>CM076965.1:5746089-5806089 GCA_039105355.1 Benthosema pterotum
ACCGAGGTCGGGGGCGCGAGGGAAGTCGTTTTCTTCGGAACCGAGTCGCCGGTCTTCGGTATCGGAACCGGGTTGCCGGCCGTTGTCCTCTGTGTGGACGAAGCCGGTGTCCCCTTTCGCGTCGAGCAATTCGGACCGTTCGGGGGAACGAGGACCGGTCGCTGAAACGCCGCCGGCGTTCCCGAATCCAACAGGGCGCTTTCCGCGAGCTCTTCGTCTTCCAAATCGAGACTGGCGCGGCTGGCGTCGCGACTCACTCGGATCAGCGTGTCGTACCAAGGGTCAAAGTTTTGCTTGGGTCTGCTCAGGGAACACGAGCCCCTGTACGGAGATATCCCGAGCATACCGTTTATGCTACTGTGGACCCTTTCCTCTATCCGACCCACGTATCGAAACTTCGGCGCGTCGTCCGTACATCCTCCGATTTGGCGAGCCACGCGTCCCTGGCGTCCAGCGCGTCCGTCACGGTGGCCGGGACGGTGTCCGCGCTCTTTCGCAAATGGTAGCTGCGCGATGGCAACAGGCGCGCACAAGCGAACCACGTAAGCCAGAGTGTCTTCGTCCAGCAGATCTTTAAAAAACAAAGTCGTCGCCTGAAATATCCGCGAGCTGTCCGTGAAACGCCGACACTGAGATATCTCCGATAAAGGTCTTTGTGAGCGGTGCTAGCTTCGTCACCACCAACCCTGCACGTATGCATTCGTCTGCGTCCGAACCCCCGACCGCCAAGTAGCTCCTTAGCGACGGCTGCAATGCGACCGCGGGCATGTACACCAGAACGTACCACACGCATAATACAGCAGGCCCGGCCTCTGTGACCGTCTCGGCTCCAGGCTCACAGGTCGCAACGGCCTCTGTGAGCAAGATCCGTTTGCCGCAGGCGGCAAAGGCCACAGACAGCGTCAGGCTCGTGATGCGGTCGGGCACGCTTTCCTGGATCCCCGCGAACGCGGGCAGGACGCCTTTTGTTAGAGCTGCGACGATGCGTCGCAGCTCGGCCTCGTCTACGATCCCATGTCGCAGCAGAGTTTTCACGGGACCCAGAAGCTGCGAGTCAAATACGCTCTTCGTCAGAGTGATGTTACGGCCGGCCGTCGTCGGCAACCAGCGGCAGATCGTCTCGTCGGGCACGTGTCTCCAGGCTTTGGCTAGAGTCTCTAGCAAGTATTGCGCCGTCGAAGACGCGGGGAAGTTCAGGTTTTCGAAGAGCGCGTAACACGCTCGCGTGCCGTTCACAAACGCGGGCCAAAGTTTGCACGTAGACCTCGGAGACTCGGGAGCTTTCAGGTTCAAGCTTGCACGCGACCATCGCTTGAGCGACGGAGTTTGGATCGTGAGGCTCCCGATCGAGGTCGGATCGTGTCGCGCTCTTCAAAACCTTTGCCACCGAAAACTCTGTAACGCGCCCGGCAACACGGCACGCCCGCCGGGGTCGGCGGACCTCGCACGCGTTGGTCAAGGCCGCAACGATGCGCTGTGGCACGGGGTGTCCCTCGGCGCTCGGCGCGCGGTAAGCGCTTTCTGTGACGTCTGGGTCGACCGCGTGGTCGATCGCGTACGCGGCGACAGTTCTTCTGAGTTCTCCGAGGGCGTCGCATACCGGGACGTAACTCAAACCGTGAGCCGTCGCGGATCTCGCCCACGCGCGCATCTGCTTGCTCTCCGCGTCCACCTCGACAGATTTCAGAACGCTCAGCGTCCAGCAGAGTTGAATCACAGCTTCGTTGCGTACCAACCAATCGTGAGCTCGCGACGCTTCGACCGCTGCGCACTCGGCCAGATAGGAACACATGGACGCGATTTGAGTTTTGCATTCAGGGCAACCCAGAGCCAAGAGCTCGTCTTCGAAACAGCGCAGGGCTTGCACCGCCGACCAGGGCGTGTAACCGCAAAGTCTCATTTTGTGTAAAACGCCTTTCACGATCGCATCGGGCTCGCAGCGGCGCGTTCCGGACACGTGAGAGCCGTAGCTGCTCGAGAAGACTGGTCTGTTCCCGGCGCCCAGCGGCACGTTCGTGCGATCGTAAAACGCGGACGCCCAGCCGGGTTTAAGTCCGTTGACAGCATCGCGCTCACGTTTGAGGGCGGCGATCCACTGCGAGCGAAGTATCGTCCCCATGACGGGTGCGAATATAGCATCGCACGCGAAGGGCCCGAACGAGTGCAGGGCTTGCTTGACGCAGCCGTTGTTCTGCACGCACGCGTGCAGCGTCATCAGGAGCCCGTCGTCGTTTTTCTGCTCGAGCACGATCCTGTTAAGCTCCGGGATGCACACGCAGAGCGCTGCCGCTCGTCGTAATCTGCGGTACGATTTCAAACAAGAGTCGAAATCCGTCAACCACGGGCCGTACGGAGGAACGTCCTTTGTATGCACATCTCCTTCGACCATGCACAGTACGTTGTTGACGACGTAGTACAACGGCGTGGCCGCCGCAGACGCGCCCTGAGAATCTAACACGTGCACATACGGCACCATCGCTCCGGTTAAGGCCTCGGCAAAGGGAATGGGTCTGGTTGCCCCGGTTCGAGCGACAATCTTGTCTTGCAGTTTTTCCGCATCTCGGCACAACGCACACGGCTGCGGGTCCTCGTCCGCGTCGTCCTGAAGCGTAAGCGCGTGGCACTCGCAGTCCATTTCGGCGAGCGACCGGTCGAGCCGACCGACCGAGCGCTGCGGTCGCGGCGACTCAAAAACGCACGACGAGGCTGCAGTCTCACGCCGTCGGGAAGACTGCAGTCTCGTGCCCTCGCGTCGTTTTGATTGTTAGTATTGCAGCGCCGATGCGATCGCCGCGGCGAACGGCGTGGCCTTTTTTTTTTCTTTTTACATTTGGAAAGAAAAGGCGCCCTGCCGGTGTCCCCGAAGTTGTAAAGTCTTTTCTCTGAGTTCAGTCTGAGCAGCGCTGAGCCGTGTCTGCAAAGTGGCTTCGTTCAGGGTCAGTTGTTTCACTTTGGTAACTAGCATGGACCTTTCGTACAGCAACGTCTTGGCTGACAACTCACCGACGTCAACTAACGTTTCCAGCACAGCTAGATCGCTGCGTATGTCAAGGTGAAGGTCCGTCGCGAAAGCGTCCCATTGCCGTCCGCGCGTGCCGTTATCGTCTAGAATGGCACGGATCCGAGCCACTCTCGCGGCGATTCCCCCTTTGAACGCGCCGAAGTTTGCGGTGGGCACGACGGTCAGGGCGTCCCCCAACTCGGTCATGGTATCGCAACAGGTGTCGGCGAAGGACCTAGGCGAAAGGGACTTTGCCTTACGGATCATGCGCGAAAGGAACACTTTTGCCATCAACCAGGGTTCTCCGTCCTTGGTTACCCCCGGACGTTCGCGAGTCAAATCCATGAACTCCGCGAGAGAGAGTTCCCGGGTTATTTTCGCGCTCAGGCCTTGCCAGACTTGTACGTACCGCACGAAAAGCTCGCTGTATCGGCCGAGCAGGAGTCGTACGGCTTCGCCGTCGGAATAGCACTCTCGGAGGGCCTCTTGCATTTCCATGATACCGCAGCTTGACGCCGCAGCGTCGTGGCTCGAGCCTTGACTCCGAGACCGTTCCTGCGAGTCGCGCAGTGTCAGGACTTTCTCCTTGGCGTTGAGCCTGACCATCTCGTCCACGAGGTTGTTTCTGCCGAGAGCCGCTTCGACGATATAGTGCACTCGCTCGTCCGAGCAGTCAGTTTTCAGATCCGGGTATCGAGTCAAAACATTTCGAAACCCCACCATCAGCTCGGACACCGTCTTCGTGTACTTGCCCAACACGCGGCGGTAGTTCTCGGCCGCGGTCTTGCAGTGAGCGTCGTAAGCTTCGCACCTCACACAACGGGCGCCCGCGATTCGAGCGCTTCCCGCACGATCGCGCGCGACGCGAGAGTTAGCCGGCGCGCCGGCGACGCGGACTCGCGTTTGGCGACACCCGTCACCCCGAGCGTCGCCGTCCGCGAGCCACTTGGGCTCGCATGGACCGTGTACTGACATACCTTCGTCTTCGTCGCTCTCGCCCGAGTCAAACTGTACGAATTCGACCCGAGCCTCGCGCTCGCGTACCGACGACACGGATTCCATATCCACGCTTCGGTGCGTTCGCTCTCCCTCGACGGTGTCGGCGGAATCGCCGCCGCACGCGTAGTCCATAAGCGACGAGGTCGACGGCGGAGGTTTCTTCTCACTCGTTTGCGTCGGTTCGTGCTCGTCAAACAGACCCGCGACCACTGCTCGCAATCGAGCGTTCAATTCATGGCTCCGCACCGAGGTCGCGTTCCTCCAGAGGGAGATCGGTCGAGCGGCAGCGGACATCGCGAAAGTGAAAGCGTGCCAGCGTGTCACCCCGACAGGCTCGATGCGGGTTGCAGATACACTCCGGGAACCATGACCCGCATGTGTGATAAATATCTCCTATACGTGTACAGCTGCATACGTTCGAGGAGACGGCGGCTGACGGGCGAAGAGCGCATCAGACTATTCGGCCCGCGGGGTGAGTCCTTGGCCGCGGAACTGGACCCGTTTTGGTTTTCGGAATTTTTCACTCAAACGCGATCCGCGCACGCTGAAGCGGCGGCCGGAAAGCTGATCGCGCCTTCCTCGAAACGTTCCTTCGTGCGCGAGACCTCGCAGGGGGTGTTCGTGACGACGAACGAAAACGGTCAAGCGCTCCAGCTGCAATACACGCACGAGCCGAAAGCGGTCCGTTTCGCCGGACGTCCGTCTGAACACGTCACGTTCTCGGGAATAGCTTTCACGCGTCGAGACTTCGCACCGTCCTTGGTGTTGACACGGAACGAACGAGAGCCTCACGTCGTCTTAGCCGATCTTTTGTCGGCGTGGTCCGCAAAGTACACAGTGGAGGAAAGGGACATACGAGGCGCCCGGGTGGAATCGGACTGCATACACACGGCGGACGGAGCGGCGTTGCACAAGCTGATTTCGACCTGGGGGGTCAATTGCGTGTTGCTGTTTCGCGACAGCTGCAGGATCGAGACCGTGACAACGCTATGTTCCATGGCACTCGGCGACCCGGATCTGGGCACGCTGTACAGATTGAAGTGCGTGTTGCCAGACTCGCTGCGGGTAGATCTGACAGAACTGGAGCCTTTGAACGAACACCCCGCCGACTTAGACCGCAGCGCTTTCGCTCGCACGCCCAAAGAAGCCCCGCGTCGCCCGCGCGAGGTCGATCGAGTCGTTTCGGACACTCTCGCAGACGTGAAGCTGTTGCCGTGCGGGTTCTCCGTGTTGGCCGATCGCGAGGACGTGGTCGTCCTCAGACATGTGCTTAGAAAAAGCGTCCTGGTGATACCGAAACGATCCTGCCGCATCGCGCCGCCTACCAAAGATACCGCGTGGCGCCCTCGGGAGGCCTCGTCGGAAGGCCAGTTGACAGAATGGTTTCCTTGCGCCCATCAACTGTTGGTCGTCTCGTCGAAGAGACGAGACGTGCCTTCCCTCGCGATCGCGGTAACGGCCCGACATGCAGACGACGAAGCGAACTCGACGGACGCGAGTTGCGTCAAAGTCATCAGGCACGACGAATTGAGTGAAACGTTTGCGGTTGACGCCAACGGCTCGGATTTGCTGTGTCGTTGTTCCGCTGTGCTCGTTCCCGAAAAGCGAAGGATTTTCACCCTTCGACCGTTAGTTTCGCGAGCGCTGCGGCCGTGTTCTACGCCTTCTCCGTAGCCTGCCAGCTCACCCGTAAGGACTTGAGCCTTTCGTTGCCGCCTTTCGCTGCGAGAATCTCAAGAGCTCTTGCTGTGCTACATGTGTCTCGACGGGTTTCACGCGCCAAGTGGCACGATCACAGCTCAGTCGAACGCAGCGATGTTTTAAACAATTTGCGTAAAATTCTATCTAAGCGTATCGTCGCGCGCACGCCGTTCGCGGGCGTGACGGTGCACCGAGAGACGAGAGACCCCCATGACGGAAAAGCTAGAGAGTATGCTGCTACTGAGCGATCCGGCGTACGGCGGGGGCGAGGAGGGCAGGGAAAGCGGCGAAGAAAGCGGCGAGGGAAGCGAGGAGGACGAAGACGAATGGGAAGACGTGTCGCAGGAAGGCAGCGACGAGAGTGTCGAACAAAACCGCCCCTTCGATATCTCGGAAGCATGCAACGCGGTGCGCGAGTTCACGCCACGGTTGTACAACACGAGCCACGCGGTGCTGTTCGGTCAAGGCGCGAGCGAACACAGCAGAAAGTACGTCTCGCTTGGCATTCGGACGCTCGGCCTGGTGAATCTGAAAATCCTCAAGTGTTGCGACCTCATTTCTCTGAGGCACAGTTCGGCTAGAGTAACGTTGAAACTTCCGAGCACGCAAGGCGTCGTCTCGGAACCCAGATGGCTCTGGGGCGAAACGAACCTCGCGGATGACACGGACGTGTGTGCTTCCGATCGGAACAAAACCCCTCGGACGGACGATCTTTCGGAAGGTCGTTTCTTCCAGCTGAACTACTCTCGATCGAAAAGAGACCGGACGGGTCGTCTCGCAACAGCGGAGACACGACGGAAATGTCGGCTCTGGAGCAGGCGGTCTGCAGCGAGCGCGCGAAAGGTTACGAGGAGCGCAAGATGATGGTCTTTTCAAAGCTACCGCGGAGAGGACCAGACGGTGTATGTACGCGGTGTACACGGACGAACCGTCTGTGGCGGAGTTGCAGAGAAGCGTGGAGCCTCTGTACACGGAATCGTGGCTGGGGCCCGCGAAAAACAAAAACGACGTAAACGCGAGCGCCTCGATAGGAGACGGAGAATTCTTCCCTAAAGTGGCCGTCGCGGCCGAGTGCGAACCGACGACGAATGCTGTCTGTCGCTGAAAACGAGAAGACAAATACGCGTACGAGAATCAAAGTAGCGAGAGTGAGAAGGAAGAAGGAGCGAGAGTCGAGGTGGAGGTGCGCGAGATACAAACTTCATCTCGCCGCGAAGTCCCACGCGAATCCCATGTGCGTGTTCAGAGCAGACAGGTCCCCCCGGAGAATGCGGGTCGGTGTACGAAGCGTGTTTGGACGAGGCCGTGCTGCTGGGTCACTGCGCGAGGTTACGCGGCACGGGTGGGGCGAAGAAAAACTTCGACGTGAGCGCGTGTCTGACGTGGTTCTACAAATCCGTTCACCCTTGCGTCTTAGACGTGGAGGTAGGACAGATCGTCCTCGACTACGAGTTCGACGTACACGGCCGAGGGGAAGTTCCACCGTGTACGGGATCCTCAGCCATCTGGCCGAAAGCTGCAGGGTCAACAGTTTCTCCGATTACAAGCTCGTGACGATAACCAGACACAGATCGGCCTCGGTGTGGACCAGGGGCACGGACCAACCCTTTCACACTCGGCGAGTGCGAGTGAACGTCATAGGCGCGTTTCTGTGCGCGCAGGATCACAGCCTCGCTCCGTTGCTCGCTCGCTGCTGCTACCCAAACCGTTGGACCCCCGCGAGCTGGATTCGGGATCTCCGCTGTTACCCAGGGGCGACGAAGCCGAGCTGCTGCTGCTCGCGTATTCCAGAACGCTCGGCCCCGTGTACACGTTCGAGAGAGTGGTCGACGACCCTCGCGAAGTAAGGACCAGTTTAGGGAAGTGGTCCTTCATGAAACTGGAAGCTAAACGGACAAAGTGTCTCGGCGGCCCGGTACGTGCGTGATAGACGGTCACACCGTGGCTTTTGCGGCCGAATCGCCTCTGTTCTACCTGAGGGGACGCGGGCCCCTGGTGCACAAGTTGGAATCGGTAGCGGTCGTAGTAGAGAGCAGTTCGTCGCACAGGACCGACGTTCAGAAGAACGAGAAACCGCAGTGGCCCGAACCTCGTCCGATCGCAAAGGGAGAACGGATAAAATGTAGACCTAAGAGCGTGGTCTTGGACGAAATGTTCGTGCGCGAGGGACCCCGGGATCCTCTGGAAGGTTGCGCCGCGACAGAAGGCGCGTCTTGGAAATCCCTGACGTCTCTGGTCTGGAGTTATCGCAAAGCTCCGCCGTCTCGAGATTGGGAACGGGACTGTCCCACGGCCGCCAGTTTGACGACGATAGGGCGGGCCACGGGGCCCGGCGCGACAAAGTGGATGTGCCTCGCTCCTCCCAAAAGACTGATGCCGACTCGCGCTCGAGAGCCCCCCGAGCGCGTTTCGGAGGACGTAGGTCTGGAAAGCGATTACAGGACAGCCCTGAAACAAGATCCCGAAGCGTGGAAAGGATTCCTCGCGATATGCTCGCGCGTTCTCACGTGCCCCACCGAACAGCTCTTGGTCGAGAGGTCTGTGCAGAGTGAGCAACAAGCCTTTGAGCGTCTTCCCCGCGAAAGCCGTCGTGCCCATGGCCAATCTGATCGTGATCGTGAGCCCCGGACAGTGGTGCGCCAGCCCCGCGTCGTTCGAGGATCGAGAGCGTACCGAACGGCAGCCGGATCACGCCCTCCGCGGCAGCGACGGCTTCGAGGCGGCCTACGCGGAAGTGTGTTTCGGCCGCGGAGTTCGTGGCGGGTATTGGGGTCAGCGTATGCTCTCGAGAAGGCCCACGAAGATCTGGAGTCAGATGTTTCAGGCCGGCTGTACGAGTACATACAACGAGCCCTGGCGTGGTTCGCGGAGCCGCGGGGCCCGTTCCGGTCTCGTTCCGTCACGGTTTTCACGCCCGACGCTGAGCGCGGGCAAGCCGCGCCTTGGGCGTACACGCTTGCCGGAGAACCTCGGACGTGTTGAAAAGCGAGCGGTCCGTTTATCTCGTGTCTTGTTCGAGCAAGCAGACCCGATCTCGTCGAAGCCGTGTCGTCTTCCACGGACGTGCTCATCTGTTTCGGCGCGAGGGAAACCTCGTGCTTCACGGACAGTCGCAAAGACTACAATCTCGCCACGCTCAAAAAGGATCCCGGCTTCCACGCCGTGGCAAGCTTCGCGACGGAGCGTCCGGACGATCAGCCCGACTGCCCGGTGTTGTACATCAGATGCAAAGCCTCGGTGAAGGATTTCTGCGAGATGCACGACCTGCCCAAAGGCGTCAGAGGGCCGGAGACGTGGGAGAAAACGCCGTGGCGCAAGAGAGACTCGGCAGGTTTTGCCGAAACGTGGCCAAAATAAAGTACAGGTGGGAGACGGGGCGGGCGGCGCGTCGACACGAAGCCATACGTTCGCCGGCATCTGCGGCAGCGACGTACACGGAGGCGGCCGTCGGAAGCACCGACGGCGAACTCTTCCGCTCCGGGGGGAGAGTGTGGAGCGCGATCGACGCCACGAAGTCCATCTTGCGGTCGGACGAGAGGACCCTGAGTCCTTGGCACGGTGCCGTCGACTCCTTGCAAACGTGGACTTTGGACGACTCCGACGAACGGAGAGCCTCCGCTCGTCGGGCAGCCTCGATGAGGAGCTGGAAAGCGAGAGTCTGACCGAGGGAGACGCTTACGACGACGGCGACGCGAGCGACGTTGCGAGCGGCTGGCCCGCGGACACCGTGGCACTCGAAAGCGAGTGGAACGAACGCGGACTCTCTTGCTTTCTCACGCTGAACTCGAGGTTGCAGATCGAATTCGCCGCGGTGGAGCCGCCGGTGGAGGGCCACGTAGTTCTGGAATCTACAACGAACGAGGCTTACGAAAACGAAGTCGAACTGCTCGCGGACGGGTCGAGTGGTGAAATACTACAAACACTGCAGCTTTTCCGAGCTCACGAAGGACCTGTGCGCGGTTTTCACGTACGGCTGCGGGCTACAACCTCTGTTGTACCACGACGACGAGGACGCGACCGGGACGAGGTTCGTGTATCTCGCGATCGCTGCCGTGGCCGGAGCCGACAAGCTGCTGTCCGACGTCGAGCCGGCGCGGGCGAGACTCACGCTCGTGGTTCGGGAAGGTAGGACTCGCATGACGGAGATCGCTCGGACCATAGCCGGGTACACCCTCGTTCCCAGAAAAGATCACACGCCCGCGTACACGTTCCGACCTCTACCCGACACGGTCGGCGAAGCGGCCGGCGGGACCCGCGGACTCTTCGACTGCCCGCCGTTCGCCTACCCCGACACGTTTGCCAGCGCGCACGGAGCGAGGCTGTTCGCGAAAACTGTCGTGTCTGTACCCGGCGCTTTTGAACAGGAAAGACGTGAAACATCCCGCGTGTTCGAAAGATCCGCGATGGATAGGACTCATGTTGTTTCTGAGCGAACGACCGGAACGTCGCCCCGTAGCGAACCTGCTGGCGGCGGGGGCGTTGGAATCGCTGAAGAAGACGGTTGCGAAGAAGCCACGCTCGTAGCGCGGTTGTACGACTCTGCGTGTTCGAGTAGAGTCACGGGACAACTGACCGAGGAGCTCCGTTTCTTCATGGACACCTTTTCGGAACCTCGCGTGGCCACGGAGTTCCCGACCGAACCGAGTCTCGTGTTTTTGTACAGATACGTGCTCTGGCTCACGGCGTACGGCATAGACAGCGCCCGAGCGATAGCTTGCAAGCCCGACCAAGCGGTAACGATGGCTCAGACCATGCGGTTGGTTTTCAAGTTGAACAGAGAGTTTGTGACTAGCTCTCGCGAAGACACGCTTAGCACGCTCGAGAACCTGCAGAACTTTTTCGCGCTCATGCTCAGATATCCCGTCGTGCCTCAACTCGCGATGGACGCGAAAATGTGCCCCGAATGCATGTTCGAGAGCGAAATCACTCTCGACACCTGGGAAGACGTGAAGAACGCCACGGCGTGTTTCCATTTCACGTTGCGACACGAAGCCTTTCGACACACGGCCGAAGTCTCGGACGAACGGATGTATCGATTCGAAACGGGACACGAGATGGCCCCCGCGGAACCGTCGGACATCGCGCGCGCAGCGGACGACGAGCGCGGCGGAGGCAGTATGCTCGCGTCCACGTTCATGGACCAACTTCGGCTGTTGAAAGTAAAAGACGAGATCGCGAAACAAAAGTTGCTCAGCAAAGACATGTACAACAGAATGAAATGTCACCTGCACACTCTCGCCGAACTCAAAGCTCCCAGATATCTGAGCACGTACCCCTTGCAATATCTCTGTCAGCTGTACGGATCTTTGAACAGAAGCAGGTTACGGTCAAATAAGCTCAAGTGGCGGCATCCCGGTCTGAGCGACGACAGAGATGCGGCGCTGCGCTCGGTGGCAGAGCTCAGACGCGAGCTCGCTTCCGCGGCCACCACGGGCTCTAACGATACGCTGATTTCGTACGTATGCGACGCGCTCATAACGCCGGCTCGAAGGTACAGCTCGCGGTACACCAGCGTCGCCCGGCGAGTGGTGTTATTTAAGCATCTGGTGGCATCGGGGTTTTCGATGAAAACGGCTTGGAGTCTCGTCGAGAGCGTACTGCGGTGCAATCGTGTCTCCATGATATCACTTTCGCACGACGAAGGCGTCACGGTGCAACTGAAAAACATTTCCAGGCCCAGCGGCTACAACAGAAAGATCGCGTCTTTGGTTTGGCTGTTTTCGCACATAACCGCTTACTGCGTCCTGCGACAGCTGCATCATGATCACGTCCGAATGGGAGACTCGCCCCAGCCACTCGATCTCGACGGCATCTACGTGTTCGACGAACACCACGTGGGGTTCATGTGTTCTTCGACGGGAAGGCACGGAAGCCATACACCGCAAACGCCCGGCTGCTACTACGTGCCATTCGAAGGAGTTTTGGAACTGCTTGCAGTGCGAGACAGAGTTCAAGGAAGATTTCGCCGATAGGCTGACCGAAGCGAACTCTGACCGCTCGTACGACGCTCTCGTGTACTACGGAATGGGACCTGTGACTACCATGGTGAATCTGCAGTGGAAGAGGTCGGCTCTGAGTCAACACCGATCGGACAGAGAACGCACATTATCTGAAACGAAGCGTCGTTTGACTCGAAAGTATGCCGAAAAGTGCGAAAGTTCTAAACTGATCCGTGCGGCGGACAAACGGAAGCCTTGCGATCGTCCACGAACGACCGCGACCGAGAACAGGCCTCGGGCTCCGATGTGGAAAAAACCGTTGTGCATGAAAAAAAAAGGTCTACGAGGACAGAAGACCTAGAGTGTGTGAAAAGCTTGGGGTTACGATTCAAGCCATCTGTTTCGAAATGTAAGATTTAATAAAAATGACACAAGAGACACACCGATTCGCTTCGTTCTTTATTTCACACAATACAACAGTCAAATGTTCCTTTGTCACGTTTTACTCATTTCATGTTCTTCGTCAAACTGTACTCTTTGATGACTGACTCGTGGTTAGAGAGGGAAAGGTAGATCGACTTAAGGCGAGGGGGTTACAAGGTTCACTCGGCCGCTGTTCGCGTGAGGTCGACTCACAGGTTCACTGGATAAAGTGCGCTCTCTGTTCGACCCGGCGTTGACTCAGAGCCAACCTCGAGAGAAGAAACGAACGCTTCAGTGAACCTGCGAGGCGAGCTCACGCGAACGGCAGCCGAGGTTTCCTGTTCTTTTTTTTTTTCATTCCACCGCAAAGTCTGCGAGGCTCATGCGATCAGCAGCTGCTGCTTCCCTTTCCCCAAGTGTAACTCTGTAATAAAATCGAGATTTTTTTTCTTAAAAAAAAAGAGTAAAAAAAAAAGAACAGAAAGGAGAGGGAGAGGGCGAGTTGGGGGGTAGAGAAAAAGAACTGGGAATTTTTTGAGAAAAAAAGTGAAAATAATCTACAAAGTTCTTCCTGCGACTACCGTGGGGAGTTAGCCTTGCAGACCTTGAGAAAAAAAACAGAAACCTTGGGCCTCTGATCGCGTGAACCCTGCACAGTCTCAACTTCACAAAGTCAGCAAGGCTCACGTAACCAACACCCGCTTTCCTGTTTTCCCCACGTCCCACGTCCCCACATACCCACGCGTTAAGCGATCTGCAAAGAAAAAGTTATCGTATTGTTGACTTGTGTATGTGACAATAAAGATTCAATCGACTCATTTGATGTTTGTGTATGTTTTTTATTGTTGACTTGTGTATCTGACAATAAAGATTCACTCGACTCATTCGATGCTTTCACGTTTTTACCCATTTCATGTTTTCACCAAACTGTTCTCTCGGATGACTGACTCGGGGTTACAGAGGGGAAGGTAGATCGACTTAACGCGAGGGGCTTACAAGGTTCACTCGGCCGCCGTTCGCGCGAGGACGCCTCACAGGTTCACTGGACATTCGACCCGGTGTCGACTCAGAGCCAACCTCGGGAGAAGAAACGAACGCTTTAGTGAACCTGCGAGGCGAGCTCACGCGAACGGCAGCCGAGGTATCCTGTTCTTTTTTGTTTCCATTCCACCGCAAAGTCTGCGAGGCTCACGCGATCAGCAGCTGCTGCTTCCCTTTCCCCTAAATGTAACTCTGTGATAAAATCGAGATTTTTTTTCTTAAAAAAAAGAGTGAAAAAAAAGGACAGAAAGGAGAGGGGGGGGGGGGGGTTAAGGGGGGTAGAGAAAAAGAACTGGACAATTTTGAGAAAAAAAAGAGTGAAAAAAAATAATCTACAAAGTTCTTCCTGCGACTACCGTGGGGAGTATGTGATCTTGCGGGCAACACGGGGCTCAGCTGCTGTCAGAGCAACAAGCCTCTTTTGTTTCGAGAGGTAGCGTTGAAAAGAAACAGAAACCTTGGCCCCTGATCGCGTGAACCTTGCACAGTCTCAACTTCACAAAGTCAGCAAGGCTCACGCGACCAACACCCGCTTTTCCTGTTTTTCCCCAAGTCCCCACATACCCACCCATATGCAAAGAAAAAGTTATCGTATTGTTGACTTGTGTATGTGACAATAAAGATTCAAACGACCCATTTGATGTTTGTGTATGTTTTTCTTTTATTGTTGACTTGTGTATCTGACAATAAAGATTCACTCGACCCATTCGATGCTTTCACGTTTTTACCCATTTCATGTTTTTCACCAAACTGTTCTCTCGGATGACTGACTCGGGGTTACAGAGGGGAAGGTAGATCGACTTAACGCGAGGGGCTTACAAGGTTCACTCGGCCGCCGTTCGCGCGAGGACGCCTCACAGGTTCACTGGACATTCGACCCGGTGTCGACTCAGAGCCAACCTCGGGAGCAGAAACGAACGCTTTAGTGAACCTGCGAGGCGAGCTCACGCGAACGGCAGCCGAGGTATCCTGTTCTTTTTTGTTTCCATTCCACCGCAAAGTCTGCGAGGCTCACGCGATCAGCAGCTGCTGCTTCCCTTCCCCCCCTAAATGTAACTCTGTGATAAAATCGAGATTTTTTTTTCTTAAAAAAAAGAGTGAAAAAAAGGACAGAAAGGAGAGGGGGAGGGGGGTTAAGGGGGGTAGAGAAAAAGAACTGGACAATTTTGAGAAAAAAAAAGAGTGAAAAAAAATAATCTACAAAGTTCTTCCTGCGACTACCGTGGGGAGTATGTGATCTTGCGGGCAGCACGGGGCTCAGCTGCTGTCAGAGCAACAAGCCTCTTTTGTTTCGAGAGGTAGCGTTGAAAAGAAACAGAAACCTTGGCCCCTGGTCGCGTGAACCCTGCACAGTCTCAACTTCACAAAGTCAGCAAGGCTCACGCAACCAACACCCGCTTTTCCTGTTTCCCCACGTCCCACGTCCCCACATACCCACGCGTTAAGCGATCTGCCAAAGAAAAAGTTATCGTATTGTCGACTTGTGTATCTGACAATAAAGATTCAATCGACTCATTTGATGTTTGTGTATGTTTTTTATTGTTGACTTGTGTATCTGACAATAAAGATTCACTCGACCCATTCGATGCTTTCACGTTTTTACCCATTTCATGTTTTTCGTCAAACTGTTCTCTCGGATGACTGACTCGGGGTTAGAGAGGGGAGTTTACATACTTTACGAGTCAAACGTCGTTTGACTCGTAAAGTATGCCCACGCCCGACGGCGACCGAGAACAGGCAAGGTCTAAGAGGACAAAAATCCTAGAGTGTGTGAAAAGCTCGGGGTTACGATTCAAGCCATCTGTTTCGAAATGTAAGGTTTAATAAAAATGACACAACAGACACATCGATTCGCTTCATTCTTTATTTCACGCAATACACCAGTCAAATGTTCTTTTGTCACGTTTTACCCATTTTCATGTTTTTCACCAAACTGTTCTCTCGGATGAATGACTCGGGGTTAGAGAGGGGAACGCAACACCGTGGCGGTACAGTTCCTAAGAATCGAAGGCGTCTCGCCGGTGTTCTCGATAGGCCACATCACACGCGCGGCCGGTTAGCGATCCAGTGTCCGTAGAAACGCATCTCTACGTTTTTCTCCTTTTAGACGCAGTAGCTTTCCGAGGCGCCCGACGCTTATCGGTGGACTGGAACGCTCGCTCGTTCGATCGCAACGGATCGGTGGCAGCGTCGGCGCGACGAAATGCCCGCTTACGCGGTCCCCCTCGGCGAGCGAGCGCGTCCTTGTCGCCGTTCGCCGCGAGCAGTGCGCGGACGAGCCTTTTCAGATTGGGCGAATCCATAGGACGTTTGTTCAGATCGTCGGCTTCCAGAGCCATCGTGGTTAAAGAGTAGTCCTTCTTCAGCATGTCCACGGTGACGGGAGCGCCGCCGGGGTTTACTCTATTGAACACTTCGGCCGCGTCTTTCCACTCCCAATCTCTTTCCAGCTCGTACAGAAATCCTCCGTCTCGCTTGTCGACCGTGAGGTGAATCGCGGCTCGATCGTACACGGTTCGAGTGTCGCAAAAGGAACTCATGTTCTTCACAGGTACGCCGCTGTAGTTGCTAGAGTACACGCTCAACCTCGGTCCGTGGAAGGTGCCCGTCGGCCCCAGCGCGGATTCGCCTATGTGTTGCGCGTTGCGCGCTTCGGGCGGAGCGTCGTCTCCCAGCGCGCGCGCCAGGACGCCGCCGTAGTAGGCGGGAGCCGCGCACTGGAACAGGAACTCGTCGAAGGCGCATTTCGCGAACGACAGCTCGTCCAACGGCTCGAACCCGGCCGTAGACTGGAGTATCAAAGAGCACAGCGGGTCGTCGCTGAAGTCCAACTGAAACGAGAGATTCGCGCACTCGCTCTGGTCCGGGGTGCACTGCGCGAAGGCGTTGCTCGGCTCGTGACTGCCGGACCGATGCGCCTCGACCATCGCCTTCTCGACCCGTTCCCAGAAGAGCTTGTGCGATTCCGCCATGTACATCGCGCACATGTCGTAGACCGCTTCCAGCGGGACTTTGATGGATTTCACTTTTTTCGCAGCGGGCTGGTGAACTCGCCTGCCGTGCTCCGAAGAAGGCTCCGTCGCCAGCGTGTACGTGCAAAGCTTGACCGCGGCGCCCGATTTTCGCGCAGGCAAGTTACACGCGCCGCACAGCCGCAGCATCTCGTACGCCCCTTTGTCTCGCTGCCGGCTGTTCGCGGCGAACAGCGTGTCTAGGCCCCAGATCGCGAGGAAGCCGTCTTCTATTTTGTGCTTGAGCTTGCAGCGGTGAACGCAGTCCAAGACTCGAGCCAGGGTGTCGCAGGCGAACCTGCCTTGACTCTCCACGACTCTGGGCACGATGTCGGGCAGACAGGCCGCCGTGCAAAGTTTGTACACCGAGTTGGTTTCCAAGCATATCTGCCCGAACGAAAGCTCGTCCAGCGCGTCCAGCCGGTTTCTGTTGAGCTGGGTCACGAAAGACCTCACGGTCTCGTGGTCCGTGCCCGGAATCTCGGTCCACGGCGGTATCCAGATGTCGAACACGAAGTGACAGGCGAGCTTCAGCGCCTCCGCGTAGACCAATTGGTTGATGCAGAAAGAAAGCCTGTGGCTCGTGCTGTTGGCGTTGTCCACGCACAGGATGTGACTCGCACGCAGCGCGAGCACGCAAGTGTCCCGAGCCTTGTCAAACCTCTCGCTGAACTGCGCGATCTCGGACTCGGCGATCATGGTCGCGGACTGGATCAGGTTCTGTCTGTACAAGCACACGGGGACGAACTTGTCCATGCGACACCGCTCTACCGTGTCGAGGATCTGCTTAGTGCTTCTCGTGCACACCACGGGCTCCGGAAACTCCGACTCTATCACCAGACACCGATCGGCCCAGGCTTTGCTCACGAAGTCCATGGTGTTGGTGTTCCACACGAAGCCGCAGTTGTTCACAGAGTTCACCTTGACGGTGTCTATTTTGCCGTTCGTGGGATCCCTCATGACCACGTTGCTCTCGAGCATACCTTGGTCGAGCAGGTTTTTGAACACGTTGGGGATGACGTTGGATTCCTTGTCGGAGTGCTTGATGGTTTTCTCGTGAGTTATGTGCCCGTCGTCTATCATCACGATACAGTACTCCCTCCTGATCGTGTACTTGAAGGCCTGCGGCGTGAAAGACGTCAAGGTCTCGATGCAGTTGGGCACTCTTTTGAACTGGCTGGTCAACACGTAATTGGCGTAGCTCTTGCCCTCGCCGGGGCCGGCCGTGTTGAACAGCATGATGCGCTCTATCGTGTATCTGGGAGCCGTGTTGACGACGATGTAGTTGAACGTGGTGGAGGCCTGGAACAGCCTCCCTACGTTCAGATGATCGCTGAACAGGTACCTGACGACGGCTCGGTCGTACAGCTTCACGGGGCTCGGCGTCGCGCGGCCTCGCGCCGAATCGACCGCCGGCGCCAGACACAGTCGGCTGTGCAGCTCGGGGAACTTCCGTCCGATCGAGAGGTAGGAGTTTTTCGTGGTTCCTCTCAAGACGTCGTGAAGCCCCTGGTATAGCCCGTTTTCCTCCACGAAGCGGTTCTTGGTCAAGATGTCGAACACCATGTTGGCTATGCTCTCGAATTGAATGCGGCCGTTTTTGCATTTCGATTTCATCTCTTTGCTCAGTCGCTCGAGTTTGCCCAGGTACGGGTACAAGTGAGCAAAGTAGTAAGTGTGATCCCCCTCGCTCACCACGAAGGGATGCTGAGGGGACGTGTTGTAGAAGCAACAGTAGGCCGCTTGGCAGTCTCCTCGACAGGCACCGCTTCGGCCCGCGCAATCGCAGCGCTCGAGGTACGTGCGAGCGAGCCTGCGCGTCGCCTTCGCGGCACCGATATCTTTCAGGGCTTGCAGCGTGCGGTCGCACGACACCGGAACGTGTCTGTGAATCATGAAGTTCACAAACGAGTCGGGGCGTTCTACGGCCACCAGATTGGCCATGTCGTATTCGAACACCAACAGCCCTCGCACCGAGACGGCGCCGCCGCCGGAGCGCGAGGAGTCCAGCTCTCGGGCGAATGTCATCACTCTGTCCAAAAAAGCTTTGTCGTCGGGAACCTCGTCCAGATACCGCCGCATGACCTTCTGCCTCCTCAGCTTGCTCACGGTCAGCTTGGAGACGATGTCGTTGAGCAAATCTTCGCCTTTCCCTTCGGCCAAGCTGTCGCTGTGCTTGCACAGAGATCGCTCTAACGTCTTCAGGTTCATGTCGAAGATCGTTTTCGGAATCGCCGGCGCTTGCCTCGACGTGCAGGGCGTGAACATGGATCCCTGCAACTCCTTCACGACCTTCTTGTCGATTTTCTCAGAGTTGAACGTGTCCCTCGCGATGTCCACCCATTCGAAGTACGGAAAAAGCTCGCTCTTACTGTCTCTCATGCCCACCATGGCGTTGTTCAACGAAGCGGCTTTCATCCTGACCAACTGCAATCTCATGAAAGCCTTGTACACTTCGTCGAAGAGACTTCGATTCGGCCGATCCGAGACGCCCAACATTTCGTAGATTTGGCCGCAGGGTACGGCGTCTCCCGCCTCGGTGTCCATGTCTAACGCGAAGCAAAAAAGTCTCCCGTGAGCGAAGTCTTCACGTACGGCCGGAGACATCGTGCCGAACTCGGGGGTTTCAAGCGTCACCTGAAAGACGTGGCCTTTGCAGCAGTAGGTCGCGTACAGCAGCAACTGGAAAGCGACCCTGTCCTCGTCCGACAAGCTGCTGAACGTGAGTTCGTCGAACTTCCTGTCGTGCAAAGTGTCCGACTCCAAAGCTAAAAACAGGGCCGCTCTGTTTGCCGGCAGTTCCACGGCGCCGATCGCTGCGGTGTTTTTATCTCTGTGCGGTAGACAGTTGCGAGTGAACATGGGAACCGCGGTTTGCTTGTTCGCCGGCATGCCTTAAGGCTCGTCGGCGCTCCACCCTCTGCTGTCTACCACCGTCCTTACTTTTTAACGGAAAACTAGCGCGCGAGTGCTTCAAACGCGAGCGCTATCAAGGAGAAAAACAAAACAAACAAAAAAAGGTTCTCGTCTCGGAGGGGTGGGGAGACGAACCTAGCGAGGGTATAACAATACCCTGTTAAAAACAGAAACCTCTGCCTCTGATCGCGTGAACCCTGCACGGTCTCAACTTCACAAAGTCAGCAAGGCTCACGCGACCAACACCCGATTTTACTGTTTTTTCCCCACGTCCCCACATACCCACGCGTTAAGCGATCTGCAAAGAAAAAGTTATCGTATTGTTGACTTGTGTATCTGACAATAAAGATTCAAACGACCCATTTGATGTTTGTGTATGTTTTTCTTTTATTGTTGACTTGTGTATCTGACAATAAAGATTCAATCGACCCATTCGATGCTTTCACGTTTTACCCATTTCATGTTCTTCGTGGAACTGTACTCTTTGATGACTGATTCGGGGTTAGAGAGGGGAAGGTAGATCGACTTAACTCGAGGGGCTTACAAGGTTCACTCGGCCGCCGTTCGCGTGAGGTCGACTCACAGGTTCACTGGATAAAGTGCGCTCTCCACTCGAGCCGGTGTCGACTCAGAGCCAACCTCGAGAGAAGAAACGAACACTTTAGTGAACCTGCGGGGTGAACTCACGCGAACGGCAGCCGAGATTCCTGTTTTTTTTTTTTTTCATTCCTTGCAGACCTTGGCCTTGGAAAAAAAGCAGGAAAATACCAGCACTGCTAGGCCCGTGAGCTCCTCAGACTTTGAGAGTCTGAGGAAGAACTTTGTAAACTGTAGACTGTAGTGAACTTGCGGGCAGCACGAGGCTCAGCTGCTGTCAGAGCAACAAGCCGTGTTTTGTTTCAAGAGGTAGCGTTGAAAAGAAACAGAAACCTTGGCCCCTGATCGCGTGAACCTTGCACAGTCTCAACTTCACAAAGTCAGCAAGGCTCACGCAACCAAGACCCGTTTTTCCTGTTTTTCCCCAAGTCCCCACATACCCATATGCAATGAAAAAGTTATCGTATTGTTGACTTGTGTATCTGACAATAAAGATTCAAACGACCCGTTTGATGCTTGTGTATGTTTTTCTTTTATTGTTGACTTGTGTATCTGACAATAGAGATTCAATCGACCCATTCGATGCTTTCACGTTTTACCCATTTCATGTTCTTCGTGGAACTGTACTCTTCGATGACTGACTCGGGGTTAGAGAGGGGAAGGTAGATCGACTTAACTCGAGGGGCTTACAAGGTTCACTCGGCCGCCGTTCGCGTGAGGTCTGGATAAAGTGCGCTCTCTATTCGAGCCGGTGTCGACTCAGAGCCCACCTCGAGAGAAGAAACGAACACTTTAGTGAACCCGCGGGGCGAACTCACGCGAACGGCAGCCGAGGTTTCCTGTTTTTTTTTCATTCCTTGCAGACCTTGGCCTTGGAAAAAAAGCAGGAAAATACCAGCACTGCTAGGCCCGTGAGCTCCTCAGACTTTGAGAGTCTGAGGAAGAACTTTGTAAACTGTAGACTGTAGTGAACTTGCGGGCAGCACGGGGCTCAGCTGCTGTCAGAGCAACAAGCCGTGTTTTGTTTCAAGAGGTAGCGTTGAAAAGAAACAGAAACCTTGGCCCCTGATCGCGTGAACCTTGCACAGTCTCAACTTCACAAAGTCAGCAAGGCTCACGCGACCAAGACCCGTTTTTCCTGTTTTCCCCAAGTCCCCACATACCCATATGCAATGAAAAAGTTATCGTATTGTTGACTTGTGTATCTGACAATAAAGATTCAAACGACCCGTTTGATGCTTGTGTATGTTTTTCTTTTACTGTTGACTTGTGTATCTGACAATAGAGATTCAATCGACCCATTCGATGCTTTCACGTTTTACCCATTTCATGTTCTTCGTGGAACTGTACTCTTCGATGACTGACTCGGGGTTAGAGAGGGGAAGGTAGATCGACTTAACTCGAGGGGCTTACAAGGTTCACTCGGCCGCCGTTCGCGTGAGGTCTGGATAAAGTGCGCTCTCTATTCGAGCCGGTGTCGACTCAGAGCCCACCTCGAGAGAAGAAACGAACACTTTAGTGAAACCGCGGGGCGAACTCACGCGAACGGCAGCCGAGGTTTCCTGTTTTTTTTTCATTCCTTGCAGACCTTGGCCTTGGAAAAAAAGCAGGAAAATACCAGCACTGCTAGGCCCGTGAGCTCCTCAGACTTTGAGAGTCTGAGGAAGAACTTTGTAAACTGTAGACTGTAGTGAACTTGCGGGCAGCACGGGGCTCAGCTGCTGTCAGAGCAACAAGCCGTGTTTTGTTTCAAGAGGTAGCGTTGAAAAGAAACAGAAACCTTGGCCCCTGATCGCGTGAACCTTGCACAGTCTCAACTTCACAAAGTCAGCAAGGCTCACGCGACCAAGACCCGTTTTTCCTGTTTTTCCCCAAGTCCCCACATACCCATATGCAATGAAAAAGTTATCGTATTGTTGACTTGTGTATCTGACAATAAAGATTCAAACGACCCGTTTGATGCTTGTGTATGTTTTTCTTTTATTGTTGACTTGTGTATCTGACAATAGAGATTCAATCGACCCATTCGATGCTTTCACGTTTTACCCATTTCATGTTCTTCGTGGAACTGTACTCTTCGATGACTGACTCGGGGTTAGAGAGGGGAAGGTAGATCGACTTAACTCGAGGGGCTTACAAGGTTCACTCGGCCGCCGTTCGCGTGAGGTCTGGATAAAGTGCGCTCTCTATTCGAGCCGGTGTCGACTCAGAGCCAACCTCGAGAGAAGAAACGAACACTTTAGTGAACCCGCGGGGCGAACTCACGCGAACGGCAGCCGAGGTTTCCTGTTTTTTTTTTTCATTCCTTGCAGACCTTGGCCTTGGAAAAAAAGCAGGAAATACCAGCACTGCTAGGCCCGTGAGCTCCTCAGACTTTGCGAGTCTGAGGAAGAACTTTGTAAACTGTAGACTGTAGTGAACTTGCGGGCAGCACGGGGCTCAGCTGCTGTCAGAGCAACAAGCCGTGTTTTGTTTCAAGAGGTAGCGTTGAAAAGAAACAGAAACCTTGGCCCCTGATCGCGTGAACCTTGCACAGTCTCAACTTCACAAAGTCAGCAAGGCTCACGCAACCAAGACCCGTTTTTCCTGTTTTTCCCCAAGTCCCCACATACCCATATGCAATGAAAAAGTTATCGTATTGTTGACTTGTGTATCTGACAATAAAGATTCAAACGACCCGTTTGATGCTTGTGTATGTTTTTCTTTTATTGTTGACTTGTGTATCTGACAATAGAGATTCAATCGACCCATTCGATGCTTTCACGTTTTACCCATTTCATGTTCTTCGTGGAACTGTACTCTTCGATGACTGACTCGGGGTTAGAGAGGGGAAGGTAGATCGACTTAACTCGAGGGGCTTACAAGGTTCACTCGGCCGCCGTTCGCGTGAGGTCTGGATAAAGTGCGCTCTCTATTCGAGCCGGTGTCGACTCAGAGCCAACCTCGAGAGAAGAAACGAACACTTTAGTGAACCCGCGGGGCGAACTCACGCGAACGGCAGCCGAGGTTTCCTGTTCTTTTTTTTTCATTCCACCGCAAAGTCTGCGAGGCTCAGGCGATCAGCAGCTGCTGCTTCCCTCTCCCCAAGTGTAACTCTGTGATAAAAACCGAGATTTTTTTCTTTAAAAAAAAGAGTAAAAAAAAAAGGACAGAAAGGAGAGGGAGAGGGGGAGTTGGGGGGTAGAGAAAAAGAACTGGGAATTTTTTGAGAAAAAAAAGAGTGAAAATAATCTACAAAGTTCTTCCTGTGGCTACCGTGGGGAGTTAGCCTTGCAGACCTTGGCCTTGGAAAAAAAGCAGGAAAATACCAGCACTGCTAGGCCCGTGAGCTCCTCAGACTTTGAGAGTCTGAGGAAGAACTTTGTAAACTGTAGACTGTAGTGAACTTGCGGGCAGCACGGGGCTCAGCTGCTGTCAGAGCAACAAGCCGTGTTTTGTTTCAAGAGGTAGCGTTGAAAAGAAACAGAAACCTTGGCCCCTGATCGCGTGAACCTTGCACAGTCTCAACTTCACAAAGTCAGCAAGGCTCACGCAACCAAGACCCGTTTTTCCTGTTTTTCCCCAAGTCCCCACATACCCATATGCAATGAAAAAGTTATCGTATTGTTGACTTGTGTATCTGACAATAAAGATTCAAACGACCCGTTTGATGCTTGTGTATGTTTTTCTTTTATTGTTGACTTGTGTATCTGACAATAGAGATTCAATCGACCCATTCGATGCTTTCACGTTTTACCCATTTCATGTTCTTCGTGGAACTGTACTCTTCGATGACTGACTCGGGGTTAGAGAGGGGAAGGTAGATCGACTTAACTCGAGGGGCTTACAAGGTTCACTCGGCCGCCGTTCGCGTGAGGTCTGGATAAAGTGCGCTCTCTATTCGAGCCGGTGTCGACTCAGAGCCAACCTCGAGAGAAGAAACGAACACTTTAGTGAACCCGCGGGGCGAACTCACGCGAACGGCAGCCGAGGTTTCCTGTTTTTTTTTTCATTCCTTGCAGACCTTGGCCTTGGAAAAAAAGCAGGAAATACCAGCACTGCTAGGCCCGTGAGCTCCTCAGACTTTGCGAGTCTGAGGAAGAACTTTGTAAACTGTAGACTGTAGTGAACTTGCGGGCAGCACGGGGCTCAGCTGCTGTCAGAGCAACAAGCCGTGTTTTGTTTCAAGAGGTAGCGTTGAAAAGAAACAGAAACCTTGGCCCCTGATCGCGTGAACCTTGCACAGTCTCAACTTCACAAAGTCAGCAAGGCTCACGCAACCAAGACCCGTTTTTCCTGTTTTTCCCCAAGTCCCCACATACCCATATGCAATGAAAAAGTTATCGTATTGTTGACTTGTGTATCTGACAATAAAGATTCAAACGACCCGTTTGATGCTTGTGTATGTTTTTCTTTTATTGTTGACTTGTGTATCTGACAATAGAGATTCAATCGACCCATTCGATGCTTTCACGTTTTACCCATTTCATGTTCTTCGTGGAACTGTACTCTTCGATGACTGACTCGGGGTTAGAGAGGGGAAGGTAGATCGACTTAACTCGAGGGGCTTACAAGGTTCACTCGGCCGCCGTTCGCGTGAGGTCTGGATAAAGTGCGCTCTCTATTCGAGCCGGTGTCGACTCAGAGCCAACCTCGAGAGAAGAAACGAACACTTTAGTGAACCCGCGGGGCGAACTCACGCGAACGGCAGCCGAGGTTTCCTGTTCTTTTTTTTTTCATTCCACCGCAAAGTCTGCGAGGCTCAGGCGATCAGCAGCTGCTGCTTCCCTCTCCCCAAGTGTAACTCTGTGATAAAAACCGAGATTTTTTTCTTTAAAAAAAAAGAGTAAAAAAAAAGGACAGAAAGGAGAGAGGAGAGGGGGAGTTGGGGGGGTAGAGAAAAAGAACTGGGAATTTTTTGAGAAAAAAAAGAGTGAAAATAATCTACAAAGTTCTTCCTGTGGCTACCGTGGGGAGTTAGCCTTGCAGACCTTGGCCTTGGAAAAAAGCAGGAAAATACCAGCACTGCTAGGCCCGTGAGCTCCTCAGACTTTGAGAGTCTGAGGAAGAACTTTGTAAACTGTAGACTGTAGTGAACTTGCGGGCAGCACGGGGCTCAGCTGCTGTCAGAGCAACAAGCCGTGTTTTGTTTCAAGAGGTAGCGTTGAAAAGAAACAGAAACCTTGGCCCCTGATCGCGTGAACCTTGCACAGTCTCAACTTCACAAAGTCAGCAAGGCTCACGCGACCAAGACCCGTTTTTCCTGTTTTTCCCCAAGTCCCCACATACCCATATGCAATGAAAAAGTTATCGTATTGTTGACTTGTGTATCTGACAATAAAGATTCAAACGACCCGTTTGATGCTTGTGTATGTTTTTCTTTTACTGTTGACTTGTGTATCTGACAATAGAGATTCAATCGACCCATTCGATGCTTTCACGTTTTACCCATTTCATGTTCTTCGTGGAACTGTACTCTTCGATGACTGACTCGGGGTTAGAGAGAGGGAAGGTAGATCGACTTAACTCGAGGGGCTTACAAGGTTCACTCGGCCGCCGTTCGCGTGAGGTCTGGATAAAGTGCGCTCTCTATTCGAGCCGGTGTCGACTCAGAGCCAACCTCGAGAGAAGAAACGAACACTTTAGTGAACCCGCGGGGCGAACTCACGCGAACGGCAGCCGAGGTTTCCTGTTTTTTTTTCATTCCTTGCAGACCTTGGCCTTGGAAAAAAAGCAGGAAATACCAGCACTGCTAGGCCCGTGAGCTCCTCAGACTTTGCGAGTCTGAGGAAGAACTTTGTAAACTGTAGACTGTAGTGAACTTGCGGGCAGCACGGGGCTCAGCTGCTGTCAGAGCAACAAGCCGTGTTTTGTTTCAAGAGGTAGCGTTGAAAAGAAACAGAAACCTTGGCCCCTGATCGCGTGAACCTTGCACAGTCTCAACTTCACAAAGTCAGCAAGGCTCACGCAACCAAGACCCGTTTTTCCTGTTTTTCCCCAAGTCCCCACATACCCATATGCAATGAAAAAGTTATCGTATTGTTGACTTGTGTATCTGACAATAAAGATTCAAACGACCCGTTTGATGCTTGTGTATGTTTTTCTTTTATTGTTGACTTGTGTATCTGACAATAGAGATTCAATCGACCCATTCGATGCTTTCACGTTTTACCCATTTCATGTTCTTCGTGGAACTGTACTCTTCGATGACTGACTCGGGGTTAGAGAGGGGAAGGTAGATCGACTTAACTCGAGGGGCTTACAAGGTTCACTCGGCCGCCGTTCGCGTGAGGTCTGGATAAAGTGCGCTCTCTATTCGAGCCGGTGTCGACTCAGAGCCAACCTCGAGAGAAGAAACGAACACTTTAGTGAACCCGCGGGGCGAACTCACGCGAACGGCAGCCGAGGTTTCCTGTTCTTTTTTTTTTCATTCCACCGCAAAGTCTGCGAGGCTCAGGCGATCAGCAGCTGCTGCTTCCCTCTCCCCAAGTGTAACTCTGTGATAAAAACCGAGATTTTTTTCTTTAAAAAAAAAGAGTAAAAAAAAAAGGACAGAAAGGAGAGGGAGAGGGGGAGTTGGGGGGTAGAGAAAAAGAACTGGGAATTTTTTGAGAAAAAAAAGAGTGAAAATAATCTACAAAGTTCTTCCTGTGGCTACCGTGGGGAGTTAGCCTTGCAGACCTTGGCCTTGGAAAAAAGCAGGAAAATACCAGCACTGCTAGGCCCGTGAGCTCCTCAGACTTTGAGAGTCTGAGGAAGAACTTTGTAAACTGTAGACTGTAGTGAACTTGCGGGCAGCACGGGGCTCAGCTGCTGTCAGAGCAACAAGCCGTGTTTTGTTTCAAGAGGTAGCGTTGAAAAGAAACAGAAACCTTGGCCCCTGATCGCGTGAACCTTGCACAGTCTCAACTTCACAAAGTCAGCAAGGCTCACGCGACCAAGACCCGTTTTTCCTGTTTTTCCCCAAGTCCCCACATACCCATATGCAATGAAAAAGTTATCGTATTGTTGACTTGTGTATCTGACAATAAAGATTCAAACGACCCGTTTGATGCTTGTGTATGTTTTTCTTTTACTGTTGACTTGTGTATCTGACAATAGAGATTCAATCGACCCATTCGATGCTTTCACGTTTTACCCATTTCATGTTCTTCGTGGAACTGTACTCTTCGATGACTGACTCGGGGTTAGAGAGGGGAAGGTAGATCGACTTAACTCGAGGGGCTTACAAGGTTCACTCGGCCGCCGTTCGCGTGAGGTCTGGATAAAGTGCGCTCTCTATTCGAGCCGGTGTCGACTCAGAGCCAACCTCGAGAGAAGAAACGAACACTTTAGTGAACCCGCGGGGCGAACTCACGCGAACGGCAGCCGAGGTTTCCTGTTTTTTTTTTTCATTCCACCGCAAAGTCTGCGAGGCTCAGGCGATCAGCAGCTGCTGCTTCCCTCTCCCCAAGTGTAACTCTGTGATAAAAACCGAGATTTTTTTCTTTAAAAAAAAAGAGTAAAAAAAAAAGGACAGAAAGGAGAGGGAGAGGGGGAGTTGGGGGGTAGAGAAAAAGAACTGGGAATTTTTTGAGAAAAAAAAAGAGTGAAAATAATCTACAAAGTTCTTCCTGTGGCTACCGTGGGGAGTTAGCCTTGCAGACCTTGGCCTTGGAAAAAAGCAGGAAAATACCAGCACTGCTAGGCCCGTGAGCTCCTCAGACTTTGCGAGTCTGAGGAAGAACTTTGTAAACTGTAGACTGTAGTGAACTTGCGGGCAGCACGGGGCTCAGCTGCTGTCAGAGCAACAAGCCGTGTTTTGTTTCAAGAGGTAGCGTTGAAAAGAAACAGAAACCTTGGCCCCTGATCGCGTGAACCTTGCACAGTCTCAACTTCACAAAGTCAGCAAGGCTCACGCGACCAAGACCCGTTTTTCCTGTTTTTCCCCAAGTCCCCACATACCCATATGCAATGAAAAAGTTATCGTATTGTTGACTTGTGTATCTGACAATAAAGATTCAAACGACCCGTTTGATGCTTGTGTATGTTTTTCTTTTATTGTTGACTTGTGTATCTGACAATAGAGATTCAATCGACCCATTCGATGCTTTCACGTTTTACCCATTTCATGTTCTTCGTGGAACTGTACTCTTCGATGACTGACTCGGGGTTAGAGAGGGGAAGGTAGATCGACTTAACTCGAGGGGCTTACAAGGTTCACTCGGCCGCCGTTCGCGTGAGGTCTGGATAAAGTGCGCTCTCTATTCGAGCCGGTGTCGACTCAGAGCCAACCTCGAGAGAAGAAACGAACACTTTAGTGAACCCGCGGGGCGAACTCACGCGAACGGCAGCCGAGGTTTCCTGTTCTTTTTTTTTTTCATTCCACCGCAAAGTCTGCGAGGCTCAGGCGATCAGCAGCTGCTGCTTCCTCTCCCCAAGTGTAACTCTGTGATAAAAACCGAGATTTTTTTCTTTAAAAAAAAAGAGTAAAAAAAAAAGGACAGAAAGGAGAGGGGAGGGGGAGTTGGGGGGGTAGAGAAAAAGAACTGGGAATTTTTTGAGAAAAAAAAGAGTGAAAATAATCTACAAAGTTCTTCCTGTGGCTACCGTGGGGAGTTAGCCTTGCAGACCTTGGCCTTGGAAAAAAGCAGGAAAATACCAGCACTGCTAGGCCCGTGAGCTCCTCAGACTTTGAGAGTCTGAGGAAGAACTTTGTAAACTGTAGACTGTAGTGAACTTGCGGGCAGCACGGGGCTCAGCTGCTGTCAGAGCAACAAGCCGTGTTTTGTTTCAAGAGGTAGCGTTGAAAAGAAACAGAAACCTTGGCCCCTGATCGCGTGAACCTTGCACAGTCTCAACTTCACAAAGTCAGCAAGGCTCACGCGACCAAGACCCGTTTTTCCTGTTTTTCCCCAAGTCCCCACATACCCATATGCAATGAAAAAGTTATCGTATTGTTGACTTGTGTATCTGACAATAAAGATTCAAACGACCCGTTTGATGCTTGTGTATGTTTTTCTTTTACTGTTGACTTGTGTATCTGACAATAGAGATTCAATCGACCCATTCGATGCTTTCACGTTTTACCCATTTCATGTTCTTCGTGGAACTGTACTCTTCGATGACTGACTCGGGGTTAGAGAGGGGAAGGTAGATCGACTTAACTCGAGGGGCTTACAAGGTTCACTCGGCCGCCGTTCGCGTGAGGTCTGGATAAAGTGCGCTCTCTATTCGAGCCGGTGTCGACTCAGAGCCAACCTCGAGAGAAGAAACGAACACTTTAGTGAACCCGCGGGGCGAACTCACGCGAACGGCAGCCGAGGTTTCCTGTTTTTTTTTCATTCCTTGCAGACCTTGGCCTTGGAAAAAAAGCAGGAAATACCAGCACTGCTAGGCCCGTGAGCTCCTCAGACTTTGCGAGTCTGAGGAAGAACTTTGTAAACTGTAGACTGTAGTGAACTTGCGGGCAGCACGGGGCTCAGCTGCTGTCAGAGCAACAAGCCGTGTTTTGTTTCAAGAGGTAGCGTTGAAAAGAAACAGAAACCTTGGCCCCTGATCGCGTGAACCTTGCACAGTCTCAACTTCACAAAGTCAGCAAGGCTCACGCAACCAAGACCCGTTTTTCCTGTTTTTCCCCAAGTCCCCACATACCCATATGCAATGAAAAAGTTATCGTATTGTTGACTTGTGTATCTGACAATAAAGATTCAAACGACCCGTTTGATGCTTGTGTATGTTTTTCTTTTATTGTTGACTTGTGTATCTGACAATAGAGATTCAATCGACCCATTCGATGCTTTCACGTTTTACCCATTTCATGTTCTTCGTGGAACTGTACTCTTCGATGACTGACTCGGGGTTAGAGAGGGGAAGGTAGATCGACTTAACTCGAGGGGCTTACAAGGTTCACTCGGCCGCCGTTCGCGTGAGGTCTGGATAAAGTGCGCTCTCTATTCGAGCCGGTGTCGACTCAGAGCCAACCTCGAGAGAAGAAACGAACACTTTAGTGAACCCGCGGGGCGAACTCACGCGAACGGCAGCCGAGGTTTCCTGTTCTTTTTTTTTTCATTCCACCGCAAAGTCTGCGAGGCTCAGGCGATCAGCAGCTGCTGCTTCCCTCTCCCCAAGTGTAACTCTGTGATAAAAACCGAGATTTTTTTCTTTAAAAAAAAAGAGTAAAAAAAAAAGGACAGAAAGGAGAGGGAGAGGGGGAGTTGGGGGGGTAGAGAAAAAGAACTGGGAATTTTTTGAGAAAAAAAAAGAGTGAAAATAATCTACAAAGTTCTTCCTGTGGCTACCGTGGGGAGTTAGCCTTGCAGACCTTGGCCTTGGAAAAAAGCAGGAAAATACCAGCACTGCTAGGCCCGTGAGCTCCTCAGACTTTGAGAGTCTGAGGAAGAACTTTGTAAACTGTAGACTGTAGTGAACTTGCGGGCAGCACGGGGCTCAGCTGCTGTCAGAGCAACAAGCCGTGTTTTGTTTCAAGAGGTAGCGTTGAAAAGAAACAGAAACCTTGGCCCCTGATCGCGTGAACCTTGCACAGTCTCAACTTCACAAAGTCAGCAAGGCTCACGCGACCAAGACCCGTTTTTCCTGTTTTTCCCCAAGTCCCCACATACCCATATGCAATGAAAAAGTTATCGTATTGTTGACTTGTGTATCTGACAATAAAGATTCAAACGACCCGTTTGATGCTTGTGTATGTTTTTCTTTTACTGTTGACTTGTGTATCTGACAATAGAGATTCAATCGACCCATTCGATGCTTTCACGTTTTACCCATTTCATGTTCTTCGTGGAACTGTACTCTTCGATGACTGACTCGGGGTTAGAGAGGGGAAGGTAGATCGACTTAACTCGAGGGGCTTACAAGGTTCACTCGGCCGCCGTTCGCGTGAGGTCTGGATAAAGTGCGCTCTCTATTCGAGCCGGTGTCGACTCAGAGCCAACCTCGAGAGAAGAAACGAACACTTTAGTGAACCCGCGGGGCGAACTCACGCGAACGGCAGCCGAGGTTTCCTGTTCTTTTTTTTTTCATTCCACCGCAAAGTCTGCGAGGCTCAGGCGATCAGCAGCTGCTGCTTCCCTCCCCAAGTGTAACTCTGTGATAAAAACCGAGATTTTTTTAAAAAAAAAGAGTAAAAAAAAAAGGACAGAAAGGAGAGGGAGAGGGGGAGGGGTAGAGAAAAGAACTGGGAATTTTTTGAGAAAAAAAAGAGTGAAAATAATCTACAAAGTTCTTCCTGTGGCTACCGTGGGGAGTTAGCCTTGCAGACCTTGGCCTTGGAAAAAAGCAGGAAAATACCAGCACTGCTAGGCCCGTGAGCTCCTCAGACTTTGCGAGTCTGAGGAAGAACTTTGTAAACTGTAGACTGTAGTGAACTTGCGGGCAGCACGGGGCTCAGCTGCTGTCAGAGCAACAAGCCGTGTTTTGTTTCAAGAGGTAGCGTTGAAAAGAAACAGAAACCTTGGCCCCTGATCGCGTGAACCTTGCACAGTCTCAACTTCACAAAGTCAGCAAGGCTCACGCGACCAAGACCCGTTTTTCCTGTTTTTCCCCAAGTCCCCACATACCCATATGCAATGAAAAAGTTATCGTATTGTTGACTTGTGTATCTGACAATAAAGATTCAAACGACCCGTTTGATGCTTGTGTATGTTTTTCTTTTATTGTTGACTTGTGTATCTGACAATAGAGATTCAATCGACCCATTCGATGCTTTCACGTTTTACCCATTTCATGTTCTTCGTGGAACTGTACTCTTCGATGACTGACTCGGGGTTAGAGAGGGGAAGGTAGATCGACTTAACTCGAGGGGCTTACAAGGTTCACTCGGCCGCCGTTCGCGTGAGGTCTGGATAAAGTGCGCTCTCTATTCGAGCCGGTGTCGACTCAGAGCCAACCTCGAGAGAAGAAACGAACACTTTAGTGAACCCGCGGGGCGAACTCACGCGAACGGCAGCCGAGGTTTCCTGTTCTTTTTTTTTTTCATTCCACCGCAAAGTCTGCGAGGCTCAGGCGATCAGCAGCTGCTGCTTCCCTCTCCCCAAGTGTAACTCTGTGATAAAAACCGAGATTTTTTTCTTTAAAAAAAAAGAGTAAAAAAAAAGGACAGAAAGGAGAGGGAGAGGGGGAGTTGGGGGGGTAGAGAAAAAGAACTGGGAATTTTTTGAGAAAAAAAAAGAGTGAAAATAATCTACAAAGTTCTTCCTGTGGCTACCGTGGGGAGTTAGCCTTGCAGACCTTGGCCTTGGAAAAAAGCAGGAAAATACCAGCACTGCTAGGCCCGTGAGCTCCTCAGACTTTGAGAGTCTGAGGAAGAACTTTGTAAACTGTAGACTGTAGTGAACTTGCGGGCAGCACGGGGCTCAGCTGCTGTCAGAGCAACAAGCCGTGTTTTGTTTCAAGAGGTAGCGTTGAAAAGAAACAGAAACCTTGGCCCTGATCGCGTGAACCTTGCACAGTCTCAACTTCACAAAGTCAGCAAGGCTCACGCGACCAAGACCCGTTTTTCCTGTTTTTCCCCAAGTCCCCACATACCCATATGCAATGAAAAAGTTATCGTATTGTTGACTTGTGTATCTGACAATAAAGATTCAAACGACCCGTTTGATGCTTGTGTATGTTTTTCTTTTACTGTTGACTTGTGTATCTGACAATAGAGATTCAATCGACCCATTCGATGCTTTCACGTTTTACCCATTTCATGTTCTTCGTGGAACTGTACTCTTCGATGACTGACTCGGGGTTAGAGAGGGGAAGGTAGATCGACTTAACTCGAGGGGCTTACAAGGTTCACTCGGCCGCCGTTCGCGTGAGGTCTGGATAAAGTGCGCTCTCTATTCGAGCCGGTGTCGACTCAGAGCCAACCTCGAGAGAAGAAACGAACACTTTAGTGAACCCGCGGGGCGAACTCACGCGAACGGCAGCCGAGGTTTCCTGTTTTTTTTTCATTCCTTGCAGACCTTGGCCTTGGAAAAAAGCAGGAAATACCAGCACTGCTAGGCCCGTGAGCTCCTCAGACTTTGCGAGTCTGAGGAAGAACTTTGTAAACTGTAGACTGTAGTGAACTTGCGGGCAGCACGGGGCTCAGCTGCTGTCAGAGCAACAAGCCGTGTTTTGTTTCAAGAGGTAGCGTTGAAAAGAAACAGAAACCTTGGCCCCTGATCGCGTGAACCTTGCACAGTCTCAACTTCACAAAGTCAGCAAGGCTCACGCAACCAAGACCCGTTTTTCCTGTTTTTCCCCAAGTCCCCACATACCCATATGCAATGAAAAAGTTATCGTATTGTTGACTTGTGTATCTGACAATAAAGATTCAAACGACCCGTTTGATGCTTGTGTATGTTTTTCTTTTATTGTTGACTTGTGTATCTGACAATAGAGATTCAATCGACCCATTCGATGCTTTCACGTTTTACCCATTTCATGTTCTTCGTGGAACTGTACTCTTCGATGACTGACTCGGGGTTAGAGAGGGGAAGGTAGATCGACTTAACTCGAGGGGCTTACAAGGTTCACTCGGCCGCCGTTCGCGTGAGGTCTGGATAAAGTGCGCTCTCTATTCGAGCCGGTGTCGACTCAGAGCCAACCTCGAGAGAAGAAACGAACACTTTAGTGAACCCGCGGGGCGAACTCACGCGAACGGCAGCCGAGGTTTCCTGTTCTTTTTTTTTTCATTCCACCGCAAAGTCTGCGAGGCTCAGGCGATCAGCAGCTGCTGCTTCCCTCTCCCCAAGTGTAACTCTGTGATAAAAACCGAGATTTTTTTCTTTAAAAAAAAGAGTAAAAAAAAAGGACAGAAAGGAGAGGGAGAGGGGGAGTTGGGGGGGTAGAGAAAAAGAACTGGGAATTTTTTGAGAAAAAAAAAGAGTGAAAATGATCTACAAAGTTCTTCCTGTGGCTACCGTGGGGAGTTAGCCTTGCAGACCTTGGCCTTGGAAAAAAGCAGGAAAATACCAGCACTGCTAGGCCCGTGAGCTCCTCAGACTTTGAGAGTCTGAGGAAGAACTTTGTAAACTGTAGACTGTAGTGAACTTGCGGGCAGCACGGGGCTCAGCTGCTGTCAGAGCAACAAGCCGTGTTTTGTTTCAAGAGGTAGCGTTGAAAAGAAACAGAAACCTTGGCCCCTGATCGCGTGAACCTTGCACAGTCTCAACTTCACAAAGTCAGCAAGGCTCACGCGACCAAGACCCGTTTTTCCTGTTTTTCCCCAAGTCCCCACATACCCATATGCAATGAAAAAGTTATCGTATTGTTGACTTGTGTATCTGACAATAAAGATTCAAACGACCCGTTTGATGCTTGTGTATGTTTTTCTTTTACTGTTGACTTGTGTATCTGACAATAGAGATTCAATCGACCCATTCGATGCTTTCACGTTTTACCCATTTCATGTTCTTCGTGGAACTGTACTCTTCGATGACTGACTCGGGTTAGAGAGGGGAAGGTAGATCGACTTAACTCGAGGGGCTTACAAGGTTCACTCGGCCGCCGTTCGCGTGAGGTCTGGATAAAGTGCGCTCTCTATTCGAGCCGGTGTCGACTCAGAGCCAACCTCGAGAGAAGAAACGAACACTTTAGTGAACCCGCGGGGCGAACTCACGCGAACGGCAGCCGATGTTTCCTGTTCTTTTTTTTTTTTCATTCCACCGCAAAGTCTGCGAGGCTCAGGCGATCAGCAGCTGCTGCTTCCCTCTCCCCAAGTGTAACTCTGTGATAAAAACCGAGATTTTTTTCTTTAAAAAAAAAGAGTAAAAAAAAAGGACAGAAAGGAGAGGGAGAGGGGGAGTTGAGGGGGTAGAGAAAAAGAACTGGGAATTTTTTGAGAAAAAAAAAGAGTGAAAATAATCTACAAAGTTCTTCCTGTGGCTACCGTGGGGAGTTAGCCTTGCAGACCTTGGCCTTGGAAAAAAGCAGGAAAATACCAGCACTGCTAGGCCCGTGAGCTCCTCAGACTTTGCGAGTCTGAGGAAGAACTTTGTAAACTGTAGACTGTAGTGAACTTGCGGGCAGCACGGGGCTCAGCTGCTGTCAGAGCAACAAGCCGTGTTTTGTTTCAAGAGGTAGCGTTGAAAAGAAACAGAAACCTTGGCCCCTGATCGCGTGAACCTTGCACAGTCTCAACTTCACAAAGTCAGCAAGGCTCACGCAACCAAGACCCGTTTTCCTGTTTTTCCCCAAGTCCCCACATACCCATATGCAAAGAAAAAGTTATCGTATTGTTGACTTGTGTATCTGACAATAAAGATTCAAACGACCCGTTTGATGCTTGTGTATGTTTTTCTTTTATTGTTGACTTGTGTATCTGACAATAGAGATTCAATCGACCCATTCGATGCTTTCACGTTTTACCCATTTCATGTTCTTCGTGGAACTGTACTCTTCGATGACTGACTCGGGGTTAGAGAGGGGAAGGTAGATCGACTTAACTCGAGGGGCTTACAAGGTTCACTCGGCCGCCGTTCGCGTGAGGTCGACTCACAGGTTCACTGGATAAAGTGCGCTCTCTATTCGAGCCGGTGTCGAGTCAGAGCCAACCTCGAGAGAAGAAACGAACACTTTAGTGAACCCGCGGGGCGAACTCACGCGAACGGCAGCCGAGGTTTCCTGTTTTCCTTTCATTCCTTGCAGACCTTGGCCTTGGGAAAAAAGCAGGAAAATACCAGCACTGCTAGGCCCGTGAGCTCCTCAGACTTTGCGAGTCTGAGGAAGAACTTTGTAAACTGTAGACTGTAGTGAACTTGCGGGCAGCACGGGGCTCAGCTGCTGTCAGAGTAACAAGCCGTGTTTTGTTTCAAGAGGTAGCGTTGAAAAGAAACAGAAAACTTGGCCCTTGATCGCGTGAACCTTGCACAGTCTCAACTTCACAAAGTCAGCAAGGCTCACGCAACCAAGACCCGCTTTTCCTGTTTTTCCCCAAGTCCCCACATACCCATATGCAAAGAAAAAGTTATCGTATTGTTGACTTGTGTATCTGACAATAAAGATTCAAACGACCCGTTTGATGTTTGTGTATGTTTTTCTTTTATTGTTGACTTGTGTAGCTGACAATAAAGATTCAATCGACCCATTCGATGCTCCTAGATGTTTTTTTTTTGTTGTTGTTTTTTATTGTTGCACAATAATACGAAATTACAACACTGGTATGACACAACAGACACATCGATTCCTTCGTTCTTTATTTCACGAATACAACAGTCAAATGTTTTTGGTCACCTTTTACCTATTTCATGTTCTCCGTCAAACTGTTCTCTCGGATGACTGATTCGTGGTTAGAGAGGGGAAGGTAGATCGACCTAACGCGGGGGGCTTACAAGGTTCACTCGGCCGCCGTTCGCGTGAGGTCGACTCACAGGTTCACTGGATAAAGTGCGCTCTCTATTCGACCCGGTGTTTACTCAGAGCCAACCTCGAGAGAAGAAACGAACACTTTAGTGAACCTGCGAGGCGACCTCACGCGAACGGCAGCCGAGGTTTCCTGGTTTTTATTTTTCCATTCCACCGCAAAGTCTGTGAGGCTCATGCGATCAGCAGCTGCTGCTTCCATTTCCCCAAGTGTAACTCTGTGATAAAATTGAGATTTTTCTTTTCATAAAAAAAGAAGAGTAAAAAAAAAGATCAGAAAGGAGAGGGAGACGGGGGGGGTTGGGGGTGGTAGAGAAAAAGAACTGGAAACTTTTGAGGAAAAAAAGAGTGAAAAAATAATCTCTACAAAGTTCTTCCTGCGACTACCACGGGGAGTTAGCCTTGCAGACCTTGGCCTTAAAAAAAAAGCAGGAAATACCAGCACTGATAGACCCGTGAGCTCCTCGGACTTTGCTCCTCAGACTTTGCGAGTCTGAGGAAGAACTTTGTAAACTGTAGATGTGAACTTGCGGGCCACGCAGGGCTCAGCTGCTGTGAGAGCAACAAGCGTGTTTTGTTTTAAGAGGCAGCGTTGAGAGGATCTAGTCTTTTCCTCGAACCTGGTATACCCGCCGGCTTGTAAAGATGGACAACCCCCTGTCCTTTGAAAAACTATTTCCTGGCATATATCCCAAACGCAGACAGGTCAGTTTCGAAGAGCCCGATTTGGTTGGATTTCTCGTCAAGTCTGTCTTTTTCCAGAGAAACGTTTTGATATGCAGAGTTTTGGTGATCAACGGCGGCGACACGGGGGCCCGCCTCAACAGCACTTTGTGCTTTCGCATCGATCCTCTCAACCCGATTGTGGGCTATGACATGGAAATGAACCGAGACGAAAGCGACGAAGCATGGTCTAGATTCGAGAGGGGGTGGGCGCGGCACTTTGCGGCCTCGCCCGTCCGAACGAGCGTGTTTCACGACGACGTCAAGAGACACGTAGCGGCGCAGGTGTTTCCTCTGACTACGATAGAAATGGGTCTGCGCTACTTTGCGGACGTGAACGAGGCGCTGACGTTCGGAGATTTCTGCCCCAACCGAGGTTTTTACATGAGCAGAGACGGCAACACTCCGGCTTTGTGCTTCGGAGTCATGTTCGGTCGAGTGTACTTCTGTCCGGCGGACAAGCTCGGCGAAAGTGTCAAGCCTTCCGATCTCATATACGATCACGAGCTGTCCGAGGCGGAGGCCACGGCTTTCGACAGCAAACACATGGACAACTTTTACAGAGTCGCCTGTCTCGACATCGAGACCGTGTACGACGACAGGTACAAAGACAAATCTCTCGCGACGCCGCACTTCGCCTACAGGCATCCGTACTGCACGGAAAACACCGTGCGCGTGTTGAAATCGCGCAGGGCCCGTCTGGTCGCCGCGTACGACGCGGCGAGGAAAGAGGTGGAAGGCAGTAAGGCCGTGTTGATTCCAGACTTCGCCGCAGACATGCCCGGGCAGCAGCACGAAATAACGTGCGTGTCGCTCGTGGCGTTAAACGCCCACGTCCCCAAACTCAACAGGCAACATCACAGGAAGGGTCTGTTCGTGCTGTACAACGCGCAGAAAAGCGGGGGCCTGAAGCCGGAGCAGGACGCCGAGTTGGCGCGAAACGCAGGCATCGCCGACCCGAGCCGGATAATTTTCCACGCCTGCGCGTGCGAACTGGAAGTCCTCGAGGTCTTGCTGAGACTGTTCGTTTCGCAGGGGATCGAGCTGCTGTACGTGTACAACGCAGAGTTTGACATCAGAGTCATCCAACAGAGAGTTTTCTTTTACGCACTTCACACTCCTCGGGAGTTCGACAAGGAACGCTGCCGCGCGCTGGGGCACATGTGGAACGAGCTGTTCGTGCCCGACCAGTACGGCGACGTACTGAAGCACACGCTTCAGTTCGAAACCGTGCAACATTTGGACATGTACAAAACCTTGCTAGAAGAAATCGACGAGTGCTTGACGAAACCCTACGCCGGCCACAAGCTGCAACGCGTCTCCGCGCTGATCTGTCGGTTCAACAAAGACAAAGCCAAACTGGGGCATTTCAAGATCAACAGCTGCGGACTGAACATAGTGGATTTGTACAGAATGGCGGGGGTCAGAGACGTGAAGTTTTCGTGTCTGAGTATGAGACTGAACGAGGTCGCGTCTTTCATCGTCGACAGAGAGAGAAAACTACACAACAGACAGTTGAAAGACAGGAAGAAAATCAGCAAGCTGGCGGACGTAGAGTACGGCAAAATGGACGAGATGATCAGCAGAGGAGGCAAGAGCTTGTTCGCCGTGCTCGTGTACAACTTGGTGGACTCTCAGCTCTGCGCGCGGATAGCGAAAGTGCTGAGGCCGGTCTCCGCGCTGTTTCACAGATGCAGGACCACGCTCAACATCGACGTCGTAGTCCACGGCAGAGGAGACAACTTTGGAGGCTTCGTGCAAAGCATCCATTCCGTGCAGCTGCCTCAGTTGAAATACACCTTGGACAACATGAGAGCCAGAGCGGGGCCGCTCGGGGCGAAGGAGGGTTGCCGGTTGAGAGTGAACAACGAGTTGTCCGGCGGCAGCGAGTTGTGGAAAGGAGGCTCCGTGTGCGACCCTTTGACGGGCTTGCACTACGGGAACCCCGGCATGGGATTGGAGCTGTCTTTCGACTTCTCGAGCATGTACCCTTCCATCATGTGCGCGCTGAACATTTCGCCGGAGACGACGATCCCGTGGCCGCCCAGCTCGTTCCCGCACGATCTGTCGGACTGGGTGTGTTACAGCTGGGAGGCGGAAGGCTTCAAATTCGCGAGCCTGATCTTGAAGTTTGACAGGATGACGGGACGGTTCGTGCGCGCGCCGGCCGTGCTGGCCTCGTCGGTCGAATACTACTTGGAGAAGCGGGCCGACTTCAAGAAAAAACTAAAACTCCCCGCCTTGGACGACGCCACGAGAGCGTACTACAAGCTTCAAGAGGGCGAATGCAAAACCATGGCCAATTCTTTCTACGGCACCGCGCCGTACCCGTGCGGACCGCTCATCTCCGGTCACGGGAGGCAACAGATAGCGGTCGTGAACCGCTGCGTGGCCGAGTTCTTCCGGCACGGCTCTCCCGTGGTGTACGGCGACACGGACAGCGTGATGGTGTCGGTAGGCTACGATCCCCGGGAGGCCGTCGCGGAAGAGGACGTACGCGACTGCTCGTGGCACCGAAAGCCGAGCGAGTGCGATCTCGACGCGCGAGAGCTGCGGGACTTCGCCGCTCGAGCCCGGAGAGCCGTAGAAGAGAAGTTTGCGCGCTCGAACGAGCGGGTGCCCGACTTCCTGGCGTACGTGAAAAGAGCTTTGGTCGCGGACAGCCTCGATCGCATGTACGTGATAACGACAGGCAACGGCGTCAGTCGTCTGTCCGGGGCTGCGGACGGATCGCGCACGACGGACGGATACCCCTTGTACTACGCCGCCGTGCCCGGCCGCGGACCCGTCGAGGTGACGGGAGCGTTCGTGGAAAACAGACGGGTGAATCTCGAGTACGAAAACAGCTGCTCCGTGTACTGCCACGTGGCCAAGAAAACGTACGTGGCGCTCACCCACACCACGGACAAGGGGAACCGGATAACCTCGATTTCCGTGAAGGTCAGAGGGTTGAACGCTTTCAAGAGCGTCAGATCCCCTTGCGACTCGGCCGTCACCGATACCTTCATAGCGTGCGTGATGAGAGGCGACTGCGTCAAGCTGAAAACCGACGAGATTTCCTGTTTCGCGACCTGCCCCTGGCACCAGCTGGCACCGGGAGACAAAGTGCTGTATCCGAAGGAGGACATTCGTTTCGACGACTCGGGAAGGTGGCTCGGCGCGGACGCGGCCGAAGCGGCCCTCGCCGCGTACTCCGTGCACGCGATCGAAACCGTGCGGCTGGACGCGGGTTTTTCCGTGACCGGGGTCGTGCTCTACGCGACGGAGCAGGGGGGGTGTTGTCGCCCCGTCGCTCTCGTGAAGACGCTGTACAAGGACGAGAAGTACTGCATGAATCACATGATATCCCGTTCGCATCCCGTCCTGCGAGACCTGCTCACTTGCAAGACCTCCGACATGATAGCGTCCAAAATGGCACTCGGACTGTTCCCTTGGTCTACGTTGATCAAATCCGCGAAGAACAAACGTTTCAGGCCGGAGACCTTGAGTAGGTTGAAGGCCGGGAACGGGAGCGTGAAAACGACCTACGTCGAAATCGTAAAAACGTGGCTGCAGAACATCACCGGCCTCCCCGTCAAACCGGTGGAGAGCTACGAGTATCACAAATGCAACCCTTGCGAGGTGGCGTTCTACAAATACCCGCTCAACTTGCAAGCCACCAGCGGCTGCATCACGGCCATGTTCGGAGGCCGCCTCGCGTGCGAATCGCCAGCGGGCGAGGCGTCGCTCGAGTCTCCCCGAGAACCGCCGGAGGGGCCCGCGAGCGACCATCGACTCACGAGTCACCCCTATCAGCCTCTGAACATGTGCTACGCGGACTCTAGGGTGCTCGTGGCGCATCGGATCGACACCGAGCTGGTCAATCAGTCCGGGAAGCTGACCGCCCACTGCGTCGTAGACTACTGCTTGCCGAGGCACATGTACAGCTCGACGCCGGGAGATCTCAGTTTGCGAAACTGCGAAGCTCACCTGCGGGACAAAGTCACCGGCGTCAGGGGCAGGCTCTCGAGGGCCAGCATGGCGTTCAACTCTATCATGAACAACTGTCCGGAACACATGATCCCCGACGTGTTCGGACCGGCGGAACTGCGGCAGCTGCGACGCTGTCGCCGCTCGACGACTCGGATGCCGCGCGAAAAACTCGCCGTGTGCGAGAGAGTGCTGATCGAAGACATGGGTCTGAACCCCGAAGCCGTGTACAGGAACCTGTGCGCTAATCTAGGCGAGCTTCTCAGAGACTGCTTGAGTAAAGAGACCGTGAAGACGATCGGGCCGGAGGAGGAGGAGGAGGAGGAGGAGGAGGAGGAGGAGGAGGAGGAGGACGCGGACGCCGGCAGTGCCATCGTGATCGACGTCCCCGCGAGGCTGATGAAAGACTTGGGCGTGTGCGACGGAACGACGCGAATGACCGTGGCGACGAACGAATCCTGCGAGCGGATCACGGTGGATCTGGCGGGGACCCTGTACCAAACGCTGCTCGTGCTGCAGATACTCGACTCGAAATCGTTCGAGTTCGTCGGGGTCGCTTCGGGGAAAGCGCTCACCATAATGCCGTTTTCTTGCACGGACAGAGACGTGTTGGTCGCGTGGCTCGGCGCGATGAAACAAATGCAATGGTCGGAGACTCGGACCACGATCGGCGTCAAAAAACGGCCCCGCGGCGAGATCGACCGGCGCGAGGTCGTGTACCACTGCACGGGTTGCAAGTTGTTCTACGGACAACTGTACGCGCGACGCGTTGGACACGAGGACATTTTTCGTGCGGTGTACGATAAAAAAGGACGAAGAAAATTCGGGAAGTGTGTCAGCGAAAGAAGGTGGATCGACGCGAGTGTATAAAAACCTCCCTCGTTTCTGCGTGAGATCGCGAGGTGCTTAGGTGTGCGTGTTTAAAAAAAAAATAAAATAAAAAAAAATAAATAAAAAAACGAAAAGAAAGGAAAAGGAAGACAAGGGGAGAAACATGTCTTTCGCGTCTAAGAAGCTCGTTTTTTCACACAACTTCGACGACGCGACCACGTTGGCTTCGCAGCGTGTAATCGTAAACCTGAACCTCGAGGAGCTGATACCCAACGACGGCTACAGTCCGCTGGTTGCCATCGAAACGCTGAAACTCGCGGTCTACGACCGAGAGTGCACCACTGTGCCTGTGAAATTCTCTATCCTCAACGCTACGATGAACAAAAGTTTAACTCAAGACCCGTGCGTCGTGTCAGGCGTGTGGAGTCCGGACCCGGCGCCTCTGCTCAGACGAACGAAGGTAGCCGGGACGGAGCTGTCTCCCTACAAGCGAACGCTAACCGTGACGGAAGAAGAGAACAGACTAGCCATCTTGAACGTTTTGTCTTTCATGATGTCTCCCCACATGCGCGCGACGACGGACCCGAGGAGCTGCCTCGAAGAGGTGACCGGACCGAACAAAATACGCGCGAGCGAATTTCAGTGCGCGACGTGCGGCAGGGTGAGAACCGCGAGCGTGACGGAAGACTTGCAGTTCAGCATGCCGCGCTGCGACGAAATAGACCTTTGTTGCGCTCCGAAGCAGTGCAAAGACCCTCTGCAGAAGCTCGTTGTGGTCACGCGCATGGCGATGCAGGACGATCTGCGCGTATTGGGGCTCGCGTCGAGGCAGCTGCAGATGCTGGAACACAACGACGAATACCCCGAGTGGATGACGTTCCGGGGCGAGTTTGTTGTTCAGTACAAGATCATGACGTTTCTCGCGTCTCTTTACAGCGCTCTCGGCGAGCTCGCCGGAACGTTTTTCGTTTTGAACAGAAAGCACTCTCATGTGAATTTGCTGCTGGAAAGCCCCAAGGAGATGCTGCTCAGCGCTACGGGGGAACTGACGATGACTCTTTTGTACGGACCGCATCTCGAAAGCATCTACCAAGACTTGCTGATCGAGGCTGCTGTGGACAGATCGCCGACAGACCCAGAGGGACGTGTCTACGACGAGGACCATGTCAGTGTGCTGCAAATGACCCCCGACGTGATCATCAGGACTTTTCGTCTACACTTTCACTCAGAGTCTGTTGTGTCTTTGAAGGATTTGTTCAACACCTTGTATGTACAAAGCGTATAGTTTTGCCGTGAACAGGAAAACGCTGTAGTGGCATGAAATGATATGAAATGATACGAAATGATACGAAATAATACAAAATGATATTTTGTGTATATGTTTCGATTGACACAATAAAAACATGTAAAGGAAATAAAGCTTTGAGATTTATTTATTTATTTTATTTAACACAGTTGAACAGAGTGACACCCCCTATTTCTGAAATTGTTTATTCAAACGGTGGGGTAGTGGAAGGACTTTGGTGGAGCGAGCCGTTGAGTTGACTCGAGACCTTTGAGTTGTCAGTCTACCTTCCCCTCTCTAACCCCGAGTCAGTCATTCGAGAGAACAGTTTGACGAAGAACATGAAATGGGTAAAACGTGAAAGTATCGAATGGGTCGATTGAATCTTTATTGTCTGATACATATGTCAACAATAAAAAAAAACATACACAAACATCAAATGGGTCGGTTGAATCTTTATTGTCATATACACAAGTCAACAATACGATCACTTTTTCTTTGCAGATCGCTTAACGCGTGGGTATGTGGGTATGTGTGGACGTGGGGAAACAGGAAAAGCGGGTGTTGGTTGCGTGAGCCTTGCTGACTTTGTGAACTTGAGACTGTGCGGGGTTCACGCGATCAGAGGCCAAAGTTTCTGTTTTTCTCAACGCTACCTCTTGAAACAAAAGACGCTTGTTGCTCTGACAGCAGCTGAGCCCCGCGTGGCCCGCAAGTTCACATCTACAGTTTACAAAGTTCTTCCTGAGGAGCTCACGGGCCTATCAGTGCTGGTATTTTCCTGCTTTTTTCCAAGACCAAGGTCTGCAAGGCTAACTCCCCACGGTAGCCACAGGAAAAACTTTGTAGATTATTTTCACTCTTTTTTCTTTCTCAAAAACTTCCCAGTTCTTTTCCTCTACCCCCCTAGCCCCCCTCTCCCTCTCCTTTCTGTCCATTTTTTTCACTCTTTTTCTTTCTCAAAAACGTCCCAGTTCTTTTTCTCTACCCCCCTAACTCCCCCCTCTCCCTCTCCTTTCTGTCCTTTTTTCCACTCTTTTTTTTCTCAAAAATTTCCCAGTTCTTTTTCTCTACCCCCTAACTCCCCCCTCTCCCTCTCCTTTCTGTCCTTTTTTCCACTCTTTTTTTTTCTCAAAAAATTCCCAGTTCTTTTTCTCTACCCCCCCCCCCGGATATCCAGTGAACCTGTGAGGCGACCTCACGCGAACGGCGGCTGAGTGAACCTTGTAATCCCCCCTCGCCTTAAGTCGATCTACCTTTCCCTCTCTAACCACGAGTCAGTCATTCGAGAGTACAGTTTGACGAAGAACATGAAATGGGTAAAACGTGAAAGCATCGAATGGGTCGATTGAATCTTTATTGTCAGATACACAAGTCAACAATAAAAAAAACATACACAAACATCAAATGGGTCGTTTGAATCTTTATTGTCATATACACAAGTCAACAATACGATAACTTTTTCTTTGCATATGGGTATGTGGGGACTTGGGGAAAAACAGGAAAAGCGGGTGTTGGTTGCGTGAGCCTTGCTGACTTTGTGAAGTTGAGACTGTGCAAGGTTCACGCGATCAGAGGCCAAGGTTTCTGTTTTTTCTCAACGCTACCTCTCGAAACAAAAGGCGCTTGTTGCTCTGACAGCAGCTGAGCCCTGCGTGGCCCGCAAGTTCACATACTCCCCACGGTAGTCACAGGAAGAACTTTGTAGATTATTATTTCTTTCAGTCAAAGCAGCAGCTGCTGATCGTGTGAGCCTCGCAGACTTAGAGGGAAGATATAAACACTTTGGTGAACCTGTGAGGCGACCTCACGCAAACGGCAGCCGATGATTTCGGCTTTTCCCAGTGAACCTTGTAAGCCCCTCGCGTTAAGTCAACCGCCGTCGGGTTCGTTTCCCCCCGACCACCGTCCCTCTGTCTCCCCTTTCGCGACACGAGACCATAAAAATCAAGTGGTGTATCTGTCTGCTCGTGACATTGCCCTCGTGCACTTTCCTTCGTGTAGGGCAAACCGTCGGGTCGATGAAACACAAGAACATGAGATTTCGAGTTGATTTTTTAAAAATGTTTTAAGCCCTGAAGGCAAACTGGAGCGAACTGGAGTTCAGATCTAAGACAGACAAAGAGACAGACGACGCTAGATAGAATTTGTTACATTTTGTCAAACTAGACCAGGCCTGCGTGCCACGTTCGACGCGAGTTGTACCCTTTCGGAGGGAAAGTTAAAAAAAAAATGCCGCACTGGAGAGCGCATCTGAGGGGCGTGCTGACGAGAAGATTTTACGCCTGCGCGTCCGTCGGAAGCGAGCTGTACTGCTTCGGAGGGGACTTGCACGGATTCGGCCAGCTCGACGTGCACGTCTTCGACACGGAGTCCCTGATCTGGACGACGCCCCCGCCGCCGGCGGGAGGAAGATGGAGCGTGCGTCCCGTCGAAGCCCCCGGCCTCCGCTGGGATCACACCGTCGTTGCGATAGGACGCGCCGTCTACCTCTGGGGAGGCGAGCTCGATCGCAGCGGCGGCGGCCCCGGCGCCGGCCCTTTGTGCAACGACCTGTACGCTTACGACGTGGACACCCGCGGGTGGTCCAAGCCCGAGGTGTCCGGGTCCGTTCCGCGGGAGAGGTACTGGCACTCGGCCTGCGCCTCGGGGGAAGTCATGTACATATACGCAGGATGTAATTACGAACGAGGCCCGGGAGGCCGCCGGGTAACAAAGGGTTTGGACGACATCCACGCTCTGAACACTCGCACGATGACCTGGTCTCCGATCGACGCGGGGGGCCATCGAGCGGAGCCGCCGTTTCTACAACACGTCGCTATCATAGGCACGAAGATGTTCGAATTGCGGACAGTGAATCTCGACCCGAAGTACGGCTTGAGAACGTTCGACACGACGAGCAACCGCTGGGTCGAGACCTCCGTGCCAGCGCCGGCGGTTACCCGTTCGGCCTTTGCCTACGACGGAGAGCTGTACGCGTTTGGCAGATTCGTCGAGGGACCGGAACGCATGTGGAAATTTAACCCGATAACCTACACCTGGAAGAAACTCGAGCCCGAGGGGTTGCGAGGTCCGTTGCGTATAACTGAGGATTCGCCGCTGCTTTTTCCGGCTGGAGATTGCGCGGTCGCGTTGGCAGGAGAGGACGACCACTTCGACTTACTCGTCCTGGATTTGAGCTCTAGTTCGCCTCCAGGACTTGAAACCCGGGAACGGGCTTGATGACCCCAAGCATGGGAAAGAAGAGTGAAGTCAGATTTTCCTTAAAAAAAAAAAAAAAGAGACAGATCTTCCTGAGAGTTCTGTCTCAGAGAAAAAAAACAAGAAAAAAAACAGTTTTATTTTACAAAAAAAAATCTTATACATATTTACTTCCACTGTATCATGCACACAGCGCAGACTTTGCGGTGAAATCAACGGCTGGCGAGACCAAGCGAGGCGAAGCACAACATGTTCGCGGAAAGGCTCACTTTTTGCGCAAACTGAACTCTACCCCTTTCGCTAGGTCCGATTGCACGACGAGAGAACGTAGAACTTGAGAGCCTGTTCAGGGCTCTCCGAAGAGACAAAGAGACTTAAGGCCGACGCTAGATACAATTAGCTGGATTTCGACGCAGAATATCATTTCGTAAAACCTAGACCAGCCCTGTGCGCCGCGCTCGACGCAGCTGTACCCTTTCGGAGAGAAAGACAAAATGCTGCCCTGCAAGGCGCGTCTGAAGGGCGTGCTCCCGAGAAGATTTCAAGCCTGCGCGTCCGTCGGAAGCGAGCTGTACTGCTTCGGAGGGGACGTCCACGGATCGGGCCAGCTCGACGTGCACGTCTTCGACACGGAGTCCCTGAGCTGGACGACGCCCCCGCCGCCGGCGGGAGTAAGAAGGAGCGGGCCTCCCGCGGAGGCTCCCCGCATGCGCAGCGGTCACGCCGTCGTGGCGATAGGACGCACCGTTTACCTCTGGGGAGGCTTGCTCTGTAACGACTTCCACCGCAACTACGATTTCACCGCTGACCTTGCGTTTCGCCAACCTGCCTTCTGCCACGAAGTGCACGCGTTCGACGTGGACACCCGCAGCTGGTCCAAACCCGAGGTGTCGGGCTCCGTTCCGCGGGGGAGGTCCGGCCACTCGGCCTGCGCCTCAGGGCACTTTATGTACATATACGCAGGATTCGTTCACGAATACGCCTCCGATGGCCGCTGGAGCGTAAAGTGCTGGGACGACATCCACGCCCTGAACACCCTTACTATGACCTGGTCTAAGATCTCCGCGGGAGGAGATCTTAGAAATCCTACATCAGTGGATGGCCCACACCGCGTCGCTATCATCGGCACGAGGATGTTCAAATTGCCGGCGAACAACGAGGACCGAGAATACGGCTTGAGTATGTTCGACACGGAGAAAAAACGCTGGATCGGAGCCTTCGCGGCGGCTCCGAGGCGTACCCACTCGGCCTTCGCCTACGACGGAGAGCTGTACGCGTTTTGTAGCTTCCGCGGCGGGCCGGAATGTCTGTGGAAATTCAACCCGAAAGGCCTCACCTGGAAAAGACTCGAGCCCGACGGGTGGCGAGGTCTGTTGTGTACAACTCAAGAGAATTCGCCGTCGCTCAAGCCGCTGTTTTACCCGGCAAGAGACTGCGTCGTCGCGTTCACCGAAAAGCACGGGAACTTGGAATTGCTCGTCCTGGATCCGAGCTCTAGTTCACCTCAAAGCTGCCGCCCGAGCAGGCCGCTGTCAAAAAGTCTACGGGTATAGAAGACCTAGAGTGTGTGAAAAGCTTGGGGTCGAGAAGAAACAGAAACCTCGGCCTCACATACCCACGCGTTAAGCGATCTGCAAAGAAAAAGTTATCGTATTGTTGACTTGTGTATCTGACAATAAAGATTCAAACCCATTTGATATTTGTGTATGTTTTTTTTTATTGTTGACTTGTGTATCTGACAATAAAGATTCAATCGAACCATTCGATGCTTTCACGTTTTACCCATTTCATGTTTTTCGTCAAACTGTTCTTTCGGATGACTGACTCGTGGTTAGAGAGGGAAAGGTACATCGACTTAAGGCGAAGGGCTTACAGGGTTCACTCGGCCGCCGTTCGCGTGAGGTCGACTCACAGGTTCGTTAGATAAAGTGCGCTCTCTATTCGAACCGGTGTCGACTCAGAGCCAACCTCGAGAGAAGAAACGAACGCTTTAGTGAACCCGCGAGGCGAGCTCACGCGAACGGCAGCCGAGGTTTCCTGTTCTTTTTTTTTCCTCCATTCCACCGCAAAGTCTGTGAGGCTCAGGCGATAAACAGCTGCTGCTTTCCTTTCCCCAAGTGTAACTACTCTGTGATAAAATCGAGATTTTTTTTCTTAAAAAAAAGAGTAAAAGAAAAAAGGACAGAAAGGAGAGGGAGAGGGGGAGGGGGAGTTAGGGGGGGGGGTAGAGAAAAGAACTGGGAAACCTTGGGAAAAAAAGAGTGAAAAAAAAAGGACAGAAAGCAGAGGGAGAGGGGGAGTTAGGGGGGGTAGAGAAAAAGAACTGGGAAATCTTTGAGAAAAAAAAAGAGTGAAAAATAATCTACAAAGTTCTTCCTGTGGCTACCGTGGGGAGTTAGCCTTGCAGACCCTGGTCTTGGAAAAAAGCAGGAAAATACCAGCACTGATAGACCCGTGAGCTCCTCAGACGTTGCGAGTCTGAGGAAGAACTTTGTAAACTGTAGACGTGGAGACTTAAGGTCGACGCTAGGTACAAGTAGCTGGATTTCGACGCAGAATATCATTTCGTAAAACCTAGACCAGCCCTGTGCGCCGCGCTCGACGCAGTTGTACCCTTTCGGAGAGAAAGATAAAATGCTGCCCTGTAAGGCGCGTCTGAGGGGCGTGCTGCCGAGAAGATTTCAAGCCTGCGCGTCCGTCGGAAGCGAGCTTTACTGCTTCGGAGGGGACGTCCACGGATTGGGCCAGCTCGACGTGCACGTCTTCGACACGGAGTCCCTGAGCTGGACGACGCCCCCGCTGCCGGCGGGAGGAAGAAGGAGCGGGCGTCCCGCGGAGGCTCCCCGCATGCGCAGCGGTCACGCCGTCGTGGCGATAGGACGCACCGTTTACCTCTGGGGAGGCATGCTCTGTAACGACTCTCCCTGCGACTCCAACCACGATTACACCCCCGAGCCTGCCTTTCCCCGACCTGCGTTCTGCCACGAAGTGCACGCGTTCGACGTGGACACCCGCAGCTGGTCCAAACCCGAGGTGTCCGGCTCCGTTCCGCGGGGGAGGCACGGCCACTCGGCCTTTGCCTCGGGCCACGTTATGTACATATACGCGGGATTCGTTCACGAATACGCCTCCGATGGCGGCTGGATCAGAAAGTGCTGGGACGATATCCATGCCCTGAACACCCTCACGATGACCTGGTCTAAGATCTCCGTGGGAGATTTTAGACCAAGGGCTGGACCAATGGATGGCCTACACCACGTCGCTATGATCGGCACGAGGATGTACCAATTCCCGGCGAATAACGAGGGCCGAAAATACGTCGTGACTACGTTCGATTTCGAGAAAAACCTCTGGATCGACGTCGCGCTGGCTCCGGCACGTACCCACGCGGCCTTCGTCTACGCCGGAGAGCTGTACGCGTTTGGTCGCTTCCGCGACGAGCCGGAATGTCTGTGGAAATTCACCCCGAAACGCCTAGCCTGGCAAAAACTCGATCCCGAGGGGTGGCGAAGTCTGTTGTGTATAACTCGGGAGGAGTCGCGGCCGCTCATGCCGATGTTTTTCCCGGCAGGAGACTGCGTCGTCGCGTTCACCGGAAAGGGAGAAAACTTGGAATTGCTTGTCCTGGATCCGAGCTCCAGTTCACCTCAAACCTGCCCGAGCAAGCCGCTGTCATCTGAAGCGAGGAGCAGGCCGCCGTCATCTGAAGCGAAGAGCGGGCCGCTGTCATTTGCAGCGCCGAGCAGGCCGCTGTCATTTGCAATGCCGAGCAGGCCGCTGTCATTTGCAGCGCCGAGCGCCGCGTCTCTCCGACCCGGTTCATCGCGATCGTCCACGACCGACCACGACCTAGAACAGGCCTCTGACTCCAATGTGAAAAAAAGAAAAACGTACGTGTGTTAAAAAAGTCTACGGGGGTAAAAGACCTAGAGTGTGTGAAAAGCTTGGGGTCACGATCAAAGTCATCTTTTATGAAATGTACAATTTAATAAAAATGACACAACAGACACATTGACTCGCTTTCCTCTTTATTTCATGCAATACAACAGTCAAATGTTCTTTTGTCACGTTTATCCATTTCTTGTTTTTCATCAAACTGTTCTCTTATATGTCTGATTCGAGGTTAGAGAGGGAAAGGGAGACTAACAACTCGATGGTCTCGAGTCACAAAAGGGGAGACAGAGGGACGGTCAGGGAAAAAGACCGACAGCGGTTGACTTAACGCGAGGGGCTTACAAGGTTTACTGGGAAAAACGGGAAACCTCAGCTGCTGTTCGCGTGAGCCTAAACTCGAAACGGGACCCCGCACGCTCGAGCCGGCCTTCTAACCAGTGAACCTTGCAGCCCCCCATTTTCCTCCCAGTCCTTCTGTCTCCTTTTTCGTTACTCGAGACTGTTGAGTTCTCCTCTCCTCTCCTCTCCTCTCCTCTCCTCTCCTCTCCTCTCTCTCTCTCCTCTCCTCTCCTCTCCTCTCCTCTCAATCTCAAAAATGTTGTAACTTTGTATTATTGTGCAACAATAAAAAAATACATACACAAGTATCAAATGGGTCAATTAAATCTTTATTGTCAAATACACAAGTCAACGATACGATAACTTTTACGATGGTCACCAGCACATATCATTCAAAGGTTTCTTTGCCGTAATTGTCTGTCTCGCGCTCACTACCTGTCGCAGATATATTTTTGTCCATCACTGTAGGAGACACCGGACTGCCTGTCCTCGCCCAAAGACTCATTGAATCGGACGGCGTGCGCTGCCGCACGTGGCCCGGGAAACGCCTGTGTACGGGCGACAGTCCGTGAACAGGAGGAGATTTCCCGTAGGCGGATCGCCGGTGAACGGGAGATTGCTTGTAGTCAGGATATCTCGAGTCCTGGGGGTTGCTACGCACAAGAGGCTGCACCTGAGCAGTTTCTCGTCTGCGCGGAGATGGGATAAAATTAATCGCGGCTCCTTGTGACCTATGCCAGGGGGTAGGAGACTGTCTCTGCGCGAAAAGCTGCTGAACGTCTGCGATTTGCGATACCGTACCCTTTTTCGAGGCTTTGGTGGATGGTCTTTTTTTCGATTGAAAAACGCCGTGCGCAGCAGGTTGTGGTGCTGCCGACGGCTCCCGCCTGAGTTGCGCTCCGGTTTCGTGTTGCGCGGGCTCAACTATTACGACTCTATTCCATCTAAAGTTCTGGTGGTGAATTTGAACGTGAAACGGTGCTTGCACTTGTTCGTGGCCTTCAGCTATTAGGTAACTGGAATAGGGGCTCCTCTCATCCTCCGCTAACACGGTTTGCTCAACGGCGGTTTTAACGTAGCTGCAGACGATGGATTCGAGCAGACTCAGATCCCTTGCGTGATCGCGCGTCGTACCGCTACGGCTGACCTCGCGATTCCAAGACGATCTGAGTAATTCTTGTACAGCAGCTGGCGTGTAGTCGATCAGCCGCAGCTGAGTCAGCGTCAGAAAAATGGCAGCTAACGCGTCCCCGTCGTGACTTTCGCCGAAAGGGTCCCCGTCTTCCGACGAATGAGCCGAATCGATCAACGCGGCCATGAAGTCTAACCTAAATCCCCTGTGCGTCTTCCATATCCTGGCAGGTTGGATACATGTCAGTGGGAACCCGAGTTGTCTCATCATGATAGACTGAGCTTGGACGAGACAGGCCAGGATGTGCCAAGATAACGTACATTTCTCTTCGTGAGTTTTCACCGTGTACCCTTCCGCGCTGCCGAGATTCCACAGGCCTACAATCTCACCTACGTACACGCCGGCACCTTGGTTCGACAGAGGGGTTCGCGCTATGTGAAGTGCGTACACTCTAGAAACCAGCTTATTGATTTGCAATCTGGTATGCATGTCCAAAAGTTGTTCGAGGACAGTGACGTTCGAAGTGAATGTTTTGGTCACAACGAGGTCGCAGAGACCCTGGACGGCAACAACTCCCAGACACTGAAGCATTGTCAGATTGAGGGACAAGAGCTGCGAAGTGTTCTTTCTCGAGTTCACGGGATATTCGCTGACCACTATCTCGAGGTGTCTGTAACCACGCTCCGGAGCGACTGTGAGGTCGATCGGTGTGTAACTCTGAGCACCTTCGAGGCAGTCTAGTGTGCATTTTTCCACTCGGGACCTGTACGTCAATTCCTCCCTCAAGAGCAATTTGTAGGCTTTCTGAGCAACCGATTCGATTCCAACGAGCCAATTGTTTTTATGGCTCCCAGTGTCGATTCTGGCCACGTCCGTGTCCTCGCAGCGGGCAATTTCGCTTCGCCACGCTTTAAGCGGCTCCAGCCCACTCGTGGGAGTTAGGCGTGCCGGCCGGGGCTCCCCGTCTATTCGAACGACCCCGCCTCGCCTGTGGCGAGACAAGTACGTTATCGCGTGCGCGCGTTTCATGTACACTTTGTTAGGATCCACGCCTTTGGATTTCCAACGATCGTTTTCGCTCGCGAACTCTTCGTACGTTTTGTAACGTCTTGGTAATCGAGTCCATTCGGCCACGCTGCACACTGACGCTTCCTCGCCCGGAGCCTCTCGAGCGACGCCGCCTTCGGTTTGGAACGTTCGCACGCCGACTTCCGCCGCAGCAGGCGCGGGCGCCCGCTCTCTAGGTTCGAGCTGAGGCTCTCGAACGGGAGCGCTCGACGGTCCTTGGTTAAAAAGAGACACGTCTATGCTTCGCACCTGCTCCCATAGACGAGCGTCCCCATCGCTTTGTTCGTCGGCCATATCGCACCACTCTCTTAGCTCGACGAGCCGTCCCGTGACGCTGTCCGAAGGCAATTCGGATAGAATCATACACCTGGACAACATGTCGTGACCGCCTTCGTGATCGTACTTCGATCCCGCATCTTTGAACGCTCGTTGTAAACTTTGCTCTGCGGAGTGAGTGTCTTCGAATACGCAGTCTCGGAAGAACGCGTAGGAGTCTTCGTTCGAAGGCCAGGCGCATCGCGGAGACTGCGCGAAAAAAAAATCGTCGAACGCTTCGTTCTCGGTTGCCTCAGCTCCCTCTGGTCCTTGCGCATACGCTACAACCGCGGAGGATTCGAGAAGCGGGAAGTTTTCGATCGCAGACGTTGGAGGCACGCCGGGGAAACCGTCCGTTGCGGACACGGAGGGTTCCGGAGTGCGTCGCGTCTCAGGCGCGGGTTCAACCATGCGGCTCTCCTCGGGCTCCGCGTCTTTAGAGGTCCGCTGCCTGACTTGCTGCCGCAGCCGTCTCAGTTTACCCTGGCCACTCTTGGCCCTTTCGCTCGCGCCACGTTGCCGCTTCGACCCTCTGGAGCGACGAGTCGGTGCGAGTGCTGCGACCAAACAACTCAGCGTTTCCCAAACAGCCGGGTCTAAGTTTTGCAGCGTACGGCCTTCGTGCGACAAGAGCAAGAGACTCGTGAAAGCGTGCGTTTTAGAAAAGCCGAAGACCTTAGAGTCTACTTCGGATTGATTACCCTGCTCGAATGGCAACCATCGTTCGGAGCAGCTCCAGGTGCTCCTTCTGCGCAAAAGACATTCGCTCCCTCTCTCACTCCCTCTCTCGCTGAGCTTCGCCCAATCCCCTCGCTTAAACGCCAACGCCGAGTTCACGCAGTCGTCGAAGAGATCGTCGCTGTGGCTGTAACTGTCGCTCGCCCATATCCCGTTGACAATCTGAGCCGACGTGGTCTTGTCGCAGCTGTACGAGCAGTAAATGCCGACGATGACATTCGCACACGTCAAACGGAATGTCATTTCGTCTTGCCGCAGAGCTGACGCTTTGTACATTTTTCGTAGCGAAATGTAAGGCAGTAGCGACAGCACCTCGCATGTGCTCTTGTGCACAAAAAAGGTCTTCGTTATGTGCAAAGAGCCCAGTTCGACGAACGAATCCTCCGTGGTGTACATTCGCCTCGGAGGTCTGCAGCCAGAGATGCACAGGTCCAGCAAAGAAGCTAAGATTCCGACGTACGCGTCATAAGCCCGTTTGCGAGATCTGTTTCGCTGCAGCCATGACGATAAGGGCTCCCATTCGTTGGGCAGCACAGCAACCATGTGCACTAACACCTTGTCCTTCGTTTCGATGTTTTGAAACATCACGCAGTCCAACCGGGGACTCCTGACGTCGGTCCTCAGGCCCAACTCGCTGCCACCGTCAGCGCTCGGGTGATGCTTAGACGCGTGGGCGAACATGTTGTGAAGCGTGTCCTCGATGTGGTTTTTTAGAATGCACACACTCAACACGTGCACGCTGGCCGTGTCGGTCTTCGACAACACTTGAGCGCGAGTGTGTAGTTGCGTGCATGCGATGCTCTCCGCGCCCGTGTTGTAATGCAAGCAGTTGTTTTCGACAAAGCTGTACAGAGGCTCGGGTTTTCTCATCAGAAAGGTGTCCTTTCTCACATTCCAACTCGGTTCATCGGGCTGGAGCTCGATGTAATATGGCATCCTAATGTTCAGCTCCGTGCTGGCTTTAGCGTCTTGATAACGCCACCACATCTTCATACACTGCACGCAATCTCCCTTTCCCACATCGCCACCAGTCTTACACAGTTGCCTTTGTAACAGCTCAACCATATTTTTGATAGATGACTCGGTTCCGTGTACAGTGTATTTTTTAAGTTGTACAACTTCAGAAAACAGCATGATGAAAAACGGAGTGTGTATGAGGGCTAAATGCTCCAGCATGCTACGGTCGTCAACGTAAAGAACCGGGTAAAAGTCTTCGCTTTCGACCGTGTCTTCGTCGCGGACTGTCCACGTGTCGTTCTCGAAAAGCAGCGTCACGTTATTGCACAGCAAGCAGTGCTCGTTGCTGAAAAACGTTCTGAGACCAAAAGGGGTTGAGCTGTCTTCTTGTTGGTAGTAGTAATCCTTGCCGATGTAAAACCGACGATCTCCGTTTTCTATAGCGACCGGCGTAAGGATGTAATTCAGACAATCCTTAACGTACATAAACCGTTTCTCGGGTGCGCGGTCGAGAACGCCGCCGTGTAACGCCGCTGCAATAGTCTTCCATTGTAAGGAATCCATTGCAGCTAGACGAGCAAACGAGTAAAACAAGTCGGATCGTGGCAGTCACCCACTCCCTTTCTTTTTTTCTTTACATAGGAGATGTACCGTTTGTAATTGGAGTGAAAATAAATAACTCATGCATCCTCTATGCTGGAGTTTGTATGAGTTGGAAAAAAGTCAACCAAAAATGTACATATTTTCGCGGGTGTTGGTTGCATGAGCCTTGCTGACTTTGTGAAGTTGAGACTGTGCAGGGTCTACGCGATCATAGGCCAAGGTTTCTGTTTTTCTCAACGCTACCTCTTGAAACAAAACACGCTTGTTGCTCTGACAGCAGCTGAGCCCCGTGTGGCCCGCAAGTTCACATCTACAGCTCACTGGCCGATCAGTGCTGGTATTTTCCTGCTTTTTCCAAGGCCACCTCCTCGAAACAAAACACGCTTGGTGCTCTGCAAGGCTGACTCTCCACGGTAGTCACAGGAAAAACTCTGTAGATTACTTTTTCACTCTTTTCTTCCTCACAATTTCCCAGTTCTTTTTCTCTAACCCCCTACCCCCCTCTCTCTCTCTCTCTCTCTCTCTCTCTCTCTCTCTCTCTCTCTCTCTCTCTCTCTCTCTCTCTCTCTCTCTCTCTCTCTCTCTCTCTCTCTCTCTCTCTCTCTCTCTCTCTCTCTCTCCCCTCTCCTTTCTGTTCTTTTTCTTTTACTCTTTTTCTTTAAGAAAAAAATCTCGGTTTTATCACAGGGTTACACTTGGGGAAAGGAAAGCAGCAGCTGCTGATCGCCTGAGCCTCACAGACTTTGCGGTGGAATGAAAAAAAGGGGGGAACTTCGGCTGCCGTTCGCGTGAGGTCACCTCGCAGGTTCACTAAAGTGTTCGTTTCTTCTCTCGAGGTTGGCTCTGGGTCAACACCGGGTGGAATAGAGAGCACACTTTATCCAGTGAACCTGTGAGTGGACCTCACGCGAACGGCGCCCGAGTGAACCACCTTGTAAGCCCCTCGCGTTAAGTCGATCTACCTTCCCCTCTATAACCACGAGTCAGTCATCCGAGAGAACAGTTTGACAAAGAACATGAAATGGGTAAAACGTGACAAAGGAACATTTGACTGTTGTATTGCGTAAAATAAAGAACGAAGCGATATGTCAGTGTTGTAATTTTGTATTATTGTGCAACAATAAAAAAGAAACTAAAAAAAAAAAAAACATCTACAAGCATCGAATGGGTCGATTGAATCTTTATTGTCAGATACACAAGTCAACAATAAAAAAACACACACAAACATCAAACGGGTCGGTTGAATCTTTATTGTCAGATACACAAGTCAACAATACGATAACTTTTTCTTTGCAGATCGCTTAACGCGTGGGTATGTGGGTATGTGGGTATGTGGGGACTTGGGGGAACAGAAACATCGCAGGTTCACTAAAGTGTTCGTTTCTTCTCTCGAGGTTGGCTCTGAGTCAACACCGGTTCGAATAGAGAGGGCACTTTATCCAGTGAACCTGTGAGGCGACCTGCTTACAAAGACACCGAAGCCCTTTTCTTTCCCTGCTGAGGACTGAAAAGGAGGAGTTCGATAGCTAAGTTTAGATAGCTGAGATTCTTTCGTAGATTCCCCTTCCCTTTCCTCGGTTTCGTTTTACAACATGAAAACCCCTGTCAGATCGTCTTTTTCATCCTGAATAGTGTGACATACCACGACTAAATATTCTCCGATCGCTGAGTCGTAGAACAGTGTATAACTAACTGCTACCCCCATACAGCCTCCGGTCTCGTCGAATACATAATTCTGTATTTTCAGTAACAGTTCCGCATCCCGCTCGTCAACAGTGGACGCGTAGGCCGTACCGAGGCTGTAAGGAGTGGGCGCGATTCCAGGACTCAGCTTCATCTGGTGCCAGCAGTTTTCCTTGCTATCTCTTCTCACGGGAGTGGATATTCTTCTCATCCCTTCGGGAACAACGCCTATGACGCGTGTCGCGATCTGAAAATCTCCTTCGAAGTATATGTGTCGAAACCACCATGTTGTTTTCGAAGGCGGCTGAGGCCGGTCCTCGCTAAATCTGGATATATCGAACAGCGTGTATTTCACGTAATACTGCGCTTTTTGGTTATCCACGGCGTGCACTTCTCGAGGCAGCTCGTTGTGGCGGCCAAACAACCAAAATAAGACTTGCCGTTCTACCGTCTGAGTGTCACACGTGTAATTTGACCAAAACAGCCCTTTCAGCCCCTTCACTCGAGGCACCGCTGCCACGCACTCGGCCATCGTCTCGAAGCTGTTCCAGCGCAAATCTATGGCGTACATGCGATCGTTTCGTATCCCCACATTGTCTCTCGCGCACAATTTGGCTCTTACGGACGGATTCGTCAGACCCAGAGCCAGAGCTTCTCCGTACATCCTGTTGCTGTATGTAGTTCCTTTGCAATCATGGTTTGAACGTTCCACTACGTAGATTGCGCTGTACCTAGCTTTGCCGGGAAACATATCTATCCCGACCCGGCTAGCGGCGTGCGTTCCCGAAACAGAACTGCCAAATTGATCGATCACCGCCAGCGGCCTTTCGGCTGTGCAGTTTGCGTGCGACGGTCGAGTCCTGTACACGTATAGACCCGGTGGTAAGATTTTAGAGCGCTCCATTTGACAAAACACCACCGCATCGCACCATTTGACATACAGAGAACTCCTATTTCGCCAGAGCCACTTGTAGGCCTCCACGACGGGTTCGAGCTCGTGAGCCAAAAGCGTGTTGATGCCGACCTCTCGAGACCTCTTGGCTCTGGGGTGCTCTTTCGAAACCCTGCCCTTTCGTTCGCTAACCTCGCTTTGAAGCTCGTTAAATTCGACGCTGCTTTGCTTTTCTCCCGCATTTTCGCAGAGACACCGCTTGCTCCTCTGTCCCTTCTCGAGCAGCGTCTCGATTACATTTTCCAGGTTATATTTATGAAGCGCGCATCGGCTGCTCATCTCTAAAGAGAGATCGCGTAGATTGACACCTTCGGCTCCCACTGCGTACAGTATGCCACCGATCACAGGTACAGGCTCAAGGGTGAGCGCTCGATACAGCAGGCAGCAAAGGTTCATCGTTGACAACGCTCAGGACGATCCTCGCGATCACACCCTCGTGCCTCAAGATCTGCTGCAAGCCTGCGAAAAACACCGCAAAGCCGCCGCCGCTCACGCCACGAGAAGAGCTACAAACTTATACAGGAGAGTCTCGGCTTTGCATTACTTGAACGCGAGCCGCAGCGCGAGACACTTGCACGGCAAGCGTTCCGGCGTTAAATGCCTCGTGTGTCAGATTACGCTCGTGAAAAGCAGCAAAGACAAACGGAGAGCAGGTTTGAAACTACGTTGCCGATGCAACGCGAGGGTGTGCACCTCGTGTTTTGCAAACAATCCCGCGTGGTATCTCACAGACCCACATTACACAAACTGTTCGAGCGTGAGAGAATTTGTGTGCTCAGTCTGCTACTCATTCTCTCGGATAAAAAAAAAAATATGTTGCTCTTGGACGTGTCCGTCCTGCTCTGTAAAAATGAAAAAAGAAGGCTTGTGCGGTCTGTGCTCTGAGGTCGTAGACGTTTGCGGCAAAGTTACGGTCAGGTCGTTGTGGGCCGAGCCCAAGCTGGATACGACGGAGGGAAATGAATCGGACGCGTACAACGAGGCCGACGTGTCTGGGTACAAAGATTACATGAGAGCTGCTGTGCTGGAAAGGGTGACGAAGACCAGGCATCTGTCAAAGGAAGACATAGCGACGCTGTTTGAGCACACACCATCCGACAACTTGGTTTGCACGTGTTCAGGACAGGCCGCTCGTCCTCTGTGTCCACGCTGCGCTCCCGTCCTAACGGTGATGAAGCTGATAGAAGAAAACCCCGCTCCTCTGTTCGCTTCCGTCGCAGAGCGCATCATACCGGGCAGACAGCTATGCCGTCATGTGTACAACAGAGAACTTCTACTGGCTATGTTAAACGATCCACGGTTACCGTCGTGTCCGCGAAACTACGAGTGTAAAGGCACGCTGATACCGGACAGTCGAGGAAGAGCTCTGTCTTCGTTGCTTCCCCCGAGTGCGTATCGCGACTTTGTGAGCAGCAACGGAACCATGGAGGTGCAGGCTTGCTGCTGCATTCTCTGTCTCCTGTTCAATCAATCCGCTGCCATGGCTCAGTCATTTTCGAGAAAATCTCTGACCTTCGAGTCTCACCCCAGCGGTCCTGTATACTACTTCAACATCAAACTGTCATACGATGTCGGGATCCCAGAAGCTAAGTTGGACGACTGTTGCTCAGATCTGACGATTCCCTTTCAGGGGACGGTCGGGGAGTTCAAGCCTACGTTTTTTTACAATTGGAGAGATATGTTGGATGTTTTACGTTACGACAGAGAGGGTAATCTGCACATCGAGCGACAACTCTAAAGCTTGAAATGGTGCTTTGACTTACAAGTATAACTTAGACCTGAGCTCTTGTCAGTGAACTGTTTTGCTCTGTCTTGTGAAAATGTCAAATCAAATCTAAAGTTTAGTTTTCTTTTCTTGTGTGGTTGAGTTTTTTTTTCAATGTTCTGTTTGAAATTCATACATACATTGTTACATACGAATGAAACGTGATGATAGTAAAGTTAAAATCACTGTATAGCAATTTACTTTGTATCGTATAGCGAATGTCCTCATACTCGCCAGAGCTCCCTATTTTACCCCAAGATGGAGAATCCTCCTCGGTTTGACAGTTTGACTCTGTCAATAACAATAAGCATGAAAACCATGTCTCAAATCTCCCCCGTGTGTTTTTTTTTTGCCAGCTGCTAAGAATATTTCACGTGCGACTCGATCTCTGAAAGAGACCATGGGATACTCTTTAGTCGCAAAAAAAACTTGAGTTTTGGGAGAGTGTTGCGAGTAGAAAAAAAACTACATGCCTCGGATTGACTTTTTTCTGACTGACTCGAAATGAGAGTATATTTTCGTGAAAAAAACTTGACTTTTTTTTGCAAAAACAAAGCTTGACTTTTTTTTGCAAAAAAAAGCTTGACTTTTTTTTGCAAAAAAAAAGCT
>CM076965.1:5808310-5874319 GCA_039105355.1 Benthosema pterotum
CGACTCGTTTGCCTCTTGTCACCGCGCGGCGGACCGTCTGGAATCAACCAGTAAACACCGTCGCTGATATCGATGGTAGCGCCAATCTGAGACAAGTCAACCCTTTCTCCTTCCACGTTACCTGTCCACAATGCGTAATCTCCAACAACTGAGGCATCCGAGAGAGCCATCTCGTCTGTCAAAGCCTGCTCCGTTTCAGTGTTAACCCGTTGAGGTTTTGGGTACACCGAGGAAGAGTACAACAGTCTCAATCGAAGAGTCTGAAGGCACGACGAATCTGCGTTCGGCGCCAATGCCGTCGCACAGCGCGAAGTAACATTTGCCATTTTCCGTAGCTTTCAGTCCAACCCGGCAGTGTCGGGGCAGTGTCGGGGACTCGACACTGCCGTCTCGTCTGTGCATCTCGGTTGTTCGGGAATGTCTTCTGTAAGCTTTTGAAGTTCAGAATCAGTCTGTGACATTGTTTTAGTGACGGTTGGGCGGTATTCGAAGCCAAAAATCTCTACCGCTTCACTTCCGACGAGTTAAAAAGCTGTAACAAATCGAGGCGTTTTTCGAAGCGCTGTTTTCTTAGCGAACCAGTTTAGTTTTTACTCTCCGAGCTCCCTATCCCGTCTGCGTGAGAGCGGGATACACGCTGCAGGCTTTTATTCACTACGACCTCAACGAAAGCAAAACGAGGTATATGTGGATTTTTGAGACGGAGTCCGTCCGAATTGCGCTGTTCGACCTCAATAGGGGAGTAGGGTAACCGAACAGACCTTTTTTTGCTGAAAAGAAAAAGTCTATTTTCTTTTTCGCAAAAATAAACTCTCGTTTCGAGTCAGTCATAAAAAAAAGTCAATCCGAGGCACGCAGAGGGGGAACATGGTTTTCATGCTTATTGTTATTGACAGAGTCAGACTGTCAAACCGATGAGGACTCTCTATCTCTATCTTTAACTTTACCATCATTACGTTTTATTCGTATGTAACAATGTATGTATGTATGTATGTATGTATGTATGTATGTATGTATGTATGTATGTATGTATGTATGTATGTATGTATATATGTATATATGTATGTATGTATCATCAATGTATCAATAAAACACAAGATCATGAGATTTCACATTTGAGTTGTTTTATTTTACAAACCACACGAAATCTACATCGTATAAAAAAAACTCAGGTTGAACACAAACACAAATCGTAGCAAATCTACATTGATGAGTCTACTACCAGAAACACAAACTGGAGTATGTTACAAGATAACGTGAAAATGATACAACACCATCTCTCTCCCTACATGCAGTCCCAAAGTCCATTCAGGCTCTCAAAGGCCCCAGGGCTGATTTCTACACCATGACGAGCAATCATGCTTGGAGCCTGTACAAACCCACTGTAACTTTTTCTTCAAAAAGAAAGTCAAGCTTTTTTTTTGGAAAACAAAAGTCAAGCTTTTTTTTTGGAAAAAAAGTCAAGCTTTTTTTTTTGCAAAAAAAGTCAAGCTTTTTTTTTTGCAAAAAAAGTCAAGCTTTTTTTTTGCAAAAAAGGTCAAGCTTTTTTTGCAAAAAAACGTCAAGCTTTTTTTTTTACAAAAAGAAGTCAAGTTTTTTTTGTAAAAAAAAGTCAAGCTTTTTTTTGCAAGAAAAAGTCAAGCTTTTTTTGCAAAAAAAAGTCAAGCTTTTTTTTGCAAAAACAAAGTCAAGCTTTTTTTTGCAAAAACGTTAAGCTTTTTTTTTGCAAAAAAAAGTCAAGCTTTTTTTTGCAAAAAAAAGTCAAGCTTTGTTTTTGCAAAAAAAAGTCAAGTTTTTTTTCACGAAAATATACTCTCATTTCGAGTCAGTCAGAAAAAAGTCAATCCGAGGCATGTAGTTTTTTTTCTACTCGCAACACTCTCCCAAAACTCAAGTTTTTTTTGCGACTAAAGAGTATCCCATGGTCTCTTTCAGAGATCGAGTCGCACGTGAAATATTCTTAGCAGCTGGCAAAAAAAAAACACACGGGGAGATTTGAGACATGGTTTTCATGCTTATTGTTATTGACAGAGTCAAACTGTCAAACCGAGGAGGATTCTCCATCTTGGGGTAAAATAGGGAGCTCTGGCGAGTATGAGGACATTCGCTATACGATACAAAGTAAATTGCTATACAGTGATTTTAACTTTACTATCATCACGTTTCATTCGTATGTAACAATGTATGTATGAATTTCAAACAGAACATTGAAAAAAAAACTCAACCACACAAGAAAAGAAAACTAAACTTTAGATTTGATTTGACATTTTCACAAGACAGAGCAAAACAGTTCACTGACAAGAGCTCAGGTCTAAGTTATACTTGTAAGTCAAAGCACCATTTCAAGCTTTAGAGTTGTCGCTCGATGTGCAGATTACCCTCTCTGTCGTAACGTAAAACATCCAACATATCTCTCCAATTGTAAAAAAACGTAGGCTTGAACTCCCCGACCGTCCCCTGAAAGGGAATCGTCAGATCTGAGCAACAGTCGTCCAACTTAGCTTCTGGGATCCCGACATCGTATGACAGTTTGATGTTGAAGTAGTATACAGGACCGCTGGGGTGAGACTCGAAGGTCAGAGATTTTCTCGAAAATGACTGAGCCATGGCAGCGGATTGATTGAACAGGAGACAGAGAATGCAGCAGCAAGCCTGCACCTCCATGGTTCCGTTGCTGCTCACAAAGTCGCGATACGCACTCGGGGGAAGCAACGAAGACAGAGCTCTTCCTCGACTGTCCGGTATCAGCGTGCCTTTACACTCGTAGTTTCGCGGACACGACGGTAACCGTGGATCGTTTAACATAGCCAGTAGAAGTTCTCTGTTGTACACATGACGGCATAGCTGTCTGCCCGGTATGATGCGCTCTGCGACGGAAGCGAACAGAGGAGCGGGGTTTTCTTCTATCAGCTTCATCACCGTTAGGACGGGAGCGCAGCGTGGACACAGAGGACGAGCGGCCTGTCCTGAACACGTGCAAACCAAGTTGTCGGATGGTGTGTGCTCAAACAGCGTCGCTATGTCTTCCTTTGACAGATGCCTGGTCTTCGTCACCCTTTCCAGCACAGCAGCTCTCATGTAATCTTTGTACCCAGACACGTCGGCCTCGTTGTACGCGTCCGATTCATTTCCCTCCGTCGTATCCAGCTTGGGCTCGGCCCACAACGACCTGACCGTAACTTTGCCGCAAACGTCTACGACCTCAGAGCACAGACCGCACAAGCCTTCTTTTTTCATTTTTACAGAGCAGGACGGACACGTCCAAGAGCAACATATTTTTTTTTTTATCCGAGAGAATGAGTAGCAGACTGAGCACACAAATTCTCTCACGCTCGAACAGTTTGTGTAATGTGGGTCTGTGAGATACCACGCGGGATTGTTTGCAAAACACGAGGTGCACACCCTCGCGTTGCATCGGCAACGTAGTTTCAAACCTGCTCTCCGTTTGTCTTTGCTGCTTTTCACGAGCGTAATCTGACACACGAGGCATTTAACGCCGGAACGCTTGCCGTGCAAGTGTCTCGCGCTGCGGCTCGCGTTCAAGTAATGCAAAGCCGAGACTCTCCTGTATAAGTTTGTAGCTCTTCTCGTGGCGTGAGCGGCGGCGGCTTTGCGGTGTTTTTCGCAGGCTTGCAGCAGATCTTGAGGCACGAGGGTGTGATCGCGAGGATCGTCCTGAGCGTTGTCAACGATGAACCTTTGCTGCCTGCTGTATCGAGCGCTCACCCTTGAGCCTGTACCTGTGATCGGTGGCATACTGTACGCAGTGGGAGCCGAAGGTGTCAATCTACGCGATCTCTCTTTAGAGATGAGCAGCCGATGCGCGCTTCATAAATATAACCTGGAAAATGTAATCGAGACGCTGCTCGAGAAGGGACAGAGGAGCAAGCGGTGTCTCTGCGAAAATGCGGGAGAAAAGCAAAGCAGCGTCGAATTTAACGAGCTTCAAAGCGAGGTTAGCGAACGAAAGGGCAGGGTTTCGAAAGAGCACCCCAGAGCCAAGAGGTCTCGAGAGGTCGGCATCAACACGCTTTTGGCTCACGAGCTCGAACCCGTCGTGGAGGCCTACAAGTGGCTCTGGCGAAATAGGAGTTCTCTGTATGTCAAATGGTGCGATGCGGTGGTGTTTTGTCAAATGGAGCGCTCTAAAATCTTACCACCGGGTCTATACGTGTACAGGACTCGACCGTCGCACGCAAACTGCACAGCCGAAAGGCCGCTGGCGGTGATCGATCAATTTGGCAGTTCTGTTTCGGGAACGCACGCCGCTAGCCGGGTCGGGATAGATATGTTTCCCGGCAAAGCTAGGTACAGCGCAATCTACGTAGTGGAACGTTCAAACCATGATTGCAAAGGAACTACATACAGCAACAGGATGTACGGAGAAGCTCTGGCTCTGGGTCTGACGAATCCGTCCGTAAGAGCCAAATTGTGCGCGAGAGACAATGTGGGGATACGAAACGATCGCATGTACGCCATAGATTTGCGCTGGAACAGCTTCGAGACGATGGCCGAGTGCGTGGCAGCGGTGCCTCGAGTGAAGGGGCTGAAAGGGCTGTTTTGGTCAAATTACACGTGTGACACTCAGACGGTAGAACGGCAAGTCTTATTTTGGTTGTTTGGCCGCCACAACGAGCTGCCTCGAGAAGTGCACGCCGTGGATAACCAAAAAGCGCAGTATTACGTGAAATACACGCTGTTCGATATATCCAGATTTAGCGAGGACCGGCCTCAGCCGCCTTCGAAAACAACATGGTGGTTTCGACACATATACTTCGAAGGAGATTTTCAGATCGCGACACGCGTCATAGGCGTTGTTCCCGAAGGGATGAGAAGAATATCCACTCCCGTGAGAAGAGATAGCAAGGAAAACTGCTGGCACCAGATGAAGCTGAGTCCTGGAATCGCGCCCACTCCTTACAGCCTCGGTACGGCCTACGCGTCCACTGTTGACGAGCGGGATGCGGAACTGTTACTGAAAATACAGAATTATGTATTCGACGAGACCGGAGGCTGTATGGGGGTAGCAGTTAGTTATACACTGTTCTACGACTCAGCGATCGGAGAATATTTAGTCGTGGTATGTCACACTATTCAGGATGAAAAAGACGATCTGACAGGGGTTTTCATGTTGTAAAACGAAACCGAGGAAAGGGAAGGGGAATCTACGAAAGAATCTCAGCTATCTAAACTTAGCTATCGAACTCCTCCTTTTCAGTCCTCAGCAGGGAAAGAAAAGGGCTTCGGTGTCTTTGTAAGCAGGTCGCCTCACAGGTTCACTGGATAAAGTGCCCTCTCTATTCGAACCGGTGTTGACTCAGAGCCAACCTCGAGAGAAGAAACGAACACTTTAGTGAACCTGCGATGTTTCTGTTCCCCCAAGTCCCCACATACCCACATACCCACGCGTTAAGCGATCTGCAAAGAAAAAGTTATCGTATTGTTGACTTGTGTATCTGACAATAAAGATTCAACCGACCCGTTTGATGTTTGTGTGTGTTTTTTTATTGTTGACTTGTGTATCTGACAATAAAGATTCAATCGACCCATTCGATGCTTGTAGATGTTTTTTTTTTTTTTAGTTTCTTTTTTATTGTTGCACAATAATACAAAATTACAACACTGACATATCGCTTCGTTCTTTATTTTACGCAATACAACAGTCAAATGTTCCTTTGTCACGTTTTACCCATTTCATGTTCTTTGTCAAACTGTTCTCTCGGATGACTGACTCGTGGTTATAGAGGGGAAGGTAGATCGACTTAACGCGAGGGGCTTACAAGGTGGTTCACTCGGGCGCCGTTCGCGTGAGGTCCACTCACAGGTTCACTGGATAAAGTGTGCTCTCTATTCCACCCGGTGTTGACCCAGAGCCAACCTCGAGAGAAGAAACGAACACTTTAGTGAACCTGCGAGGTGACCTCACGCGAACGGCAGCCGAAGTTCCCCCCTTTTTTTCATTCCACCGCAAAGTCTGTGAGGCTCAGGCGATCAGCAGCTGCTGCTTTCCTTTCCCCAAGTGTAACCCTGTGATAAAACCGAGATTTTTTTCTTAAAGAAAAAGAGTAAAAGAAAAAGAACAGAAAGAGAGGGAGAGAGAGAGAGAGAGAGAGAGAGAGAGAGAGAGAGAGAGAGAGAGAGAGAGAGAGAGAGAGAGAGAGAGAGAGAGAGAGAGAGAGAGAGAGAGAGAGAGAGAGAGGGGGGGTAGGGGGTTAGAGAAAAAGAACTGGGAAATTGTGAGGAAGAAAAGAGTGAAAAAGTAATCTACAGAGTTTTTCCTGTGACTACCGTGGAGAGTCAGCCTTGCAGAGCACCAAGCGTGTTTTGTTTCGAGGAGGTGGCCTTGGAAAAAGCAGGAAAATACCAGCACTGATCGGCCAGTGAGCTGTAGATGTGAACTTGCGGGCCACACGGGGCTCAGCTGCTGTCAGAGCAACAAGCGTGTTTTGTTTCAAGAGGTAGCGTTGAGAAAAACAGAAACCTTGGCCTATGATCGCGTAGACCCTGCACAGTCTCAACTTCACAAAGTCAGCAAGGCTCATGCAACCAACACCCGCGAAAATATGTACATTTTTGGTTGACTTTTTTCCAACTCATACAAACTCCAGCATAGAGGATGCATGAGTTATTTATTTTCACTCCAATTACAAACGGTACATCTCCTATGTAAAGAAAAAAAGAAAGGGAGTGGGTGACTGCCACGATCCGACTTGTTTTACTCGTTTGCTCGTCTAGCTGCAATGGATTCCTTACAATGGAAGACTATTGCAGCGGCGTTACACGGCGGCGTTCTCGACCGCGCACCCGAGAAACGGTTTATGTACGTTAAGGATTGTCTGAATTACATCCTTACGCCGGTCGCTATAGAAAACGGAGATCGTCGGTTTTACATCGGCAAGGATTACTACTACCAACAAGAAGACAGCTCAACCCCTTTTGGTCTCAGAACGTTTTTCAGCAACGAGCACTGCTTGCTGTGCAATAACGTGACGCTGCTTTTCGAGAACGACACGTGGACAGTCCGCGACGAAGACACGGTCGAAAGCGAAGACTTTTACCCGGTTCTTTACGTTGACGACCGTAGCATGCTGGAGCATTTAGCCCTCATACACACTCCGTTTTTCATCATGCTGTTTTCTGAAGTTGTACAACTTAAAAAATACACTGTACACGGAACCGAGTCATCTATCAAAAATATGGTTGAGCTGTTACAAAGGCAACTGTGTAAGACTGGTGGCGATGTGGGAAAGGGAGATTGCGTGCAGTGTATGAAGATGTGGTGGCGTTATCAAGACGCTAAAGCCAGCACGGAGCTGAACATTAGGATGCCATATTACATCGAGCTCCAGCCCGATGAACCGAGTTGGAATGTGAGAAAGGACACCTTTCTGATGAGAAAACCCGAGCCTCTGTACAGCTTTGTCGAAAACAACTGCTTGCATTACAACACGGGCGCGGAGAGCATCGCATGCACGCAACTACACACTCGCGCTCAAGTGTTGTCGAAGACCGACACGGCCAGCGTGCACGTGTTGAGTGTGTGCATTCTAAAAAACCACATCGAGGACACGCTTCACAACATGTTCGCCCACGCGTCTAAGCATCACCCGAGCGCTGACGGTGGCAGCGAGTTGGGCCTGAGGACCGACGTCAGGAGTCCCCGGTTGGACTGCGTGATGTTTCAAAACATCGAAACGAAGGACAAGGTGTTAGTGCACATGGTTGCTGTGCTGCCCAACGAATGGGAGCCCTTATCGTCATGGCTGCAGCGAAACAGATCTCGCAAACGGGCTTATGACGCGTACGTCGGAATCTTAGCTTCTTTGCTGGACCTGTGCATCTCTGGCTGCAGACCTCCGAGGCGAATGTACACCACGGAGGATTCGTTCGTCGAACTGGGCTCTTTGCACATAACGAAGACCTTTTTTGTGCACAAGAGCACATGCGAGGTGCTGTCGCTACTGCCTTACATTTCGCTACGAAAAATGTACAAAGCGTCAGCTCTGCGGCAAGACGAAATGACATTCCGTTTGACGTGTGCGAATGTCATCGTCGGCATTTACTGCTCGTACAGCTGCGACAAGACCACGTCGGCTCAGATTGTCAACGGGATATGGGCGAGCGACAGTTACAGCCACAGCGACGATCTCTTCGACGACTGCGTGAACTCGGCGTTGGCGTTTAAGCGAGGGGATTGGGCGAAGCTCAGCGAGAGAGGGAGTGAGAGAGGGAGCGAATGTCTTTTGCGCAGAAGGAGCACCTGGAGCTGCTCCGAACGATGGTTGCCATTCGAGCAGGGTAATCAATCCGAAGTAGACTCTAAGGTCTTCGGCTTTTCTAAAACGCACGCTTTCACGAGTCTCTTGCTCTTGTCGCACGAAGGCCGTACGCTGCAAAACTTAGACCCGGCTGTTTGGGAAACGCTGAGTTGTTTGGTCGCAGCACTCGCACCGACTCGTCGCTCCAGAGGGTCGAAGCGGCAACGTGGCGCGAGCGAAAGGGCCAAGAGTGGCCAGGGTAAACTGAGACGGCTGCGGCAGCAAGTCAGGCAGCGGACCTCTAAAGACGCGGAGCCCGAGGAGAGCCGCATGGTTGAACCCGCGCCTGAGACGCGACGCACTCCGGAACCCTCCGTGTCCGCAACGGACGGTTTCCCCGGCGTGCCTCCAACGTCTGCGATCGAAAACTTCCCGCTTCTCGAATCCTCCGCGGTTGTAGCGTATGCGCAAGGACCAGAGGGAGCTGAGGCAACCGAGAACGAAGCGTTCGACGATTTTTTTTTCGCGCAGTCTCCGCGATGCGCCTGGCCTTCGAACGAAGACTCCTACGCGTTCTTCCGAGACTGCGTATTCGAAGACACTCACTCCGCAGAGCAAAGTTTACAACGAGCGTTCAAAGATGCGGGATCGAAGTACGATCACGAAGGCGGTCACGACATGTTGTCCAGGTGTATGATTCTATCCGAATTGCCTTCGGACAGCGTCACGGGACGGCTCGTCGAGCTAAGAGAGTGGTGCGATATGGCCGACGAACAAAGCGATGGGGACGCTCGTCTATGGGAGCAGGTGCGAAGCATAGACGTGTCTCTTTTTAACCAAGGACCGTCGAGCGCTCCCGTTCGAGAGCCTCAGCTCGAACCTAGAGAGCGGGCGCCCGCGCCTGCTGCGGCGGAAGTCGGCGTGCGAACGTTCCAAACCGAAGGCGGCGTCGCTCGAGAGGCTCCGGGCGAGGAAGCGTCAGTGTGCAGCGTGGCCGAATGGACTCGATTACCAAGACGTTACAAAACGTACGAAGAGTTCGCGAGCGAAAACGATCGTTGGAAATCCAAAGGCGTGGATCCTAACAAAGTGTACATGAAACGCGCGCACGCGATAACGTACTTGTCTCGCCACAGGCGAGGCGGGGTCGTTCGAATAGACGGGGAGCCCCGGCCGGCACGCCTAACTCCCACGAGTGGGCTGGAGCCGCTTAAAGCGTGGCGAAGCGAAATTGCCCGCTGCGAGGACACGGACGTGGCCAGAATCGACACTGGGAGCCATAAAAACAATTGGCTCGTTGGAATCGAATCGGTTGCTCAGAAAGCCTACAAATTGCTCTTGAGGGAGGAATTGACGTACAGGTCCCGAGTGGAAAAATGCACACTAGACTGCCTCGAAGGTGCTCAGAGTTACACACCGATCGACCTCACAGTCGCTCCGGAGCGTGGTTACAGACACCTCGAGATAGTGGTCAGCGAATATCCCGTGAACTCGAGAAAGAACACTTCGCAGCTCTTGTCCCTCAATCTGACAATGCTTCAGTGTCTGGGAGTTGTTGCCGTCCAGGGTCTCTGCGACCTCGTTGTGACCAAAACATTCACTTCGAACGTCACTGTCCTCGAACAACTTTTGGACATGCATACCAGATTGCAAATCAATAAGCTGGTTTCTAGAGTGTACGCACTTCACATAGCGCGAACCCCTCTGTCGAACCAAGGTGCCGGCGTGTACGTAGGTGAGATTGTAGGCCTGTGGAATCTCGGCAGCGCGGAAGGGTACACGGTGAAAACTCACGAAGAGAAATGTACGTTATCTTGGCACATCCTGGCCTGTCTCGTCCAAGCTCAGTCTATCATGATGAGACAACTCGGGTTCCCACTGACATGTATCCAACCTGCCAGGATATGGAAGACGCACAGGGGATTTAGGTTAGACTTCATGGCCGCGTTGATCGATTCGGCTCATTCGTCGGAAGACGGGGACCCTTTCGGCGAAAGTCACGACGGGGACGCGTTAGCTGCCATTTTTCTGACGCTGACTCAGCTGCGGCTGATCGACTACACGCCAGCTGCTGTACAAGAATTACTCAGATCGTCTTGGAATCGCGAGGTCAGCCGTAGCGGTACGACGCGCGATCACGCAAGGGATCTGAGTCTGCTCGAATCCATCGTCTGCAGCTACGTTAAAACCGCCGTTGAGCAAACCGTGTTAGCGGAGGATGAGAGGAGCCCCTATTCCAGTTACCTAATAGCTGAAGGCCACGAACAAGTGCAAGCACCGTTTCACGTTCAAATTCACCACCAGAACTTTAGATGGAATAGAGTCGTAATAGTTGAGCCCGCGCAACACGAAACCGGAGCGCAACTCAGGCGGGAGCCGTCGGCAGCACCACAACCTGCTGCGCACGGCGTTTTTCAATCGAAAAAAAGACCATCCACCAAAGCCTCGAAAAAGGGTACGGTATCGCAAATCGCAGACGTTCAGCAGCTTTTCGCGCAGAGACAGTCTCCTACCCCCTGGCATAGGTCACAAGGAGCCGCGATTAATTTTATCCCATCTCCGCGCAGACGAGAAACTGCTCAGGTGCAGCCTCTTGTGCGTAGCAACCCCCAGGACTCGAGATATCCTGACTACAAGCAATCTCCCGTTCACCGGCGATCCGCCTACGGGAAATCTCCTCCTGTTCACGGACTGTCGCCCGTACACAGGCGTTTCCCGGGCCACGTGCGGCAGCGCACGCCGTCCGATTCAATGAGTCTTTGGGCGAGGACAGGCAGTCCGGTGTCTCCTACAGTGATGGACAAAAATATATCTGCGACAGGTAGTGAGCGCGAGACAGACAATTACGGCAAAGAAACCTTTGAATGATATGTGCTGGTGACCATCGTAAAAGTTATCGTATCGTTGACTTGTGTATTTGACAATAAAGATTTAATTGACCCATTTGATACTTGTGTATGTATTTTTTTATTGTTGCACAATAATACAAAGTTACAACATTTTTGAGATTGAGAGAGAGGAGAGGAGAGGAGGAGAGGAGAGGAGAGGAGAGAGGAGAGGAGAGGAGAGGAGAGGAGAGGAGAGGAGAGGAGAGGAGAGGAGAACTCAACAGTCTCGAGTAACGAAAAAGGAGACAGAAGGACTGGGAGGAAAATGGGGGGCTGCAAGGTTCACTGGTTAGAAGGCCGGCTCGAGCGTGCGGGGTCCCGTTTCGAGTTTAGGCTCACGCGAACAGCAGCTGAGGTTTCCCGTTTTTCCCAGTAAACCTTGTAAGCCCCTCGCGTTAAGTCAACCGCTGTCGGTCTTTTTCCCTGACCGTCCCTCTGTCTCCCCTTTTGTGACTCGAGACCATCGAGTTGTTAGTCTCCCTTTCCCTCTCTAACCTCGAATCAGACATATAAGAGAACAGTTTGATGGAAAACAAGAAATGGATAAACGTGACAAAAGAACATTTGACTGTTGTATTGCATGAAATAAAGAGGAAAGCGAGTCAATGTGTCTGTTGTGTCATTTTTATTAAATTGTACATTTCATAAAAGATGACTTTGATCGTGACCCCAAGCTTTTCACACACTCTAGGTCTTTTACCCCCGTAGACTTTTTTAACACACGTACGTTTTTCTTTTTTTCACATTGGAGTCAGAGGCCTGTTCTAGGTCGTGGTCGGTCGTGGACGATCGCGATGAACCGGGTCGGAGAGACGCGGCGCTCGGCGCTGCAAATGACAGCGGCCTGCTCGGCATTGCAAATGACAGCGGCCTGCTCGGCGCTGCAAATGACAGCGGCCCGCTCTTCGCTTCAGATGACGGCGGCCTGCTCCTCGCTTCAGATGACAGCGGCTTGCTCGGGCAGGTTTGAGGTGAACTGGAGCTCGGATCCAGGACAAGCAATTCCAAGTTTTCTCCCTTTCCGGTGAACGCGACGACGCAGTCTCCTGCCGGGAAAAACATCGGCATGAGCGGCCGCGACTCCTCCCGAGTTATACACAACAGACTTCGCCACCCCTCGGGATCGAGTTTTTGCCAGGCTAGGCGTTTCGGGGTGAATTTCCACAGACATTCCGGCTCGTCGCGGAAGCGACCAAACGCGTACAGCTCTCCGGCGTAGACGAAGGCCGCGTGGGTACGTGCCGGAGCCAGCGCGACGTCGATCCAGAGGTTTTTCTCGAAATCGAACGTAGTCACGACGTATTTTCGGCCCTCGTTATTCGCCGGGAATTGGTACATCCTCGTGCCGATCATAGCGACGTGGTGTAGGCCATCCATTGGTCCAGCCCTTGGTCTAAAATCTCCCACGGAGATCTTAGACCAGGTCATCGTGAGGGTGTTCAGGGCATGGATATCGTCCCAGCACTTTCTGATCCAGCCGCCATCGGAGGCGTATTCGTGAACGAATCCCGCGTATATGTACATAACGTGGCCCGAGGCAAAGGCCGAGTGGCCGTGCCTCCCCCGCGGAACGGAGCCGGACACCTCGGGTTTGGACCAGCTGCGGGTGTCCACGTCGAACGCGTGCACTTCGTGGCAGAACGCAGGTCGGGGAAAGGCAGGCTCGGGGGTGTAATCGTGGTTGGAGTCGCAGGGAGAGTCGTTACAGAGCATGCCTCCCCAGAGGTAAACGGTGCGTCCTATCGCCACGACGGCGTGACCGCTGCGCATGCGGGGAGCCTCCGCGGGACGCCCGCTCCTTCTTCCTCCCGCCGGCAGCGGGGGCGTCGTCCAGCTCAGGGACTCCGTGTCGAAGACGTGCACGTCGAGCTGGCCCAATCCGTGGACGTCCCCTCCGAAGCAGTAAAGCTCGCTTCCGACGGACGCGCAGGCTTGAAATCTTCTCGGCAGCACGCCCCTCAGACGCGCCTTACAGGGCAGCATTTTATCTTTCTCTCCGAAAGGGTACAACTGCGTCGAGCGCGGCGCACAGGGCTGGTCTAGGTTTTACGAAATGATATTCTGCGTCGAAATCCAGCTACTTGTACCTAGCGTCGACCTTAAGTCTCCACGTCTACAGTTTACAAAGTTCTTCCTCAGACTCGCAACGTCTGAGGAGCTCACGGGTCTATCAGTGCTGGTATTTTCCTGCTTTTTTCCAAGACCAGGGTCTGCAAGGCTAACTCCCCACGGTAGCCACAGGAAGAACTTTGTAGATTATTTTTCACTCTTTTTTTTTCTCAAAGATTTCCCAGTTCTTTTTCTCTACCCCCCCTAACTCCCCCTCTCCCTCTGCTTTCTGTCCTTTTTTTTTCACTCTTTTTTTCCCAAGGTTTCCCAGTTCTTTTCTCTACCCCCCCCCCTAACTCCCCCTCCCCCTCTCCCTCTCCTTTCTGTCCTTTTTTCTTTTACTCTTTTTTTTAAGAAAAAAAATCTCGATTTTATCACAGAGTAGTTACACTTGGGGAAAGGAAAGCAGCAGCTGTTTATCGCCTGAGCCTCACAGACTTTGCGGTGGAATGGAGGAAAAAAAAAGAACAGGAAACCTCGGCTGCCGTTCGCGTGAGCTCGCCTCGCGGGTTCACTAAAGCGTTCGTTTCTTCTCTCGAGGTTGGCTCTGAGTCGACACCGGTTCGAATAGAGAGCGCACTTTATCTAACGAACCTGTGAGTCGACCTCACGCGAACGGCGGCCGAGTGAACCCTGTAAGCCCTTCGCCTTAAGTCGATGTACCTTTCCCTCTCTAACCACGAGTCAGTCATCCGAAAGAACAGTTTGACGAAAAACATGAAATGGGTAAAACGTGAAAGCATCGAATGGTTCGATTGAATCTTTATTGTCAGATACACAAGTCAACAATAAAAAAAAACATACACAAATATCAAATGGGTTTGAATCTTTATTGTCAGATACACAAGTCAACAATACGATAACTTTTTCTTTGCAGATCGCTTAACGCGTGGGTATGTGAGGCCGAGGTTTCTGTTTCTTCTCGACCCCAAGCTTTTCACACACTCTAGGTCTTCTATACCCGTAGACTTTTTGACAGCGGCCTGCTCGGGCGGCAGCTTTGAGGTGAACTAGAGCTCGGATCCAGGACGAGCAATTCCAAGTTCCCGTGCTTTTCGGTGAACGCGACGACGCAGTCTCTTGCCGGGTAAAACAGCGGCTTGAGCGACGGCGAATTCTCTTGAGTTGTACACAACAGACCTCGCCACCCGTCGGGCTCGAGTCTTTTCCAGGTGAGGCCTTTCGGGTTGAATTTCCACAGACATTCCGGCCCGCCGCGGAAGCTACAAAACGCGTACAGCTCTCCGTCGTAGGCGAAGGCCGAGTGGGTACGCCTCGGAGCCGCCGCGAAGGCTCCGATCCAGCGTTTTTTCTCCGTGTCGAACATACTCAAGCCGTATTCTCGGTCCTCGTTGTTCGCCGGCAATTTGAACATCCTCGTGCCGATGATAGCGACGCGGTGTGGGCCATCCACTGATGTAGGATTTCTAAGATCTCCTCCCGCGGAGATCTTAGACCAGGTCATAGTAAGGGTGTTCAGGGCGTGGATGTCGTCCCAGCACTTTACGCTCCAGCGGCCAGCGGAGGCGTATTCGTGAACGAATCCTGCGTATATGTACATAAAGTGCCCTGAGGCGCAGGCCGAGTGGCCGGACCTCCCCCGCGGAACGGAGCCCGACACCTCGGGTTTGGACCAGCTGCGGGTGTCCACGTCGAACGCGTGCACTTCGTGGCAGAAGGCAGGTTGGCGAAACGCAAGGTCAGCGGTGAAATCGTAGTTGCGGTGGAAGTCGTTACAGAGCAAGCCTCCCCAGAGGTAAACGGTGCGTCCTATCGCCACGACGGCGTGACCGCTGCGCATGCGGGGAGCCTCCGCGGGAGGCCCGCTCCTTCTTACTCCCGCCGGCGGCGGGGGCGTCGTCCAGCTCAGGGACTCCGTGTCGAAGACGTGCACGTCGAGCTGGCCCGATCCGTGGACGTCCCCTCCGAAGCAGTACAGCTCGCTTCCGACGGACGCGCAGGCTTGAAATCTTCTCGGGAGCACGCCCTTCAGACGCGCCTTGCAGGGCAGCATTTTGTCTTTCTCTCCGAAAGGGTACAGCTGCGTCGAGCGCGGCGCACAGGGCTGGTCTAGGTTTTACGAAATGATATTCTGCGTCGAAATCCAGCTAATTGTATCTAGCGTCGGCCTTAAGTCTCTTTGTCTCTTCGGAGAGCCCTGAACAGGCTCTCAAGTTCTACGTTCTCTCGTCGTGCAATCGGACCTAGCGAAAGGGGTAGAGTTCAGTTTGCGCAAAAAGTGAGCCTTTCCGCGAACATGTTGTGCTTCGCCTCGCTTGGTCTCGCCAGCCGTTGATTTCACCGCAAAGTCTGCGCTGTGTGCATGATACAGTGGAAGTAAATATGTATAAGATTTTTTTTTGTAAAATAAAACTGTTTTTTTTTCTTGTTTTTTTTCTCTGAGACAGAACTCTCAGGAAGATCTGTCTCTTTTTTTTTTTTTTTAAGGAAAATCTGACTTCACTCTTCTTTCCCATGCTTGGGGTCATCAAGCCCGTTCCCGGGTTTCAAGTCCTGGAGGCGAACTAGAGCTCAAATCCAGGACGAGTAAGTCGAAGTGGTCGTCCTCTCCTGCCAACGCGACCGCGCAATCTCCAGCCGGAAAAAGCAGCGGCGAATCCTCAGTTATACGCAACGGACCTCGCAACCCCTCGGGCTCGAGTTTCTTCCAGGTGTAGGTTATCGGGTTAAATTTCCACATGCGTTCCGGTCCCTCGACGAATCTGCCAAACGCGTACAGCTCTCCGTCGTAGGCAAAGGCCGAACGGGTAACCGCCGGCGCTGGCACGGAGGTCTCGACCCAGCGGTTGCTCGTCGTGTCGAACGTTCTCAAGCCGTACTTCGGGTCGAGATTCACTGTCCGCAATTCGAACATCTTCGTGCCTATGATAGCGACGTGTTGTAGAAACGGCGGCTCCGCTCGATGGCCCCCCGCGTCGATCGGAGACCAGGTCATCGTGCGAGTGTTCAGAGCGTGGATGTCGTCCAAACCCTTTGTTACCCGGCGGCCTCCCGGGCCTCGTTCGTAATTACATCCTGCGTATATGTACATGACTTCCCCCGAGGCGCAGGCCGAGTGCCAGTACCTCTCCCGCGGAACGGACCCGGACACCTCGGGCTTGGACCACCCGCGGGTGTCCACGTCGTAAGCGTACAGGTCGTTGCACAAAGGGCCGGCGCCGGGGCCGCCGCCGCTGCGATCGAGCTCGCCTCCCCAGAGGTAGACGGCGCGTCCTATCGCAACGACGGTGTGATCCCAGCGGAGGCCGGGGGCTTCGACGGGACGCACGCTCCATCTTCCTCCCGCCGGCGGCGGGGGCGTCGTCCAGATCAGGGACTCCGTGTCGAAGACGTGCACGTCGAGCTGGCCGAATCCGTGCAAGTCCCCTCCGAAGCAGTACAGCTCGCTTCCGACGGACGCGCAGGCGTAAAATCTTCTCGTCAGCACGCCCCTCAGATGCGCTCTCCAGTGCGGCATTTTTTTTTTAACTTTCCCTCCGAAAGGGTACAACTCGCGTCGAACGTGGCACGCAGGCCTGGTCTAGTTTGACAAAATGTAACAAATTCTATCTAGCGTCGTCTGTCTCTTTGTCTGTCTTAGATCTGAACTCCAGTTCGCTCCAGTTTGCCTTCAGGGCTTAAAACATTTTTAAAAAATCAACTCGAAATCTCATGTTCTTGTGTTTCATCGACCCGACGGTTTGCCCTACACGAAGGAAAGTGCACGAGGGCAATGTCACGAGCAGACAGATACACCACTTGATTTTTATGGTCTCGTGTCGCGAAAGGGGAGACAGAGGGACGGTGGTCGGGGGGAAACGAACCCGACGGCGGTTGACTTAACGCGAGGGGCTTACAAGGTTCACTGGGAAAAGCCGAAATCATCGGCTGCCGTTTGCGTGAGGTCGCCTCACAGGTTCACCAAAGTGTTTATATCTTCCCTCTAAGTCTGCGAGGCTCACACGATCAGCAGCTGCTGCTTTGACTGAAAGAAATAATAATCTACAAAGTTCTTCCTGTGACTACCGTGGGGAGTATGTGAACTTGCGGGCCACGCAGGGCTCAGCTGCTGTCAGAGCAACAAGCGCCTTTTGTTTCGAGAGGTAGCGTTGAGAAAAAACAGAAACCTTGGCCTCTGATCGCGTGAACCTTGCACAGTCTCAACTTCACAAAGTCAGCAAGGCTCACGCAACCAACACCCGCTTTTCCTGTTTTTCCCCAAGTCCCCACATACCCATATGCAAAGAAAAAGTTATCGTATTGTTGACTTGTGTATATGACAATAAAGATTCAAACGACCCATTTGATGTTTGTGTATGTTTTTTTTATTGTTGACTTGTGTATCTGACAATAAAGATTCAATCGACCCATTCGATGCTTTCACGTTTTACCCATTTCATGTTCTTCGTCAAACTGTACTCTCGAATGACTGACTCGTGGTTAGAGAGGGAAAGGTAGATCGACTTAAGGCGAGGGGGGATTACAAGGTTCACTCAGCCGCCGTTCGCGTGAGGTCGCCTCACAGGTTCACTGGATATCCGGGGGGGGGGTAGAGAAAAAGAACTGGGAATTTTTTGAGAAAAAAAAAGAGTGGAAAAAAGGACAGAAAGGAGAGGGAGAGGGGGGAGTTAGGGGGTAGAGAAAAAGAACTGGGAAATTTTTGAGAAAAAAAAGAGTGGAAAAAAGGACAGAAAGGAGAGGGAGAGGGGGGAGTTAGGGGGGTAGAGAAAAAGAACTGGGACGTTTTTGAGAAAGAAAAAGAGTGAAAAAAATGGACAGAAAGGAGAGGGAGAGGGGGGCTAGGGGGGTAGAGGAAAAGAACTGGGAAGTTTTTGAGAAAGAAAAAAGAGTGAAAATAATCTACAAAGTTTTTCCTGTGGCTACCGTGGGGAGTTAGCCTTGCAGACCTTGGTCTTGGAAAAAAGCAGGAAAATACCAGCACTGATAGGCCCGTGAGCTCCTCAGGAAGAACTTTGTAAACTGTAGATGTGAACTTGCGGGCCACGCGGGGCTCAGCTGCTGTCAGAGCAACAAGCGTCTTTTGTTTCAAGAGGTAGCGTTGAGAAAAACAGAAACTTTGGCCTCTGATCGCGTGAACCCCGCACAGTCTCAAGTTCACAAAGTCAGCAAGGCTCACGCAACCAACACCCGCTTTTCCTGTTTCCCCACGTCCACACATACCCACATACCCACGCGTTAAGCGATCTGCAAAGAAAAAGTGATCGTATTGTTGACTTGTGTATATGACAATAAAGATTCAACCGACCCATTTGATGTTTGTGTATGTTTTTTTTTATTGTTGACATATGTATCAGACAATAAAGATTCAATCGACCCATTCGATACTTTCACGTTTTACCCATTTCATGTTCTTCGTCAAACTGTTCTCTCGAATGACTGACTCGGGGTTAGAGAGGGGAAGGTAGACTGACAACTCAAAGGTCTCGAGTCAACTCAACGGCTCGCTCCACCAAAGTCCTTCCACTACCCCACCGTTTGAATAAACAATTTCAGAAATAGGGGGTGTCACTCTGTTCAACTGTGTTAAATAAAATAAATAAATAAATCTCAAAGCTTTATTTCCTTTACATGTTTTTATTGTGTCAATCGAAACATATACACAAAATATCATTTTGTATTATTTCGTATCATTTCGTATCATTTCATATCATTTCATGCCACTACAGCGTTTTCCTGTTCACGGCAAAACTATACGCTTTGTACATACAAGGTGTTGAACAAATCCTTCAAAGACACAACAGACTCTGAGTGAAAGTGTAGACGAAAAGTCCTGATGATCACGTCGGGGGTCATTTGCAGCACACTGACATGGTCCTCGTCGTAGACACGTCCCTCTGGGTCTGTCGGCGATCTGTCCACAGCAGCCTCGATCAGCAAGTCTTGGTAGATGCTTTCGAGATGCGGTCCGTACAAAAGAGTCATCGTCAGTTCCCCCGTAGCGCTGAGCAGCATCTCCTTGGGGCTTTCCAGCAGCAAATTCACATGAGAGTGCTTTCTGTTCAAAACGAAAAACGTTCCGGCGAGCTCGCCGAGAGCGCTGTAAAGAGACGCGAGAAACGTCATGATCTTGTACTGAACAACAAACTCGCCCCGGAACGTCATCCACTCGGGGTATTCGTCGTTGTGTTCCAGCATCTGCAGCTGCCTCGACGCGAGCCCCAATACGCGCAGATCGTCCTGCATCGCCATGCGCGTGACCACAACGAGCTTCTGCAGAGGGTCTTTGCACTGCTTCGGAGCGCAACAAAGGTCTATTTCGTCGCAGCGCGGCATGCTGAACTGCAAGTCTTCCGTCACGCTCGCGGTTCTCACCCTGCCGCACGTCGCGCACTGAAATTCGCTCGCGCGTATTTTGTTCGGTCCGGTCACCTCTTCGAGGCAGCTCCTCGGGTCCGTCGTCGCGCGCATGTGGGGAGACATCATGAAAGACAAAACGTTCAAGATGGCTAGTCTGTTCTCTTCTTCCGTCACGGTTAGCGTTCGCTTGTAGGGAGACAGCTCCGTCCCGGCTACCTTCGTTCGTCTGAGCAGAGGCGCCGGGTCCGGACTCCACACGCCTGACACGACGCACGGGTCTTGAGTTAAACTTTTGTTCATCGTAGCGTTGAGGATAGAGAATTTCACAGGCACAGTGGTGCACTCTCGGTCGTAGACCGCGAGTTTCAGCGTTTCGATGGCAACCAGCGGACTGTAGCCGTCGTTGGGTATCAGCTCCTCGAGGTTCAGGTTTACGATTACACGCTGCGAAGCCAACGTGGTCGCGTCGTCGAAGTTGTGTGAAAAAACGAGCTTCTTAGACGCGAAAGACATGTTTCTCCCCTTGTCTTCCTTTTCCTTTCTTTTCGTTTTTTTATTTATTTTTTTTTATTTTATTTTTTTTTTAAACACGCACACCTAAGCACCTCGCGATCTCACGCAGAAACGAGGGAGGTTTTTATACACTCGCGTCGATCCACCTTCTTTCGCTGACACACTTCCCGAATTTTCTTCGTCCTTTTTTATCGTACACCGCACGAAAAATGTCCTCGTGTCCAACGCGTCGCGCGTACAGTTGTCCGTAGAACAACTTGCAACCCGTGCAGTGGTACACGACCTCGCGCCGGTCGATCTCGCCGCGGGGCCGTTTTTTGACGCCGATCGTGGTCCGAGTCTCCGACCATTGCATTTGTTTCATCGCGCCGAGCCACGCGACCAACACGTCTCTGTCCGTGCAAGAAAACGGCATTATGGTGAGCGCTTTCCCCGAAGCGACCCCGACGAACTCGAACGATTTCGAGTCGAGTATCTGCAGCACGAGCAGCGTTTGGTACAGGGTCCCCGCCAGATCCACCGTGATCCGCTCGCAGGATTCGTTCGTCGCCACGGTCATTCGCGTCGTTCCGTCGCACACGCCCAAGTCTTTCATCAGCCTCGCGGGGACGTCGATCACGATGGCACTGCCGGCGTCCGCGTCCTCTCCTCCTCCTCCTCCTCCTCCTCCTCCTCCTCCTCCTCCTCCTCCGGCCCGATCGTCTTCACGGTCTCTTTACTCAAGCAGTCTCTGAGAAGCTCGCCTAGATTAGCGCACAGGTTCCTGTACACGGCTTCGGGGTTCAGACCCATGTCTTCGATCAGCACTCTCTCGCACACGGCGAGTTTTTCGCGCGGCATCCGAGTCGTCGAGCGGCGACAGCGTCGCAGCTGCCGCAGTTCCGCCGGTCCGAACACGTCGGGGATCATGTGTTCCGGACAGTTGTTCATGATAGAGTTGAACGCCATGCTGGCCCTCGAGAGCCTGCCCCTGACGCCGGTGACTTTGTCCCGCAGGTGAGCTTCGCAGTTTCGCAAACTGAGATCGACCGGCGTCGAGCTGTACATGTGCCTCGGCAAGCAGTAGTCTACGACGCAGTGGGCGGTCAGCTTCCCGGACTGATTGACCAGCTCGGTGTCGATCCGATGCGCCACGAGCACCCTAGAGTCCGCGTAGCACATGTTCAGAGGCTGATAGGGGTGACTCGTGAGTCGATGGTCGCTCGCGGGCCCCTCCGGCGGTTCTCGGGGAGACTCGAGCGACGCCTCGCCCGCTGGCGATTCGCACGCGAGACGGCCTCCGAACATGGCCGTGATGCAGCCGCTGGTGGCTTGCAAGTTGAGCGGGTATTTGTAGAACGCCACCTCGCAAGGGTTACATTTGTGATACTCGTAGCTCTCCACCGGTTTGACGGGGAGGCCGGTGATGTTCTGCAGCCACGTTTTTACGATTTCGACGTAGGTCGTTTTCACGCTCCCGTTCCCGGCCTTCAACCTACTCAAGGTCTCCGGCCTGAAACGTTTGTTCTTCGCGGATTTGATCAACGTAGACCAAGGGAACAGTCCGAGTGCCATTTTGGACGCTATCATGTCGGAGGTCTTGCAAGTGAGCAGGTCTCGCAGGACGGGATGCGAACGGGATATCATGTGATTCATGCAGTACTTCTCGTCCTTGTACAGCGTCTTCACGAGAGCGACGGGGCGACAACACCCCCCCTGCTCCGTCGCGTAGAGCACGACCCCGGTCACGGAAAAACCCGCGTCCAGCCGCACGGTTTCGATCGCGTGCACGGAGTACGCGGCGAGGGCCGCTTCGGCCGCGTCCGCGCCGAGCCACCTTCCCGAGTCGTCGAAACGAATGTCCTCCTTCGGATACAGCACTTTGTCTCCCGGTGCCAGCTGGTGCCAGGGGCAGGTCGCGAAACAGGAAATCTCGTCGGTTTTCAGCTTGACGCAGTCGCCTCTCATCACGCACGCTATGAAGGTATCGGTGACGGCCGAGTCGCAAGGGGATCTGACGCTCTTGAAAGCGTTCAACCCTCTGACCTTCACGGAAATCGAGGTTATCCGGTTCCCCTTGTCCGTGGTGTGGGTGAGCGCCACGTACGTTTTCTTGGCCACGTGGCAGTACACGGAGCAGCTGTTTTCGTACTCGAGATTCACCCGTCTGTTTTCCACGAACGCTCCCGTCACCTCGACGGGTCCGCGGCCGGGCACGGCGGCGTAGTACAAGGGGTATCCGTCCGTCGTGCGCGATCCGTCCGCAGCCCCGGACAGACGACTGACGCCGTTGCCTGTCGTTATCACGTACATGCGATCGAGGCTGTCCGCGACCAAAGCTCTTTTCACGTACGCCAGGAAGTCGGGCACCCGCTCGTTCGAGCGCGCAAACTTCTCTTCTACGGCTCTCCGGGCTCGAGCGGCGAAGTCCCGCAGCTCTCGCGCGTCGAGATCGCACTCGCTCGGCTTTCGGTGCCACGAGCAGTCGCGTACGTCCTCTTCCGCGACGGCCTCCCGGGGATCGTAGCCTACCGACACCATCACGCTGTCCGTGTCGCCGTACACCACGGGAGAGCCGTGCCGGAAGAACTCGGCCACGCAGCGGTTCACGACCGCTATCTGTTGCCTCCCGTGACCGGAGATGAGCGGTCCGCACGGGTACGGCGCGGTGCCGTAGAAAGAATTGGCCATGGTTTTGCATTCGCCCTCTTGAAGCTTGTAGTACGCTCTCGTGGCGTCGTCCAAGGCGGGGAGTTTTAGTTTTTTCTTGAAGTCGGCCCGCTTCTCCAAGTAGTATTCGACCGACGAGGCCAGCACGGCCGGCGCGCGCACGAACCGTCCCGTCATCCTGTCAAACTTCAAGATCAGGCTCGCGAATTTGAAGCCTTCCGCCTCCCAGCTGTAACACACCCAGTCCGACAGATCGTGCGGGAACGAGCTGGGCGGCCACGGGATCGTCGTCTCCGGCGAAATGTTCAGCGCGCACATGATGGAAGGGTACATGCTCGAGAAGTCGAAAGACAGCTCCAATCCCATGCCGGGGTTCCCGTAGTGCAAGCCCGTCAAAGGGTCGCACACGGAGCCTCCTTTCCACAACTCGCTGCCGCCGGACAACTCGTTGTTCACTCTCAACCGGCAACCCTCCTTCGCCCCGAGCGGCCCCGCTCTGGCTCTCATGTTGTCCAAGGTGTATTTCAACTGAGGCAGCTGCACGGAATGGATGCTTTGCACGAAGCCTCCAAAGTTGTCTCCTCTGCCGTGGACTACGACGTCGATGTTGAGCGTGGTCCTGCATCTGTGAAACAGCGCGGAGACCGGCCTCAGCACTTTCGCTATCCGCGCGCAGAGCTGAGAGTCCACCAAGTTGTACACGAGCACGGCGAACAAGCTCTTGCCTCCTCTGCTGATCATCTCGTCCATTTTGCCGTACTCTACGTCCGCCAGCTTGCTGATTTTCTTCCTGTCTTTCAACTGTCTGTTGTGTAGTTTTCTCTCTCTGTCGACGATGAAAGACGCGACCTCGTTCAGTCTCATACTCAGACACGAAAACTTCACGTCTCTGACCCCCGCCATTCTGTACAAATCCACTATGTTCAGTCCGCAGCTGTTGATCTTGAAATGCCCCAGTTTGGCTTTGTCTTTGTTGAACCGACAGATCAGCGCGGAGACGCGTTGCAGCTTGTGGCCGGCGTAGGGTTTCGTCAAGCACTCGTCGATTTCTTCTAGCAAGGTTTTGTACATGTCCAAATGTTGCACGGTTTCGAACTGAAGCGTGTGCTTCAGTACGTCGCCGTACTGGTCGGGCACGAACAGCTCGTTCCACATGTGCCCCAGCGCGCGGCAGCGTTCCTTGTCGAACTCCCGAGGAGTGTGAAGTGCGTAAAAGAAAACTCTCTGTTGGATGACTCTGATGTCAAACTCTGCGTTGTACACGTACAGCAGCTCGATCCCCTGCGAAACGAACAGTCTCAGCAAGACCTCGAGGACTTCCAGTTCGCACGCGCAGGCGTGGAAAATTATCCGGCTCGGGTCGGCGATGCCTGCGTTTCGCGCCAACTCGGCGTCCTGCTCCGGCTTCAGGCCCCCGCTTTTCTGCGCGTTGTACAGCACGAACAGACCCTTCCTGTGATGTTGCCTGTTGAGTTTGGGGACGTGGGCGTTTAACGCCACGAGCGACACGCACGTTATTTCGTGCTGCTGCCCGGGCATGTCTGCGGCGAAGTCTGGAATCAACACGGCCTTACTGCCTTCCACCTCTTTCCTCGCCGCGTCGTACGCGGCGACCAGACGGGCCCTGCGCGATTTCAACACGCGCACGGTGTTTTCCGTGCAGTACGGATGCCTGTAGGCGAAGTGCGGCGTCGCGAGAGATTTGTCTTTGTACCTGTCGTCGTACACGGTCTCGATGTCGAGACAGGCGACTCTGTAAAAGTTGTCCATGTGTTTGCTGTCGAAAGCCGTGGCCTCCGCCTCGGACAGCTCGTGATCGTATATGAGATCGGAAGGCTTGACACTTTCGCCGAGCTTGTCCGCCGGACAGAAGTACACTCGACCGAACATGACTCCGAAGCACAAAGCCGGAGTGTTGCCGTCTCTGCTCATGTAAAAACCTCGGTTGGGGCAGAAATCTCCGAACGTCAGCGCCTCGTTCACGTCCGCAAAGTAGCGCAGACCCATTTCTATCGTAGTCAGAGGAAACACCTGCGCCGCTACGTGTCTCTTGACGTCGTCGTGAAACACGCTCGTTCGGACGGGCGAGGCCGCAAAGTGCCGCGCCCACCCCCTCTCGAATCTAGACCATGCTTCGTCGCTTTCGTCTCGGTTCATTTCCATGTCATAGCCCACAATCGGGTTGAGAGGATCGATGCGAAAGCACAAAGTGCTGTTGAGGCGGGCCCCCGTGTCGCCGCCGTTGATCACCAAAACTCTGCATATCAAAACGTTTCTCTGGAAAAAGACAGACTTGACGAGAAATCCAACCAAATCGGGCTCTTCGAAACTGACCTGTCTGCGTTTGGGATATATGCCAGGAAATAGTTTTTCAAAGGACAGGGGGTTGTCCATCTTTACAAGCCGGCGGGTATACCAGGTTCGAGGAAAAGACTAGATCCTCTCAACGCTGCCTCTTAAAACAAAACACGCTTGTTGCTCTCACAGCAGCTGAGCCCTGCGTGGCCCGCAAGTTCACATCTACAGTTTACAAAGTTCTTCCTCAGACTCGCAAAGTCTGAGGAGCAAAGTCCGAGGAGCTCACGGGTCTATCAGTGCTGGTATTTCCTGCTTTTTTTTTAAGGCCAAGGTCTGCAAGGCTAACTCCCCGTGGTAGTCGCAGGAAGAACTTTGTAGAGATTATTTTTTCACTCTTTTTTTCCTCAAAAGTTTCCAGTTCTTTTTCTCTACCACCCCCAACCCCCCCCCCGTCTCCCTCTCCTTTCTGATCTTTTTTTTTACTCTTCTTTTTTTATGAAAAGAAAAATCTCAATTTTATCACAGAGTTACACTTGGGGAAATGGAAGCAGCAGCTGCTGATCGCATGAGCCTCACAGACTTTGCGGTGGAATGGAAAAATAAAAACCAGGAAACCTCGGCTGCCGTTCGCGTGAGGTCGCCTCGCAGGTTCACTAAAGTGTTCGTTTCTTCTCTCGAGGTTGGCTCTGAGTAAACACCGGGTCGAATAGAGAGCGCACTTTATCCAGTGAACCTGTGAGTCGACCTCACGCGAACGGCGGCCGAGTGAACCTTGTAAGCCCCCCGCGTTAGGTCGATCTACCTTCCCCTCTCTAACCACGAATCAGTCATCCGAGAGAACAGTTTGACGGAGAACATGAAATAGGTAAAAGGTGACCAAAAACATTTGACTGTTGTATTCGTGAAATAAAGAACGAAGGAATCGATGTGTCTGTTGTGTCATACCAGTGTTGTAATTTCGTATTATTGTGCAACAATAAAAAACAACAACAAAAAAAAACATCTAGGAGCATCGAATGGGTCGATTGAATCTTTATTGTCAGCTACACAAGTCAACAATAAAAGAAAAACATACACAAACATCAAACGGGTCGTTTGAATCTTTATTGTCAGATACACAAGTCAACAATACGATAACTTTTTCTTTGCATATGGGTATGTGGGGACTTGGGGAAAAACAGGAAAAGCGGGTCTTGGTTGCGTGAGCCTTGCTGACTTTGTGAAGTTGAGACTGTGCAAGGTTCACGCGATCAAGGGCCAAGTTTTCTGTTTCTTTTCAACGCTACCTCTTGAAACAAAACACGGCTTGTTACTCTGACAGCAGCTGAGCCCCGTGCTGCCCGCAAGTTCACTACAGTCTACAGTTTACAAAGTTCTTCCTCAGACTCGCAAAGTCTGAGGAGCTCACGGGCCTAGCAGTGCTGGTATTTTCCTGCTTTTTTCCCAAGGCCAAGGTCTGCAAGGAATGAAAGGAAAACAGGAAACCTCGGCTGCCGTTCGCGTGAGTTCGCCCCGCGGGTTCACTAAAGTGTTCGTTTCTTCTCTCGAGGTTGGCTCTGACTCGACACCGGCTCGAATAGAGAGCGCACTTTATCCAGTGAACCTGTGAGTCGACCTCACGCGAACGGCGGCCGAGTGAACCTTGTAAGCCCCTCGAGTTAAGTCGATCTACCTTCCCCTCTCTAACCCCGAGTCAGTCATCGAAGAGTACAGTTCCACGAAGAACATGAAATGGGTAAAACGTGAAAGCATCGAATGGGTCGATTGAATCTCTATTGTCAGATACACAAGTCAACAATAAAAGAAAAACATACACAAGCATCAAACGGGTCGTTTGAATCTTTATTGTCAGATACACAAGTCAACAATACGATAACTTTTTCTTTGCATATGGGTATGTGGGGACTTGGGGAAAAACAGGAAAACGGGTCTTGGTTGCGTGAGCCTTGCTGACTTTGTGAAGTTGAGACTGTGCAAGGTTCACGCGATCAGGGGCCAAGGTTTCTGTTTCTTTTCAACGCTACCTCTTGAAACAAAACACGGCTTGTTGCTCTGACAGCAGCTGAGCCCCGTGCTGCCCGCAAGTTCACTACAGTCTACAGTTTACAAAGTTCTTCCTCAGACTCGCAAAGTCTGAGGAGCTCACGGGCCTAGCAGTGCTGGTATTTTCCTGCTTTTTTCCAAGGCCAAGGTCTGCAAGGCTAACTCCCCACGGTAGCCACAGGAAGAACTTTGTAGATTATTTTCACTCTTTTTTTTTCTCAAAAAATTCCCAGTTCTTTTTCTCTACCCCCTCAACTCCCCCTCTCCCTCTCCTTTCTGTCCTTTTTTTTTACTCTTTTTTTTTAAAGAAAAAAATCTCGGTTTTTATCACAGAGTTACACTTGGGGAGAGGGAAGCAGCAGCTGCTGATCGCCTGAGCCTCGCAGACTTTGCGGTGGAATGAAAAAAAAAAAAGAACAGGAAACATCGGCTGCCGTTCGCGTGAGTTCGCCCCGCGGGTTCACTAAAGTGTTCGTTTCTTCTCTCGAGGTTGGCTCTGAGTCGACACCGGCTCGAATAGAGAGCGCACTTTATCCAGACCTCACGCGAACGGCGGCCGAGTGAACCTTGTAAGCCCCTCGAGTTAAGTCGATCTACCTTCCCCTCTCTAACCCCGAGTCAGTCATCGAAGAGTACAGTTCCACGAAGAACATGAAATGGGTAAAACGTGAAAGCATCGAATGGGTCGATTGAATCTCTATTGTCAGATACACAAGTCAACAGTAAAAGAAAAACATACACAAGCATCAAACGGGTCGTTTGAATCTTTATTGTCAGATACACAAGTCAACAATACGATAACTTTTTCATTGCATATGGGTATGTGGGGACTTGGGGAAAAACAGGAAAAACGGGTCTTGGTCGCGTGAGCCTTGCTGACTTTGTGAAGTTGAGACTGTGCAAGGTTCACGCGATCAGGGGCCAAGGTTTCTGTTTCTTTTCAACGCTACCTCTTGAAACAAAACACGGCTTGTTGCTCTGACAGCAGCTGAGCCCCGTGCTGCCCGCAAGTTCACTACAGTCTACAGTTTACAAAGTTCTTCCTCAGACTCTCAAAGTCTGAGGAGCTCACGGGCCTAGCAGTGCTGGTATTTTCCTGCTTTTTTCCAAGGCCAAGGTCTGCAAGGCTAACTCCCCACGGTAGCCACAGGAAGAACTTTGTAGATCATTTTCACTCTTTTTTTTTCTCAAAAAATTCCCAGTTCTTTTTCTCTACCCCCCCAACTCCCCCTCTCCCTCTCCTTTCTGTCCTTTTTTTTTTACTCTTTTTTTTAAAGAAAAAAATCTCGGTTTTTATCACAGAGTTACACTTGGGGAGAGGGAAGCAGCAGCTGCTGATCGCCTGAGCCTCGCAGACTTTGCGGTGGAATGAAAAAAAAAAGAACAGGAAACCTCGGCTGCCGTTCGCGTGAGTTCGCCCCGCGGGTTCACTAAAGTGTTCGTTTCTTCTCTCGAGGTTGGCTCTGAGTCGACACCGGCTCGAATAGAGAGCGCACTTTATCCAGACCTCACGCGAACGGCGGCCGAGTGAACCTTGTAAGCCCCTCGAGTTAAGTCGATCTACCTTCCCCTCTCTAACCCCGAGTCAGTCATCGAAGAGTACAGTTCCACGAAGAACATGAAATGGGTAAAACGTGAAAGCATCGAATGGGTCGATTGAATCTCTATTGTCAGATACACAAGTCAACAATAAAAGAAAAACATACACAAGCATCAAACGGGTCGTTTGAATCTTTATTGTCAGATACACAAGTCAACAATACGATAACTTTTTCATTGCATATGGGTATGTGGGGACTTGGGGAAAAACAGGAAAAACGGGTCTTGGTTGCGTGAGCCTTGCTGACTTTGTGAAGTTGAGACTGTGCAAGGTTCACGCGATCAGGGGCCAAGGTTTCTGTTTCTTTTCAACGCTACCTCTTGAAACAAAACACGGCTTGTTGCTCTGACAGCAGCTGAGCCCCGTGCTGCCCGCAAGTTCACTACAGTCTACAGTTTACAAAGTTCTTCCTCAGACTCGCAAAGTCTGAGGAGCTCACGGGCCTAGCAGTGCTGGTATTTCCTGCTTTTTTTCCAAGGCCAAGGTCTGCAAGGAATGAAAAAAAAACAGGAAACCTCGGCTGCCGTTCGCGTGAGTTCGCCCCGCGGGTTCACTAAAGTGTTCGTTTCTTCTCTCGAGGTTGGCTCTGAGTCGACACCGGCTCGAATAGAGAGCGCACTTTATCCAGACCTCACGCGAACGGCGGCCGAGTGAACCTTGTAAGCCCCTCGAGTTAAGTCGATCTACCTTCCCCTCTCTAACCCCGAGTCAGTCATCGAAGAGTACAGTTCCACGAAGAACATGAAATGGGTAAAACGTGAAAGCATCGAATGGGTCGATTGAATCTCTATTGTCAGATACACAAGTCAACAGTAAAAGAAAAACATACACAAGCATCAAACGGGTCGTTTGAATCTTTATTGTCAGATACACAAGTCAACAATACGATAACTTTTTCATTGCATATGGGTATGTGGGGACTTGGGGAAAAACAGGAAAAACGGGTCTTGGTCGCGTGAGCCTTGCTGACTTTGTGAAGTTGAGACTGTGCAAGGTTCACGCGATCAGGGGCTAAGGTTTCTGTTTCTTTTCAACGCTACCTCTTGAAACAAAACACGGCTTGTTGCTCTGACAGCAGCTGAGCCCCGTGCTGCCCGCAAGTTCACTACAGTCTACAGTTTACAAAGTTCTTCCTCAGACTCTCAAAGTCTGAGGAGCTCACGGGCCTAGCAGTGCTGGTATTTTCCTGCTTTTTTCCAAGGCCAAGGTCTGCAAGGCTAACTCCCCACGGTAGCCACAGGAAGAACTTTGTAGATTATTTTCACTCTTTTTTTTTCTCAAAAAATTCCCAGTTCTTTTTCTCTACCCCCCCAACTCCCCCTCTCCCTCTCCTTTCTGTCCTTTTTTTTTTACTCTTTTTTTTTAAAGAAAAAAATCTCGGTTTTTATCACAGAGTTACACTTGGGGAGAGGGAAGCAGCAGCTGCTGATCGCCTGAGCCTCGCAGACTTTGCGGTGGAATGAAAAAAAAAAAGAACAGGAAACCTCGGCTGCCGTTCGCGTGAGTTCGCCCCGCGGGTTCACTAAAGTGTTCGTTTCTTCTCTCGAGGTTGGCTCTGAGTCGACACCGGCTCGAATAGAGAGCGCACTTTATCCAGACCTCACGCGAACGGCGGCCGAGTGAACCTTGTAAGCCCCTCGAGTTAAGTCGATCTACCTTCCCCTCTCTAACCCCGAGTCAGTCATCGAAGAGTACAGTTCCACGAAGAACATGAAATGGGTAAAACGTGAAAGCATCGAATGGGTCGATTGAATCTCTATTGTCAGATACACAAGTCAACAATAAAAGAAAAACATACACAAGCATCAAACGGGTCGTTTGAATCTTTATTGTCAGATACACAAGTCAACAATACGATAACTTTTTCATTGCATATGGGTATGTGGGGACTTGGGGAAAAACAGGAAAAACGGGTCTTGGTCGCGTGAGCCTTGCTGACTTTGTGAAGTTGAGACTGTGCAAGGTTCACGCGATCAGGGGCCAAGGTTTCTGTTTCTTTTCAACGCTACCTCTTGAAACAAAACGTCAGTTATGTCCATAACTATGGATCTATGAGACCGAACGATGACCGTCACTACGGTCATTACACTGAATGATGCCCATCTTACTTACCTTCCGAGACCTTTATATCAACTTTGTCATGTCACATGACTCGGGAGGCGGGCTCACCGTAGGCTACAAAGCACGTCCGGTGAGCCGGCTCCACCTCCTGCCTCGAACGCCTCAGTCCGTTCCGAGCGACAGGAGAGAGTGACGGTCATCGTTCGGTCTCATAGATCCATAGTTATGGACATAACTGACGATCTATTTCGACCTCACTCTGACCGTCACTACGGTCATTACACTGGATGACCAATGCCAACCGGGTCGCGAGGAACGGGGCACACAGCCACCATACCACCCCGCTGGGCAGCCGTCAAAGGTACGGCGGAACCCAAAGACACCCGGGATTCGACATACAGTCCGTAGAACCCTGCAAACGTGCAAGGCACAGACCAAGAAGTCGCTGCACAAACGCCCGTCACAGAGTAGACACATGCTTCAGTGCGGCCCAGGAAACGGCGACCCCCCTCAGGGAGTGAGCCACAGTCTCCTCAGGAACAGGCCGGCCCAGAACCACATAGGCCGCCAAATCGTGTCCACAAGCCTCTGTGACAGACGCTGCCTGGACAAAGGAAGTCCCACTGGCCTTCCCCCATAGCAGAGGAACAGCCGTGTAACCATACCATGCAGTCCATACAAGCACCAAGAGCCCTGAGGGCTGCAGAAAGACGCGATGGTGCAATCCCCTGCACCTGTCAACGCCGTCAACAGGGTTACATCCCTGGGCAAAAACAAAAATGCCGCAGTAGGCCACAGAGACACCCCTGTGCGATCAGGTCCCCACCTCATGCAGTCGCGATCGACTGACAAGGCGTGCAGCTCACTGACTGATCCAACAGTTCACAGTGGTCCTCACCAAGAACCACAGTACCAGAGGGAGGATCCCATATAGGGCCCACAAGAGCCATCAGGGGCGTACCCGCCCGACAAAAAACTGGCAACTCATGCCCACCAACTGGTAGTCACGAACCGCCACACACGGCCGGGAAATAGCGGCACTACACATACTGACAATGCCAGCCGCCACCAGCCTCTAACAAGCACTGGAGGAAACGCAAGACAACAGAAGCGCCACATGCACTCGTGTCCGTAACGGGCATGGAGGGGTCAACAACGGCCCATCCGGTTCCCGAGAGTGGGGCTCAGGGGCCCAGAGCTGTAGGGTCACCAGCTTGGAGTAGCAACCTGACCCCGCCTCGGAACAGCCCACTCTGGCTGGCAGAAAACACGCAAACGCGTTCCCAACAAAACCTAATACACAACCGAGGTGTTGCACATAACGTGCCTACCTCCCAACTGAAGTGCCGTAGAACCAAGCATGCCGACGGCGCTCGCCGCAACAGAACAACGGCATGTCCAGCCGCACTAAGCGGCATGCACTTCACCGACCCAGTTGGGTCCCAACAGTCTCAAGACAAGTCGAAAGCAATCCGCTTTGCATGCGTCTGTGAGACTCTCGAGCACAAGGACAACACCCCTGAGCCAATATAGGGCTCACCTCAAACGCTGACAAGGATCACATCACGCAGCCAGGAAGACATGTGCCTGATGGGCCCAAGCCAACTGCACAGGAGCAAGTGGGCACCACATGGCACGGACAGACGGTCACGCGTCTGTACAGGACAACAAGCTACATGCTGGACAACAGGCGACATGCTGGACATAAGAGAGGGCCGGCAGAAATACAGTCACAGGGGACAGTAAAGAGGTCCCCACACTCCGTCAGAGCAAGACCCGTTGGGAGGACCCATGACGAGGCCCGTGCAACCCCACTCGAAACGCCACAGCGATCCTGCACAGCCAACCACATACTGCACCCGGCTCCACAAGGAGATCAAGGAGAGTCCATCCAGGCGCCATAGTCAGGCTCGACTGTGAAGCAAGACTCAACTGGGCTAGAACCAGGATGGACAACAGCCATCGAGGACAGCCAGCCCCGAGGACACGAGGCCAATCGCCTCCAGTGACACAAACTGCATGAGAGAGCAGACACATCGCCCCTCCACAAATATTGGGAGGGCAAGAAAGAATGCGCGAAAAGGACTTACCAATTGACCCGGCACAGTCCCCGCACCACGAGAACCAGCGCAGGTAGCCTGTGTTGAGGTCACCCGCCACACTGTGGCAGCAGAGCAACACGGCCAAAATCAGGGATGCAATGACAGGCTTGATGGCGGCCTGCAACCCAGGACAGCCTGCCCCAACTCCAGTCAACAGTGAGAGACGGGGAAAGGTAAATCCACGTGAAACGGTGCAAAGGCGCCACCCAGTGATAATACGCCACACCTGTAGCTACTCAATGAAACGGTTGCACCACTCAAAATGCATTGCCCTGCCAACAAGGCTTGCAGCACCAGAGGCTTGAAAACCCGTCCCATGACGACACAAGTGTGTGCGCAGGAGCTGACTCCGCCAGCCATAGCATAGCCAGGCACGAGTGTTCCACGGCCATGCGCATGTAAGTGTGCATGCAGCGGCCCAGCCAGTAAATCCCGACCAGGCAGTGGGAGAAATAGTCAGGAAGAGAACCTCATCCTGGAGCCAGTCGCGGCATCAGAAGGGAGAGACTTCGATACCCTCTGCAGTGCACCAGAAGTCGCAACTTAGGCGGCTAGCGATCATGTGCACAGATCGCACGTCCCACTCCACAAACAGCCGAACCCCCCTGGACATGTTTCGGACCGCGGTCAGACCTCCCCCTGGCACACAGGGCAGGACAAAGGGTGACCCATGGCTGAAGGGGAGCCTCACACAAGGCACAAAACGGAAGCCTTCCATTGTTGCGGCACCAATCCCTCTGCACCGGCCAATGCACACCGGTCCCAGCCGGGCACGGACACTACAGGCACTGTTAACCCGTATTGACGAAGTGCTGGAGAGAGGGAGTGTGCACGCCGCCTGAACCAGGAGAACATAATTCAACCGCTCAGCTGTTCAGTGTTCCAGTACCAGCAGTGCGAACACCACTGTTAGGTGCAATGCTGCCGGTAGCTGACCAGTAGAACCTACCAAAAAGGGAGGCTCACTTCAACAACGTCGCCTTTCACAAGGCGCAGCTGCTGGCATCCATGTAGAAGCTGTCACGTCCCTCATGCAAACATAAACCATTTGACCCATTCAAACGGTTGCACCGAGACCCAAGTCTCAGTGCACACTCAACACACTAGCCAAGTGCAAACTACCACCCCTACCAGCCGGGATGAAGGAGCACGAACGTAACCAAAGATCATGCTACAACAACAGGTCCACCCGCTGAAGGCTGACCACACCAGCCAGGGATTAATTGAATAATACAACGAACACAGACAGCAGTGTCCGTTAAGGACCCAATGCTGGAGACCAGCTGTGCAACAAGACCTGCCACAGCCAACATGAATACCCTTCCATAAACTCCTCCAGCATAAACTACTCGCACCAGTCAAGCCACTCTGGCAGCAGCGCCAGAGGCTCCATGCTGTGGAAATCCGGGCTAATAGGACAACTACACACGCACTGCCGTCAGGAGGAAGCACGGTGCATGGATGGAAACACATCTGGATCATCCCCTGCGACAGGCCCCCAAATGAGAGACACCTGAAAGGATGCTGCTCCTTGCAATTCCCAACACTGCAGCTGAGAAGCAAAAGGCTTCAAACTGACATCCCCTCACCAAGAAACTGGATAGGAGCCAAATCTACCAAAAAACGGCCTTTAGTATCTCATTGACCTACTGGGCATGAGAATGCCTAAAAAGGCGGAGAAGTGTACTCACGAGACCCTTAATGATCACGGTCCCCCTCAATGGACCGCAGATGATGCTCATCAGAATGCCTGCCAGTATGGCCATACACAGGCTCCTGAGCAGGAGGAGCCAACCCCCCTGTCCGACCAGTATGGCGAGGCCTTCTGGCACAGACCAAGTCCAAGGAAGCCTCACCTAGGATCCACAATGCCCTGCAATGAATGGGACCTGTCTAATAAGCAAGACTGTCTCAGTGGTGGAGCCATCGTAGCTCCACCATCAATACAGTATGCAAACACACTGGACCCACTACAAAGACAGAGGAACTGCACCAGCTGTGGACAGCACAGTACCACACATATAGCCCTGCTCACTGTACGCGCACGTACGGGAGGGACACAATATCCAGCTAGCTGCGGACAGCATAGCAACAGGGCAATACAACAAGAATACACCCCACTAGGTGCGAACAACCTAGTACCAGGGCCACATGTATAGCCATACTCACTGTATGCGTATGTACGAGGGACACAACACCCCGCTAGCTGCGGACAGCATAGCAACAGGGCAATACAACAAGAATACACCCCACTAGGTGCGAACAACCTAGTACCAGGGCCACATGCATAGCCATGTTCACTGTACGCGTACGTACAAGGGTCACAACACCCCGCTAGCTGCGGACAGCATAGCAACAGGGCAATACAACAAGGATACACCCCACTAGGTGCGAACAACCTAGTACCAGGGCCACATGCATAGCCATGTTCACTGTACGCGTACGTACAAGGGTCACAACACCCCGCCAGCTGCGGACAGCATAGCAACAGGGCAATACAACAAGAATACACCCCACTAGGTGCGAACAACCTAGCACCAGGGCCACATGTACAGCCATGCTCACTGTACGCACACGTACAAGGGACACAACACCCCGCTAGCTGCGGACAGCATAGCAACAGGGCAATACAACAAGGATACACCCCACTAGGTGCGAACAACCTAGTACCAGGGCCACATGCATAGCCATGCTCACTGTACGCACACGTACAAGGGACACAACACCCCGCTAGCTGCGGACAGCACAGCATCAGGGGTAATAATACAAGAACAAACCCTACTAAGTGCGAACAGCCTTGCACCGGGGTAGCAATAGCCAATGCAACAGTAATAACTGAAACACCTACTCCAGTACGTGAACGTATGAGAGGCGATTAGGAAAAACAAGAACAGACCCCACCAGGCGCGAACGCCCAGTACCAGGGCTAGCAAACAGCTACATGAAAACAGTAACAACTGAAACACCCACTCTGTACACGAACGTACGAGAGGGGATCAGAAAAAACAACAGACCCCACCAGGCACGAACGCCTAGCACCAAGGGTAGCAAACAGCTGCATGAAAACAGTAACAATCGAAACACCCACTCTATATGCGAACGTATGAGAGGGGACCAAGAAAAACAACAGACACCACCAAGCTGCGAACAGCCCAGCATTAGGAGTAGCAATAGCAACACAGTGATACCAATGAAAACCAAACCTCACCTACTGCTGATTACAGCAGTCAGAGGAAACACAGCGAGAAATAAACTTCTCACTACACACTGTACAGTACACCCAGAAAGGAGGGAGACTGGCAATCCAACACGTTGTGGGTTCACAACTGCAGAATATCATAATTGCACTCACCTACAAATTATCATAATTTCACCCGCCTACAGATAGCAGTGAACCAATTGCATGTGAATGCACCGGCAACATCAACAACCACCAACGCGGATGGCGCTCCAATTCAAACTTGCAGCAGCTGCGAACAGCGCAATAGGCTATATTATAATAATATCAACAATCAAGAGTAGGCTATGCCGTACTACTACCATGGCCGTTCCACAACCAACAGAACGCACAACAAAACTGAAAGGGTAACACCTCTCTAGTCTAGACAAAAACATTCACAACGTGTAGCTTAGCAAGCAAACACAGAATGCTACATACACACAACACTGCAACCCACAGGGACCCAAGGCACCTGCACCGAAGTGTACGGGTCACTCAAGCAGTGAGTGTCACTGAGGAAAAATACAAGTAATTCAGCAATATGATCTCAATAAGCACAAACCATGCACTTACCTTAGAATCCAGGTCTGAAGGCGAGAGAGGCAAAGAGGTGGAGCCGGCTCACCGGACGTGCTTTGTAGCCTACGGTGAGCCCGCCTCCCGAGTCATGTGACATGACAAAGTTGATATAAAGGTCTCGGAAGGTAAGTAAGATGGGCATCATTCAGTGTAATGACCGTAGTGACGGTCAGAGTGAGGTCGAAATAGATCACGGCTTGTTGCTCTGACAGCAGCTGAGCCCCGTGCTGCCCGCAAGTTCACTACAGTCTACAGTTTACAAAGTTCTTCCTCAGACTCGCAAAGTCTGAGGAGCTCACGGGCCTAGCAGTGCTGGTATTTTCCTGCTTTTTTCCAAGGCCAAGGTCTGCAAGGCTAACTCCCCACGGTAGCCACAGGAAGAACTTTGTAGATTATTTTCACTCTTTTTTTTTCTCAAAAAATTCCCAGTTCTTTTTCTCTACCCCCCCAACTCCCCCTCTCCCTCTCCTTTCTGTCCTTTTTTTTTTACTCTTTTTTTTTAAAGAAAAAAATCTCGGTTTTTATCACAGAGTTACACTTGGGGAGAGGGAAGCAGCAGCTGCTGATCGCCTGAGCCTCGCAGACTTTGCGGTGGAATGAAAAAAAAAAGAACAGGAAACCTCGGCTGCCGTTCGCGTGAGTTCGCCCCGCGGGTTCACTAAAGTGTTCGTTTCTTCTCTCGAGGTTGGCTCTGAGTCGACACCGGCTCGAATAGAGAGCGCACTTTATCCAGACCTCACGCGAACGGCGGCCGAGTGAACCTTGTAAGCCCCTCGAGTTAAGTCGATCTACCTTCCCCTCTCTAACCCCGAGTCAGTCATCGAAGAGTACAGTTCCACGAAGAACATGAAATGGGTAAAACGTGAAAGCATCGAATGGGTCGATTGAATCTCTATTGTCAGATACACAAGTCAACAGTAAAAGAAAAACATACACAAGCATCAAACGGGTCGTTTGAATCTTTATTGTCAGATACACAAGTCAACAATACGATAACTTTTTCATTGCATATGGGTATGTGGGGACTTGGGGAAAAACAGGAAAAACGGGTCTTGGTCGCGTGAGCCTTGCTGACTTTGTGAAGTTGAGACTGTGCAAGGTTCACGCGATCAGGGGCCAAGGTTTCTGTTTCTTTTCAACGCTACCTCTTGAAACAAAACACGGCTTGTTGCTCTGACAGCAGCTGAGCCCCGTGCTGCCCGCAAGTTCACTACAGTCTACAGTTTACAAAGTTCTTCCTCAGACTCTCAAAGTCTGAGGAGCTCACGGGCCTAGCAGTGCTGGTATTTTCCTGCTTTTTTCCAAGGCCAAGGTCTGCAAGGCTAACTCCCCACGGTAGCCACAGGAAGAACTTTGTAGATTATTTTCACTCTTTTTTTTTCTCAAAAAATTCCCAGTTCTTTTTCTCTACCCCCAACTCCCCCTCTCCCTCTCCTTTCTGTCCTTTTTTTTTTACTCTTTTTTTTTTAAGAAAAAAATCTCGGTTTTTATCACAGAGTTACACTTGGGGAGAGGGAAGCAGCAGCTGCTGATCGCCTGAGCCTCGCAGACTTTGCGGTGGAATGAAAAAAAAAAGAACAGGAAACCTCGGCTGCCGTTCGCGTGAGTTCGCCCCGCGGGTTCACTAAAGTGTTCGTTTCTTCTCTCGAGGTTGGCTCTGAGTCGACACCGGCTCGAATAGAGAGCGCACTTTATCCAGACCTCACGCGAACGGCGGCCGAGTGAACCTTGTAAGCCCCTCGAGTTAAGTCGATCTACCTTCCCCTCTCTAACCCCGAGTCAGTCATCGAAGAGTACAGTTCCACGAAGAACATGAAATGGGTAAAACGTGAAAGCATCGAATGGGTCGATTGAATCTCTATTGTCAGATACACAAGTCAACAATAAAAGAAAAACATACACAAGCATCAAACGGGTCGTTTGAATCTTTATTGTCAGATACACAAGTCAACAATACGATAACTTTTTCATTGCATATGGGTATGTGGGGACTTGGGGAAAAACAGGAAAAACGGGTCTTGGTTGCGTGAGCCTTGCTGACTTTGTGAAGTTGAGACTGTGCAAGGTTCACGCGATCAGGGGCCAAGGTTTCTGTTTCTTTTCAACGCTACCTCTTGAAACAAAACACGGCTTGTTGCTCTGACAGCAGCTGAGCCCCGTGCTGCCCGCAAGTTCACTACAGTCTACAGTTTACAAAGTTCTTCCTCAGACTCGCAAAGTCTGAGGAGCTCACGGGCCTAGCAGTGCTGGTATTTCCTGCTTTTTTTCCAAGGCCAAGGTCTGCAAGGAATGAAAAAAAAAAACAGGAAACCTCGGCTGCCGTTCGCGTGAGTTCGCCCCGCGGGTTCACTAAAGTGTTCGTTTCTTCTCTCGAGGTTGGCTCTGAGTCGACACCGGCTCGAATAGAGAGCGCACTTTATCCAGACCTCACGCGAACGGCGGCCGAGTGAACCTTGTAAGCCCCTCGAGTTAAGTCGATCTACCTTCCCCTCTCTAACCCCGAGTCAGTCATCGAAGAGTACAGTTCCACGAAGAACATGAAATGGGTAAAACGTGAAAGCATCGAATGGGTCGATTGAATCTCTATTGTCAGATACACAAGTCAACAATAAAAGAAAAACATACACAAGCATCAAACGGGTCGTTTGAATCTTTATTGTCAGATACACAAGTCAACAATACGATAACTTTTTCATTGCATATGGGTATGTGGGGACTTGGGGAAAAACAGGAAAAACGGGTCTTGGTTGCGTGAGCCTTGCTGACTTTGTGAAGTTGAGACTGTGCAAGGTTCACGCGATCAGGGGCCAAGGTTTCTGTTTCTTTTCAACGCTACCTCTTGAAACAAAACACGGCTTGTTGCTCTGACAGCAGCTGAGCCCCGTGCTGCCCGCAAGTTCACTACAGTCTACAGTTTACAAAGTTCTTCCTCAGACTCTCAAAGTCTGAGGAGCTCACGGGCCTAGCAGTGCTGGTATTTTCCTGCTTTTTTTCCAAGGCCAAGGTCTGCAAGGCTAACTCCCCACGGTAGCCACAGGAAGAACTTTGTAGATTATTTTCACTCTTTTTTTTCTCAAAAAATTCCCAGTTCTTTTTCTCGACCCCCCCAACTCCCCCTCTCCCTCTCCTTTCTGTCCTTTTTTTTTTTACTCTTTTTTTTTAAAGAAAAAAATCTCGGTTTTTATCACAGAGTTACACTTGGGGAGAGGGAAGCAGCAGCTGCTGATCGCCTGAGCCTCGCAGACTTTGCGGTGGAATGAAAAAAAAAAGAACAGGAAACCTCGGCTGCCGTTCGCGTGAGTTCGCCCCGCGGGTTCACTAAAGTGTTCGTTTCTTCTCTCGAGGTTGGCTCTGAGTCGACACCGGCTCGAATAGAGAGCGCACTTTATCCAGACCTCACGCGAACGGCGGCCGAGTGAACCTTGTAAGCCCCTCGAGTTAAGTCGATCTACCTTCCCCTCTCTAACCCCGAGTCAGTCATCGAAGAGTACAGTTCCACGAAGAACATGAAATGGGTAAAACGTGAAAGCATCGAATGGGTCGATTGAATCTCTATTGTCAGATACACAAGTCAACAATAAAAGAAAAACATACACAAGCATCAAACGGGTCGTTTGAATCTTTATTGTCAGATACACAAGTCAACAATACGATAACTTTTTCATTGCATATGGGTATGTGGGGACTTGGGGAAAAACAGGAAAAACGGGTCTTGGTTGCGTGAGCCTTGCTGACTTTGTGAAGTTGAGACTGTGCAAGGTTCACGCGATCAGGGGCCAAGGTTTCTGTTTCTTTTCAACGCTACCTCTTGAAACAAAACACGGCTTGTTGCTCTGACAGCAGCTGAGCCCCGTGCTGCCCGCAAGTTCACTACAGTCTACAGTTTACAAAGTTCTTCCTCAGACTCGCAAAGTCTGAGGAGCTCACGGGCCTAGCAGTGCTGGTATTTCCTGCTTTTTTTCCAAGGCCAAGGTCTGCAAGGAATGAAAAAAAAAAACAGGAAACCTCGGCTGCCGTTCGCGTGAGTTCGCCCCGCGGGTTCACTAAAGTGTTCGTTTCTTCTCTCGAGGTTGGCTCTGAGTCGACACCGGCTCGAATAGAGAGCGCACTTTATCCAGACCTCACGCGAACGGCGGCCGAGTGAACCTTGTAAGCCCCTCGAGTTAAGTCGATCTACCTTCCCCTCTCTAACCCCGAGTCAGTCATCGAAGAGTACAGTTCCACGAAGAACATGAAATGGGTAAAACGTGAAAGCATCGAATGGGTCGATTGAATCTCTATTGTCAGATACACAAGTCAACAATAAAAGAAAAACATACACAAGCATCAAACGGGTCGTTTGAATCTTTATTGTCAGATACACAAGTCAACAATACGATAACTTTTTCATTGCATATGGGTATGTGGGGACTTGAGGAAAAACAGGAAAAACGGGTCTTGGTTGCGTGAGCCTTGCTGACTTTGTGAAGTTGAGACTGTGCAAGGTTCACGCGATCAGGGGCCAAGGTTTCTGTTTCTTTTCAACGCTACCTCTTGAAACAAAACACGGCTTGTTGCTCTGACAGCAGCTGAGCCCCGTGCTGCCCGCAAGTTCACTACAGTCTACAGTTTACAAAGTTCTTCCTCAGACTCTCAAAGTCTGAGGAGCTCACGGGCCTAGCAGTGCTGGTATTTTCCTGCTTTTTTTCCAAGGCCAAGGTCTGCAAGGCTAACTCCCCACGGTAGCCACAGGAAGAACTTTGTAGATTATTTTCACTCTTTTTTTTCTCAAAAAATTCCCAGTTCTTTTTCTCGACCCCCCCAACTCCCCCTCTCCCTCTCCTTTCTGTCCTTTTTTTTTACTCTTTTTTTTTAAAGAAAAAAATCTCGGTTTTTATCACAGAGTTACACTTGGGGAGAGGGAAGCAGCAGCTGCTGATCGCCTGAGCCTCGCAGACTTTGCGGTGGAATGAAAAAAAAAAGAACAGGAAACCTCGGCTGCCGTTCGCGTGAGTTCGCCCCGCGGGTTCACTAAAGTGTTCGTTTCTTCTCTCGAGGTTGGCTCTGAGTCGACACCGGCTCGAATAGAGAGCGCACTTTATCCAGACCTCACGCGAACGGCGGCCGAGTGAACCTTGTAAGCCCCTCGAGTTAAGTCGATCTACCTTCCCCTCTCTAACCCCGAGTCAGTCATCGAAGAGTACAGTTCCACGAAGAACATGAAATGGGTAAAACGTGAAAGCATCGAATGGGTCGATTGAATCTCTATTGTCAGATACACAAGTCAACAATAAAAGAAAAACATACACAAGCATCAAACGGGTCGTTTGAATCTTTATTGTCAGATACACAAGTCAACAATACGATAACTTTTTCATTGCATATGGGTATGTGGGGACTTGGGAAAAAACAGGAAAAACGGGTCTTGGTTGCGTGAGCCTTGCTGACTTTGTGAAGTTGAGACTGTGCAAGGTTCACGCGATCAGGGGCCAAGGTTTCTGTTTCTTTTCAACGCTACCTCTTGAAACAAAACACGGCTTGTTGCTCTGACAGCAGCTGAGCCCCGTGCTGCCCGCAAGTTCACTACAGTCTACAGTTTACAAAGTTCTTCCTCAGACTCGCAAAGTCTGAGGAGCTCACGGGCCTAGCAGTGCTGGTATTTCCTGCTTTTTTTCCAAGGCCAAGGTCTGCAAGGAATGAAAAAAAAAAACAGGAAACCTCGGCTGCCGTTCGCGTGAGTTCGCCCCGCGGGTTCACTAAAGTGTTCGTTTCTTCTCTCGAGGTTGGCTCTGAGTCGACACCGGCTCGAATAGAGAGCGCACTTTATCCAGACCTCACGCGAACGGCGGCCGAGTGAACCTTGTAAGCCCCTCGAGTTAAGTCGATCTACCTTCCCCTCTCTAACCCCGAGTCAGTCATCGAAGAGTACAGTTCCACGAAGAACATGAAATGGGTAAAACGTGAAAGCATCGAATGGGTCGATTGAATCTCTATTGTCAGATACACAAGTCAACAATAAAAGAAAAACATACACAAGCATCAAACGGGTCGTTTGAATCTTTATTGTCAGATACACAAGTCAACAATACGATAACTTTTTCATTGCATATGGGTATGTGGGGACTTGGGGAAAAACAGGAAAAACGGGTCTTGGTTGCGTGAGCCTTGCTGACTTTGTGAAGTTGAGACTGTGCAAGGTTCACGCGATCAGGGGCCAAGGTTTCTGTTTCTTTTCAACGCTACCTCTTGAAACAAAACACGGCTTGTTGCTCTGACAGCAGCTGAGCCCCGTGCTGCCCGCAAGTTCACTACAGTCTACAGTTTACAAAGTTCTTCCTCAGACTCGCAAAGTCTGAGGAGCTCACGGGCCTAGCAGTGCTGGTATTTCCTGCTTTTTTTCCAAGGCCAAGGTCTGCAAGGAATGAAAAAAAAAAACAGGAAACCTCGGCTGCCGTTCGCGTGAGTTCGCCCCGCGGGTTCACTAAAGTGTTCGTTTCTTCTCTCGAGGTTGGCTCTGAGTCGACACCGGCTCGAATAGAGAGCGCACTTTATCCAGACCTCACGCGAACGGCGGCCGAGTGAACCTTGTAAGCCCCTCGAGTTAAGTCGATCTACCTTCCCCTCTCTAACCCCGAGTCAGTCATCGAAGAGTACAGTTCCACGAAGAACATGAAATGGGTAAAACGTGAAAGCATCGAATGGGTCGATTGAATCTCTATTGTCAGATACACAAGTCAACAATAAAAGAAAAACATACACAAGCATCAAACGGGTCGTTTGAATCTTTATTGTCAGATACACAAGTCAACAATACGATAACTTTTTCATTGCATATGGGTATGTGGGGACTTGAGGAAAAACAGGAAAAACGGGTCTTGGTTGCGTGAGCCTTGCTGACTTTGTGAAGTTGAGACTGTGCAAGGTTCACGCGATCAGGGGCCAAGGTTTCTGTTTCTTTTCAACGCTACCTCTTGAAACAAAACACGGCTTGTTGCTCTGACAGCAGCTGAGCCCCGTGCTGCCCGCAAGTTCACTACAGTCTACAGTTTACAAAGTTCTTCCTCAGACTCTCAAAGTCTGAGGAGCTCACGGGCCTAGCAGTGCTGGTATTTTCCTGCTTTTTTTCCAAGGCCAAGGTCTGCAAGGCTAACTCCCCACGGTAGCCACAGGAAGAACTTTGTAGATTATTTTCACTCTTTTTTTTCTCAAAAAATTCCCAGTTCTTTTTCTCGACCCCCTCAACTCCCCTCTCCCTCTCCTTTCTGTCCTTTTTTTTTTACTCTTTTTTTTTAAAGAAAAAAATCTCGGTTTTTATCACAGAGTTACACTTGGGGAGAGGGAAGCAGCAGCTGCTGATCGCCTGAGCCTCGCAGACTTTGCGGTGGAATGAAAAAAAAAAGAACAGGAAACCTCGGCTGCCGTTCGCGTGAGTTCGCCCCGCGGGTTCACTAAAGTGTTCGTTTCTTCTCTCGAGGTTGGCTCTGAGTCGACACCGGCTCGAATAGAGAGCGCACTTTATCCAGACCTCACGCGAACGGCGGCCGAGTGAACCTTGTAAGCCCCTCGAGTTAAGTCGATCTACCTTCCCCTCTCTAACCCCGAGTCAGTCATCGAAGAGTACAGTTCCACGAAGAACATGAAATGGGTAAAACGTGAAAGCATCGAATGGGTCGATTGAATCTCTATTGTCAGATACACAAGTCAACAATAAAAGAAAAACATACACAAGCATCAAACGGGTCGTTTGAATCTTTATTGTCAGATACACAAGTCAACAATACGATAACTTTTTCATTGCATATGGGTATGTGGGGACTTGGGGAAAAACAGGAAAAACGGGTCTTGGTTGCGTGAGCCTTGCTGACTTTGTGAAGTTGAGACTGTGCAAGGTTCACGCGATCAGGGGCCAAGGTTTCTGTTTCTTTTCAACGCTACCTCTTGAAACAAAACACGGCTTGTTGCTCTGACAGCAGCTGAGCCCCGTGCTGCCCGCAAGTTCACTACAGTCTACAGTTTACAAAGTTCTTCCTCAGACTCTCAAAGTCTGAGGAGCTCACGGGCCTAGCAGTGCTGGTATTTCCTGCTTTTTTTCCAAGGCCAAGGTCTGCAAGGAATGAAAAAAAAAACAGGAAACCTCGGCTGCCGTTCGCGTGAGTTCGCCCCGCGGGTTCACTAAAGTGTTCGTTTCTTCTCTCGAGGTTGGCTCTGAGTCGACACCGGCTCGAATAGAGAGCGCACTTTATCCAGACCTCACGCGAACGGCGGCCGAGTGAACCTTGTAAGCCCCTCGAGTTAAGTCGATCTACCTTCCCCTCTCTAACCCCGAGTCAGTCATCGAAGAGTACAGTTCCACGAAGAACATGAAATGGGTAAAACGTGAAAGCATCGAATGGGTCGATTGAATCTCTATTGTCAGATACACAAGTCAACAATAAAAGAAAAACATACACAAGCATCAAACGGGTCGTTTGAATCTTTATTGTCAGATACACAAGTCAACAATACGATAACTTTTTCATTGCATATGGGTATGTGGGGACTTGGGGAAAAACAGGAAAAACGGGTCTTGGTTGCGTGAGCCTTGCTGACTTTGTGAAGTTGAGACTGTGCAAGGTTCACGCGATCAGGGGCCAAGGTTTCTGTTTCTTTTCAACGCTACCTCTTGAAACAAAACACGGCTTGTTGCTCTGACAGCAGCTGAGCCTCGTGCTGCCCGCAAGTTCACTACAGTCTACAGTTTACAAAGTTCTTCCTCAGACTCTCAAAGTCTGAGGAGCTCACGGGCCTAGCAGTGCTGGTATTTTCCTGCTTTTTTTCCAAGGCCAAGGTCTGCAAGGAATGAAAAAAAAAAGAACAGGAATCTCGGCTGCCGTTCGCGTGAGTTCACCCCGCAGGTTCACTAAAGTGTTCGTTTCTTCTCTCGAGGTTGGCTCTGAGTCGACACCGGCTCGAGTGGAGAGCGCACTTTATCCAGTGAACCTGTGAGTCGACCTCACGCGAACGGCGGCCGAGTGAACCTTGTAAGCCCCTCGAGTTAAGTCGATCTACCTTCCCCTCTCTAACCCCGAATCAGTCATCAAAGAGTACAGTTCCACGAAGAACATGAAATGGGTAAAACGTGAAAGCATCGAATGGGTCGATTGAATCTTTATTGTCAGATACACAAGTCAACAATAAAAGAAAAACATACACAAACATCAAATGGGTCGTTTGAATCTTTATTGTCAGATACACAAGTCAACAATACGATAACTTTTTCTTTGCAGATCGCTTAACGCGTGGGTATGTGGGGACGTGGGGAAAAAACAGTAAAATCGGGTGTTGGTCGCGTGAGCCTTGCTGACTTTGTGAAGTTGAGACCGTGCAGGGTTCACGCGATCAGAGGCAGAGGTTTCTGTTTTTAACAGGGTATTGTTATACCCTCGCTAGGTTCGTCTCCCCACCCCTCCGAGACGAGAACCTTTTTTTGTTTGTTTTGTTTTTCTCCTTGATAGCGCTCGCGTTTGAAGCACTCGCGCGCTAGTTTTCCGTTAAAAAGTAAGGACGGTGGTAGACAGCAGAGGGTGGAGCGCCGACGAGCCTTAAGGCATGCCGGCGAACAAGCAAACCGCGGTTCCCATGTTCACTCGCAACTGTCTACCGCACAGAGATAAAAACACCGCAGCGATCGGCGCCGTGGAACTGCCGGCAAACAGAGCGGCCCTGTTTTTAGCTTTGGAGTCGGACACTTTGCACGACAGGAAGTTCGACGAACTCACGTTCAGCAGCTTGTCGGACGAGGACAGGGTCGCTTTCCAGTTGCTGCTGTACGCGACCTACTGCTGCAAAGGCCACGTCTTTCAGGTGACGCTTGAAACCCCCGAGTTCGGCACGATGTCTCCGGCCGTACGTGAAGACTTCGCTCACGGGAGACTTTTTTGCTTCGCGTTAGACATGGACACCGAGGCGGGAGACGCCGTACCCTGCGGCCAAATCTACGAAATGTTGGGCGTCTCGGATCGGCCGAATCGAAGTCTCTTCGACGAAGTGTACAAGGCTTTCATGAGATTGCAGTTGGTCAGGATGAAAGCCGCTTCGTTGAACAACGCCATGGTGGGCATGAGAGACAGTAAGAGCGAGCTTTTTCCGTACTTCGAATGGGTGGACATCGCGAGGGACACGTTCAACTCTGAGAAAATCGACAAGAAGGTCGTGAAGGAGTTGCAGGGATCCATGTTCACGCCCTGCACGTCGAGGCAAGCGCCGGCGATTCCGAAAACGATCTTCGACATGAACCTGAAGACGTTAGAGCGATCTCTGTGCAAGCACAGCGACAGCTTGGCCGAAGGGAAAGGCGAAGATTTGCTCAACGACATCGTCTCCAAGCTGACCGTGAGCAAGCTGAGGAGGCAGAAGGTCATGCGGCGGTATCTGGACGAGGTTCCCGACGACAAAGCTTTTTTGGACAGAGTGATGACATTCGCCCGAGAGCTGGACTCCTCGCGCTCCGGCGGCGGCGCCGTCTCGGTGCGAGGGCTGTTGGTGTTCGAATACGACATGGCCAATCTGGTGGCCGTAGAACGCCCCGACTCGTTTGTGAACTTCATGATTCACAGACACGTTCCGGTGTCGTGCGACCGCACGCTGCAAGCCCTGAAAGATATCGGTGCCGCGAAGGCGACGCGCAGGCTCGCTCGCACGTACCTCGAGCGCTGCGATTGCGCGGGCCGAAGCGGTGCCTGTCGAGGAGACTGCCAAGCGGCCTACTGTTGCTTCTACAACACGTCCCCTCAGCATCCCTTCGTGGTGAGCGAGGGGGATCACACTTACTACTTTGCTCACTTGTACCCGTACCTGGGCAAACTCGAGCGACTGAGCAAAGAGATGAAATCGAAATGCAAAAACGGCCGCATTCAATTCGAGAGCATAGCCAACATGGTGTTCGACATCTTGACCAAGAACCGCTTCGTGGAGGAAAACGGGCTATACCAGGGGCTTCACGACGTCTTGAGAGGAACCACGAAAAACTCCTACCTCTCGATCGGACGGAAGTTCCCCGAGCTGCACAGCCGACTGTGTCTGGCGCCGGCGGTCGATTCGGCGCGAGGCCGCGCGACGCCGAGCCCCGTGAAGCTGTACGACCGAGCCGTCGTCAGGTACCTGTTCAGCGATCATCTGAACGTAGGGAGGCTGTTCCAGGCCTCCACCACGTTCAACTACATCGTCGTCAACACGGCTCCCAGATACACGATAGAGCGCATCATGCTGTTCAACACGGCCGGCCCCGGCGAGGGCAAGAGCTACGCCAATTACGTGTTGACCAGCCAGTTCAAAAGAGTGCCCAACTGCATCGAGACCTTGACGTCTTTCACGCCGCAGGCCTTCAAGTACACGATCAGGAGGGAGTACTGTATCGTGATGATAGACGACGGGCACATAACTCACGAGAAAACCATCAAGCACTCCGACAAGGAATCCAACGTCATCCCCAACGTGTTCAAAAACCTGCTCGACCAAGGTATGCTCGAGAGCAACGTGGTCATGAGGGATCCCACGAACGGCAAAATAGACACCGTCAAGGTGAACTCTGTGAACAACTGCGGCTTCGTGTGGAACACCAACACCATGGACTTCGTGAGCAAAGCCTGGGCCGATCGGTGTCTGGTGATAGAGTCGGAGTTTCCGGAGCCCGTGGTGTGCACGAGAAGCACTAAGCAGATCCTCGACACGGTAGAGCGGTGTCGCATGGACAAGTTCGTCCCCGTGTGCTTGTACAGACAGAACCTGATCCAGTCCGCGACCATGATCGCCGAGTCCGAGATCGCGCAGTTCAGCGAGAGGTTTGACAAGGCTCGGGACACTTGCGTGCTCGCGCTGCGTGCGAGTCACATCCTGTGCGTGGACAACGCCAACAGCACGAGCCACAGGCTTTCTTTCTGCATCAACCAATTGGTCTACGCGGAGGCGCTGAAGCTCGCCTGTCACTTCGTGTTCGACATCTGGATACCGCCGTGGACCGAGATTCCGGGCACGGACCACGAGACCGTGAGGTCTTTCGTGACCCAGCTCAACAGAAACCGGCTGGACGCGCTGGACGAGCTTTCGTTCGGGCAGATATGCTTGGAAACCAACTCGGTGTACAAACTTTGCACGGCGGCCTGTCTGCCCGACATCGTGCCCAGAGTCGTGGAGAGTCAAGGCAGGTTCGCCTGCGACACCCTGGCTCGAGTCTTGGACTGCGTTCACCGCTGCAAGCTCAAGCACAAAATAGAAGACGGCTTCCTCGCGATCTGGGGCCTAGACACGCTGTTCGCCGCGAACAGCCGGCAGCGAGACAAAGGGGCGTACGAGATGCTGCGGCTGTGCGGCGCGTGTAACTTGCCTGCGCGAAAATCGGGCGCCGCGGTCAAGCTTTGCACGTACACGCTGGCGACGGAGCCTTCTTCGGAGCACGGCAGGCGAGTTCACCAGCCCGCTGCGAAAAAAGTGAAATCCATCAAAGTCCCGCTGGAAGCGGTCTACGACATGTGCGCGATGTACATGGCGGAATCGCACAAGCTCTTCTGGGAACGGGTCGAGAAGGCGATGGTCGAGGCGCATCGGTCCGGCAGTCACGAGCCGAGCAACGCCTTCGCGCAGTGCACCCCGGACCAGAGCGAGTGCGCGAATCTCTCGTTTCAGTTGGACTTCAGCGACGACCCGCTGTGCTCTTTGATACTCCAGTCTACGGCCGGGTTCGAGCCGTTGGACGAGCTGTCGTTCGCGAAATGCGCCTTCGACGAGTTCCTGTTCCAGTGCGCGGCTCCCGCCTACTACGGCGGCGTCCTGGCGCGCGCGCTGGGAGACGACGCTCCGCCCGAAGCGCGCAACGCGCAACACATAGGCGAATCCGCGCTGGGGCCGACGGGCACCTTCCACGGACCGAGGTTGAGCGTGTACTCTAGCAACTACAGCGGCGTACCTGTGAAGAACATGAGTTCCTTTTGCGACACTCGAACCGTGTACGATCGAGCCGCGATTCACCTCACGGTCGACAAGCGAGACGGAGGATTTCTGTACGAGCTGGAAAGAGATTGGGAGTGGAAAGACGCGGCCGAAGTGTTCAATAGAGTAAACCCCGGCGGCGCTCCCGTCACCGTGGACATGCTGAAGAAGGACTACTCTTTAACCACGATGGCTCTGGAAGCCGACGATCTGAACAAACGTCCTATGGATTCGCCCAATCTGAAAAGGCTCGTCCGCGCACTGCTCGCGGCGAACGGCGACAAGGACGCGCTCGCTCGCCGAGGGGGACCGCGTAAGCGGGCATTTCGTCGCGCCGACGCTGCCACCGATCCGTTGCGATCGAACGAGCGAGCGTTCCAGTCCACCGATAAGCGTCGGGCGCCTCGGAAAGCTACTGCGTCTAAAAGGAGAAAAACGTAGAGATGCGTTTCTACGGACACTGGATCGCTAACGGCCGCGCGTGTGATGTGGCCTATCGAGAACACCGGCGAGACGCCTTCGATTCTTAGGAACTGTACCGCCACGGTGTTGCGTTCCCCTCTCTAACCCCGAGTCATTCATCCGAGAGAACAGTTTGGTGAAAAACATGAAAATGGGTAAAACGTGACAAAAGAACATTTGACTGGTGTATTGCGTGAAATAAAGAATGAAGCGAATCGATGTGTCTGTTGTGTCATTTTTATTAAACCTTACATTTCGAAACAGATGGCTTGAATCGTAACCCCGAGCTTTTCACACACTCTAGGATTTTTGTCCTCTTAGACCTTGCCTGTTCTCGGTCGCCGTCGGGCGTGGGCATACTTTACGAGTCAAACGACGTTTGACTCGTAAAGTATGTAAACTCCCCTCTCTAACCCCGAGTCAGTCATCCGAGAGAACAGTTTGACGAAAAACATGAAATGGGTAAAAACGTGAAAGCATCGAATGGGTCGAGTGAATCTTTATTGTCAGATACACAAGTCAACAATAAAAAACATACACAAACATCAAATGAGTCGATTGAATCTTTATTGTCAGATACACAAGTCGACAATACGATAACTTTTTCTTTGGCAGATCGCTTAACGCGTGGGTATGTGGGGACGTGGGACGTGGGGAAACAGGAAAAGCGGGTGTTGGTTGCGTGAGCCTTGCTGACTTTGTGAAGTTGAGACTGTGCAGGGTTCACGCGACCAGGGGCCAAGGTTTCTGTTTCTTTTCAACGCTACCTCTCGAAACAAAAGAGGCTTGTTGCTCTGACAGCAGCTGAGCCCCGTGCTGCCCGCAAGATCACATACTCCCCACGGTAGTCGCAGGAAGAACTTTGTAGATTATTTTTTTTCACTCTTTTTTTTTCTCAAAATTGTCCAGTTCTTTTTCTCTACCCCCCTTAACCCCCCTCCCCCTCTCCTTTCTGTCCTTTTTTTCACTCTTTTTTTTAAGAAAAAAAAATCTCGATTTTATCACAGAGTTACATTTAGGGGGGGAAGGGAAGCAGCAGCTGCTGATCGCGTGAGCCTCGCAGACTTTGCGGTGGAATGGAAACAAAAAAGAACAGGATACCTCGGCTGCCGTTCGCGTGAGCTCGCCTCGCAGGTTCACTAAAGCGTTCGTTTCTGCTCCCGAGGTTGGCTCTGAGTCGACACCGGGTCGAATGTCCAGTGAACCTGTGAGGCGTCCTCGCGCGAACGGCGGCCGAGTGAACCTTGTAAGCCCCTCGCGTTAAGTCGATCTACCTTCCCCTCTGTAACCCCGAGTCAGTCATCCGAGAGAACAGTTTGGTGAAAAACATGAAATGGGTAAAAATGTGAAAGCATCGAATGGGTCGAGTGAATCTTTATTGTCAGATACACAAGTCAACAATAAAAGAAAAACATACACAAACATCAAATGGGTCGTTTGAATCTTTATTGTCACATACACAAGTCAACAATACGATAACTTTTTCTTTGCATATGGGTGGGTATGTGGGGACTTGGGGAAAAACAGGAAAAGCGGGTGTTGGTCGCGTGAGCCTTGCTGACTTTGTGAAGTTGAGACTGTGCAAGGTTCACGCGATCAGGGGCCAAGGTTTCTGTTTCTTTTCAACGCTACCTCTCGAAACAAAAGAGGCTTGTTGCTCTGACAGCAGCTGAGCCCCGTGTTGCCCGCAAGATCACATACTCCCCACGGTAGTCGCAGGAAGAACTTTGTAGATTATTTTTTTTCACTCTTTTTTTTCTCAAAATTGTCCAGTTCTTTTTCTCTACCCCCCTTAACCCCCCCTCCCCCTCTCCTTTCTGTCCTTTTTTTTCACTCTTTTTTTTAAGAAAAAAAATCTCGATTTTATCACAGAGTTACATTTAGGGGAAAGGGAAGCAGCAGCTGCTGATCGCGTGAGCCTCGCAGACTTTGCGGTGGAATGGAAACAAAAAAGAACAGGATACCTCGGCTGCCGTTCGCGTGAGCTCGCCTCGCAGGTTCACTAAAGCGTTCGTTTCTTCTCCCGAGGTTGGCTCTGAGTCGACACCGGGTCGAATGTCCAGTGAACCTGTGAGGCGTCCTCGCGCGAACGGCGGCCGAGTGAACCTTGTAAGCCCCTCGCGTTAAGTCGATCTACCTTCCCCTCTGTAACCCCGAGTCAGTCATCCGAGAGAACAGTTTGGTGAAAACATGAAATGGGTAAAAACGTGAAAGCATCGAATGAGTCGAGTGAATCTTTATTGTCAGATACACAAGTCAACAATAAAAAACATACACAAACATCAAATGAGTCGATTGAATCTTTATTGTCACATACACAAGTCAACAATACGATAACTTTTTCTTTGCAGATCGCTTAACGCGTGGGTATGTGGGGACGTGGGACGTGGGGAAAACAGGAAAGCGGGTGTTGGTTACGTGAGCCTTGCTGACTTTGTGAAGTTGAGACTGTGCAGGGTTCACGCGATCAGAGGCCCAAGGTTTCTGTTTTTTTCTCAAGGTCTGCAAGGCTAACTCCCCACGGTAGTCGCAGGAAGAACTTTGTAGATTATTTTCACTTTTTTTCTCAAAAAATTCCCAGTTCTTTTTCTCTACCCCCCAACTCGCCCTCTCCCTCTCCTTTCTGTTCTTTTTTTTTTACTCTTTTTTTTTAAGAAAAAAAATCTCGATTTTATTACAGAGTTACACTTGGGGAAAGGGAAGCAGCAGCTGCTGATCGCATGAGCCTCGCAGACTTTGCGGTGGAATGAAAAAAAAAAAGAACAGGAAACCTCGGCTGCCGTTCGCGTGAGCTCGCCTCGCAGGTTCACTGAAGCGTTCGTTTCTTCTCTCGAGGTTGGCTCTGAGTCAACGCCGGGTCGAACAGAGAGCGCACTTTATCCAGTGAACCTGTGAGTCGACCTCACGCGAACAGCGGCCGAGTGAACCTTGTAACCCCCTCGCCTTAAGTCGATCTACCTTTCCCTCTCTAACCACGAGTCAGTCATCAAAGAGTACAGTTTGACGAAGAACATGAAATGAGTAAAACGTGACAAAGGAACATTTGACTGTTGTATTGTGTGAAATAAAGAACGAAGCGAATCGGTGTGTCTCTTGTGTCATTTTTATTAAATCTTACATTTCGAAACAGATGGCTTGAATCGTAACCCCAAGCTTTTCACACACTCTAGGTCTTCTGTCCTCGTAGACCTTTTTTTTTCATGCACAACGGTTTTTTCCACATCGGAGCCCGAGGCCTGTTCTCGGTCGCGGTCGTTCGTGGACGATCGCAAGGCTTCCGTTTGTCCGCCGCACGGATCAGTTTAGAACTTTCGCACTTTTCGGCATACTTTCGAGTCAAACGACGCTTCGTTTCAGATAATGTGCGTTCTCTGTCCGATCGGTGTTGACTCAGAGCCGACCTCTTCCACTGCAGATTCACCATGGTAGTCACAGGTCCCATTCCGTAGTACACGAGAGCGTCGTACGAGCGGTCAGAGTTCGCTTCGGTCAGCCTATCGGCGAAATCTTCCTTGAACTCTGTCTCGCACTGCAAGCAGTTCCAAAACTCCTTCGAATGGCACGTAGTAGCAGCCGGGCGTTTGCGGTGTATGGCTTCCGTGCCTTCCCGTCGAAGAACACATGAACCCCACGTGGTGTTCGTCGAACACGTAGATGCCGTCGAGATCGAGTGGCTGGGGCGAGTCTCCCATTCGGACGTGATCATGATGCAGCTGTCGCAGGACGCAGTAAGCGGTTATGTGCGAAAACAGCCAAACCAAAGACGCGATCTTTCTGTTGTAGCCGCTGGGCCTGGAAATGTTTTTCAGTTGCACCGTGACGCCTTCGTCGTGCGAAAGTGATATCATGGAGACACGATTGCACCGCAGTACGCTCTCGACGAGACTCCAAGCCGTTTTCATCGAAAACCCCGATGCCACCAGATGCTTAAATAACACCACTCGCCGGGCGACGCTGGTGTACCGCGAGCTGTACCTTCGAGCCGGCGTTATGAGCGCGTCGCATACGTACGAAATCAGCGTATCGTTAGAGCCCGTGGTGGCCGCGGAAGCGAGCTCGCGTCTGAGCTCTGCCACCGAGCGCAGCGCCGCATCTCTGTCGTCGCTCAGACCGGGATGCCGCCACTTGAGCTTATTTGACCGTAACCTGCTTCTGTTCAAAGATCCGTACAGCTGACAGAGATATTGCAAGGGGTACGTGCTCAGATATCTGGGAGCTTTGAGTTCGGCGAGAGTGTGCAGGTGACATTTCATTCTGTTGTACATGTCTTTGCTGAGCAACTTTTGTTTCGCGATCTCGTCTTTTACTTTCAACAGCCGAAGTTGGTCCATGAACGTGGACGCGAGCATACTGCCTCCGCCGCGCTCGTCGTCCGCTGCGCGCGCGATGTCCGACGGTTCCGCGGGGGCCATCTCGTGTCCCGTTTCGAATCGATACATCCGTTCGTCCGAGACTTCGGCCGTGTGTCGAAAGGCTTCGTGTCGCAACGTGAAATGGAAACACGCCGTGGCGTTCTTCACGTCTTCCCAGGTGTCGAGAGTGATTTCGCTCTCGAACATGCATTCGGGGCACATTTTCGCGTCCATCGCGAGTTGAGGCACGACGGGATATCTGAGCATGAGCGCGAAAAAGTTCTGCAGGTTCTCGAGCGTGCTAAGCGTGTCTTCGCGAGAGCTAGTCACAAACTCTCTGTTCAACTTGAAAACCAACCGCATGGTCTGAGCCATCGTTACCGCTTGGTCGGGCTTGCAAGCTATCGCTCGGGCGCTGTCTATGCCGTACGCCGTGAGCCAGAGCACGTATCTGTACAAAAACACGAGACTCGGTTCGGTCGGGAACTCCGTGGCCACGCGAGGTTCCGAAAAGGTGTCCATGAAGAAACGGAGCTCCTCGGTCAGTTGTCCCGTGACTCTACTCGAACACGCAGAGTCGTACAACCGCGCTACGAGCGTGGCTTCTTCGCAACCGTCTTCTTCAGCGATTCCAACGCCCCCGCCGCCAGCAGGTTCGCTACGGGGCGACGTTCCGGTCGTTCGCTCAGAAACAACATGAGTCCTATCCATCGCGGATCTTTCGAACACGCGGGATGTTTCACGTCTTTCCTGTTCAAAAGCGCCGGGTACAGACACGACAGTTTCGCGAACAGCCTCGCTCCGTGCGCGCTGGCAAACGTGTCGGGGTAGGCGAACGGCGGGCAGTCGAAGAGTCCGCGGGTCCCGCCGGCCGCTTCGCCGACCGTGTCGGGTAGAGGTCGGAACGTGTACGCGGGCGTGTGATCTTTTCTGGGAACGAGGGTGTACCCGGCTATGGTCCGAGCGATCTCCGTCATGCGAGTCCTACCTTCCCGAACCACGAGCGTGAGTCTCGCCCGCGCCGGCTCGACGTCGGACAGCAGCTTGTCGGCTCCGGCCACGGCAGCGATCGCGAGATACACGAACCTCGTCCCGGTCGCGTCCTCGTCGTCGTGGTACAACAGAGGTTGTAGCCCGCAGCCGTACGTGAAAACCGCGCACAGGTCCTTCGTGAGCTCGGAAAAGCTGCAGTGTTTGTAGTATTTCACCACTCGACCGTCCGCGAGCAGTTCGACTTCGTTTTCGTAAGCCTCGTTCGTTGTAGATTCCAGAACTACGTGGCCCTCCACCGGCGGCTCCACCGCGGCGAATTCGATCTGCAACCTCGAGTTCAGCGTGAGAAAGCAAGAGAGTCCGCGTTCGTTCCACTCGCTTTCGAGTGCCACGGTGTCCGCGGGCCAGCCGCTCGCAACGTCGCTCGCGTCGCCGTCGTCGTAAGCGTCTCCCTCGGTCAGACTCTCGCTTTCCAGCTCCTCATCGAGGCTGCCCGACGAGCGGAGGCTCTCCGGTTCGTCGGAGTCGTCCAAAGTCCACGTTTGCAAGGAGTCGACGGCACCGTGCCAAGGACTCAGGGTCCTCTCGGACCGCAAGATGGACTTCGTGGCGTCGATCGCGCTCCACACTCTCCCCCCGGAGCGGAAGAGTTCGCCGTCGGTGCTTCCGACGGCCGCCTCCGTGTACGTCGCTGCCGCAGATGCCGGCGAACGTATGGCTTCGTGTCGACGCGCCGCCCGCCCCGTCTCCCACCTGTACTTTATTTTGGCCACGTTTCGGCAAAACCTGCCGGAGTCTCTCTTGCGCCACGGCGTTTTCTCCCACGTCTCCGGCCCTCTGACGCCTTTGGGCAGGTCGTGCATCTCGCAGAAATCCTTCACCGAGGCTTTGCATCTGATGTACAACACCGGGCAGTCGGGCTGATCGTCCGGACGCTCCGTCGCGAAGCTTGCCACGGCGTGGAAGCCGGGATCCTTTTTGAGCGTGGCGAGATTGTAGTCTTTGCGACTGTCGTGAAGCACGAGGTTCCCTCGCGCCGAAACGAGGAGCACGTCCGTGGAAGACGACACGGCTTCGACGAGATCGGGTCTGCTGCTCGAACAAGACACGAGATAAACGGACCGCTCGCTTTTCAACACGTCGAGGTTCTCCGGCAGCGTGTACGCCCAAGGCGCGGCTTGCCCGCGCTCAGCGTCGGGCGTGAAAACCGTGACGGAACGAGACCGGAACGGGCCCGCGGCTCCCGCGAACCACGCCAGGGCTCGTTGTATGTACTCGTACAGGCCGGCCTGAAAACATCTGATCTCCAGATCTTCGTGGGCCTGCTCCGAGAGCATACGCTGACCCAAGACCGCCACGAACTCCGCGGCCGAACACACTTCCGCGTAGGCCGCCTCGAAGCCGTCGCTGCCGCGGAGGGCGTGATCCGGCTGCCGTTCGGTACGCTCTCGATCCTCGAACGACGCGGGGCTGGCGCACCACTGTCCGGGGCTCACGATCACGATCAGATTGGCCATGGGCACGACGGCTTTCGCGGGGAAGACGCTCAAAGGCTTGTTGCTCACTCTGCACAGACCTCTCGACCAGAGCTGTTCGGTGGGGCACGTGAGAACGCGCGAGCATATCGCGAGGAATCCTTTCCACGCTTCGGGATCTTGTTTCAGGGCTGTCCTGTAATCGCTTTCCAGACCTACGTCCTCCGAAACGCGCTCGGGGGGCTCTCGAGCGCGAGTCGGCATCAGTCTTTTGGGAGGAGCGAGGCACATCCACTTTGTCGCGCCGGGCCCCGTGGCCCGCCCTATCGTCGTCAAACTGGCGGCCGTGGGACAGTCCCGTTCCCAATCTCGAGACGGCGGAGCTTTGCGATAACTCCAGACCAGAGACGTCAGGGATTTCCAAGACGCGCCTTCTGTCGCGGTGCAACCTTCCAGAGGATCCCGGGGTCCCTCGCGCACGAACATTTCGTCCAAGACCACGCTCTTAGGTCTACATTTTATCCGTTCTCCCTTTGCGATCGGACGAGGTTCGGGCCACTGCGGTTTCTCGTTCTTCTGAACGTCGGTCCTGTGCGACGAACTGCTCTCTACTACGACCGCTACCGATTCCAACTTGTGCACCAGGGGCCCGCGTCCCCTCAGGTAGAACAGAGGCGATTCGGCCGCAAAAGCCACGGTGTGACCGTCTATCACGCACGTACCGGGCCGCCGAGACACTTTGTCCGTTTTAGCTTCCAGTTTCATGAAGGACCACTTCCCTAAACTGGTCCTTACTTCGCGAGGGTCGTCGACCACTCTCTCGAACGTGTACACGGGGCCGAGCGTTCTGGAATACGCGAGCAGCAGCAGCTCGGCTTCGTCGCCCCTGGGTAACAGCGGAGATCCCGAATCCAGCTCGCGGGGGTCCAACGGTTTGGGGTAGCAGCAGCGAGCGAGCAACGGAGCGAGGCTGTGATCCTGCGCGCACAGAAACGCGCCTATGACGTTCACTCGCACTCGCCGAGTGTGAAAGGGTTGGTCCGTGCCCCTGGTCCACACCGAGGCCGATCTGTGTCTGGTTATCGTCACGAGCTTGTAATCGGAGAAACTGTTGACCCTGCAGCTTTCGGCCAGATGGCTGAGGATCCCGTACACGGGTGGAACTTCCCCTCGGCCGTGTACGTCGAACTCGTAGTCGAGGACGATCTGTCCTACCTCCACGTCTAAGACGCAAGGGTGAACGGATTTGTAGAACCACGTCAGACACGCGCTCACGTCGAAGTTTTTCTTCGCCCCACCCGTGCCGCGTAACCTCGCGCAGTGACCCAGCAGCACGGCCTCGTCCAAACACGCTTCGTACACCGACCCGCATTCTCCGGGGGACCTGTCTGCTCTGAACACGCACATGGGATTCGCGTGGGACTTCGCGGCGAGATGAAGTTTGTATTCGGCGAGCGGACGAGACAGCATGGAGTCCTCGTCTTCTTCCGGTTCGCACTCGGCCGCGACGGCCACTTTAGGGAAGAATTCTCCGTCTCCTATCGAGGCGCTCGCGTTTACGTCGTTTTTGTTTTTCGCGGGCCCCAGCCACGATTCCGTGTACAGAGGCTCCACGCTTCTCTGCAACTCCGCCACAGACGGTTCGTCCGTGTACACCGCGTACATACACCGTCTGGTCCTCTCCGCGGTAGCTTTGAAAAGACGCATCAGCTTGCGCTCCTCGTAACCTTTCGCGCGCTCGCTGCAGACCGCCTGCTCCAGAGCCGACATTTCCGTCGTGTCTCCGCTGTTGCGAGACGACCCGTCCGGGTCTCTTTTCGATCGAGAGTAGTTCAGCTGGAAGAAACGACCTTCCGAAAGATCGTCCGTCCGAGGGGTTTTGTTCCGATCGGAAGCACACACGTCCGTGTCATCCGCGAGGTTCGTTTCGCCCCAGAGCCATCTGGGTTCCGAGACGACGCCTTGCGTGCTCGGAAGTTTCAACGTTACTCTAGCCGAACTGTGCCTCAGAGAAATGAGGTCGCAACACTTGAGGATTTTCAGATTCACCAGGCCGAGCGTCCGAATGCCAAGCGAGACGTACTTTCTGCTGTGTTCGCTCGCGCCTTGACCGAACAGCACCGCGTGGCTCGTGTTGTACAACCGTGGCGTGAACTCGCGCACCGCGTTGCATGCTTCCGAGATATCGAAGGGGCGGTTTTGTTCGACACTCTCGTCGCTGCCTTCCTGCGACACGTCTTCCCATTCGTCTTCGTCCTCCTCGCTTCCCTCGCCGCTTTCTTCGCCGCTTTCCCTGCCCTCCTCGCCCCCGCCGTACGCCGGATCGCTCAGTAGCAGCATACTCTCTAGCTTTTCCGTCATGGGGGTCTCTCGGTGCACCGTCACGCCCGCGAACGGCGTGCGCGCGACGATACGCTTAGATAGAATTTTACGCAAATTGTTTAAAACATCGCTGCGTTCGACGCGAGCTGTGATCGTGCCACTTGGCGCGTGAAACCCGTCGAGACACATGTAGCACAGCAAGAGCTCTTGAGATTCTCGCAGCGAAAGGCTCGGCAACGAAAGGCTCAAGTCCTTACGGGTGAGCTGGCAGGCTACGGAGAAGGCGTAGAACACGGCCGCAGCGCTCGCGAAACTAACGGTCGAAGGGGTGAAAATCCTTCGCTTTTCGGGAACGAGCACAGCGGAACAACGACACAGCAAATCCGAGCCGTTGGCGTCAACCGCAAACGTTTCACTCAATTCGTCGTGCCTGATGACTTTGACGCAACTCGCGTCCGTCGAGTTCGCTTCGTCGTCTGCATGTCGGGCCGTTACCGCGATCGCGAGGGAAGGCACGTCTCGTCTCTTCGACGAGACGACCAACAGTTGATGGGCGCAAGGAAACCATTCTGTCAACTGGCCTTCCGACGAGGCCTCCCGAGGGCGCCACGCGGTATCTTTGGTAGGCGGCGCGATGCGGCAGGATCGTTTCGGTATCACCAGGACGCTTTTTCTAAGCACATGTCTGAGGACGACCACGTCCTCGCGATCGGCCAACACGGAGAACCCGCACGGCAACAGCTTCACGTCTGCGAGAGTGTCCGAAACGACTCGATCGACCTCGCGCGGGCGACGCGGGGCTTCTTTGGGCGTGCGAGCGAAAGCGCTGCGGTCTAAGTCGGGCGGGGTGTTCGTTCAAAGGCTCCAGTTCTGTCAGATCTACCCGCAGCGAGTCTGGCAACACGCACTTCAATCTGTACAGCGTGCCCAGATCCGGGTCGCCGAGTGCCATGGAACATAGCGTTGTCACGGTCTCGATCCTGCAGCTGTCGCGAAACAGCAACACGCAATTGACCCCCCAGGTCGAAATCAGCTTGTGCAACGCCGCTCCGTCCGCCGTGTGTATGCAGTCCGATTCCACCCGGGCGCCTCGTATGTCCCTTTCCTCCACTGTGTACTTTGCGGACCACGCCGACAAAAGATCGGCTAAGACGACGTGAGGCTCTCGTTCGTTCCGTGTCAACACCAAGGACGGTGCGAAGTCTCGACGCGTGAAAGCTATTCCCGAGAACGTGACGTGTTCAGACGGACGTCCGGCGAAACGGACCGCTTTCGGCTCGTGCGTGTATTGCAGCTGGAGCGCTTGACCGTTTTCGTTCGTCGTCACGAACACCCCCTGCGAGGTCTCGCGCACGAAGGAACGTTTCGAGGAAGGCGCGATCAGCTTTCCGGCCGCCGCTTCAGCGTGCGCGGATCGCGTTTGAGTGAAAAATTCCGAAAACCAAAACGGGTCCAGTTCCGCGGCCAAGGACTCACCCCGCGGGCCGAATAGTCTGATGCGCTCTTCGCCCGTCAGCCGCCGTCTCCTCGAACGTATGCAGCTGTACACGTATAGGAGATATTTATCACACATGCGGGTCATGGTTCCCGGAGTGTATCTGCAACCCGCATCGAGCCTGTCGGGGTGACACGCTGGCACGCTTTCACTTTCGCGATGTCCGCTGCCGCTCGACCGATCTCCCTCTGGAGGAACGCGACCTCGGTGCGGAGCCATGAATTGAACGCTCGATTGCGAGCAGTGGTCGCGGGTCTGTTTGACGAGCACGAACCGACGCAAACGAGTGAGAAGAAACCTCCGCCGTCGACCTCGTCGCTTATGGACTACGCGTGCGGCGGCGATTCCGCCGACACCGTCGAGGGAGAGCGAACGCACCGAAGCGTGGATATGGAATCCGTGTCGTCGGTACGCGAGCGCGAGGCTCGGGTCGAATTCGTACAGTTTGACTCGGGCGAGAGCGACGAAGACGAAGGTATGTCAGTACACGGTCCATGCGAGCCCGAGTGGCTCGCGGACGGCGACGCTCGGGGTGACGGGTGTCGCCAAACGCGAGTCCGCGTCGCCGGCGCGCCGGCCAACTCTCGCGTCGCGCGCGATCGTGCGGGAAGCGCTCGAATCGCGGGCGCCCGTTGTGTGAGGTGCGAAGCTTACGACGCTCACTGCAAGACCGCGGCCGAGAACTACCGCCGCGTGTTGGGCAAGTACACGAAGACGGTGTCCGAGCTGATGGTGGGGTTTCGAAATGTTTTGACTCGATACCCGGATCTGAAAACTGACTGCTCGGACGAGCGAGTGCACTATATCGTCGAAGCGGCTCTCGGCAGAAACAACCTCGTGGACGAGATGGTCAGGCTCAACGCCAAGGAGAAAGTCCTGACACTGCGCGACTCGCAGGAACGGTCTCGGAGTCAAGGCTCGAGCCACGACGCTGCGGCGTCAAGCTGCGGTATCATGGAAATGCAAGAGGCCCTCCGAGAGTGCTATTCCGACGGCGAAGCCGTACGACTCCTGCTCGGCCGATACAGCGAGCTTTTCGTGCGGTACGTACAAGTCTGGCAAGGCCTGAGCGCGAAAATAACCCGGGAACTCTCTCTCGCGGAGTTCATGGATTTGACTCGCGAACGTCCGGGGGTAACCAAGGACGGAGAACCCTGGTTGATGGCAAAAGTGTTCCTTTCGCGCATGATCCGTAAGGCAAAGTCCCTTTCGCCTAGGTCCTTCGCCGACACCTGTTGCGATACCATGACCGAGTTGGGGGACGCCCTGACCGTCGTGCCCACCGCAAACTTCGGCGCGTTCAAAGGGGGAATCGCCGCGAGAGTGGCTCGGATCCGTGCCATTCTAGACGATAACGGCACGCGCGGACGGCAATGGGACGCTTTCGCGACGGACCTTCACCTTGACATACGCAGCGATCTAGCTGTGCTGGAAACGTTAGTTGACGTCGGTGAGTTGTCAGCCAAGACGTTGCTGTACGAAAGGTCCATGCTAGTTACCAAAGTGAAACAACTGACCCTGAACGAAGCCACTTTGCAGACACGGCTCAGCGCTGCTCAGACTGAACTCAGAGAAAAGACTTTACAACTTCGGGGACACCGGCAGGGCGCCTTTTCTTTCCAAATGTAAAAAGAAAAAAAAAAGGCCACGCCGTTCGCGCGGCGATCGCATCGGCGCTGCAATACTAACAATCAAAACGACGCGAGGGCACGAGACTGCAGTCTTCCCGACGGCGTGAGACTGCAGCCTCGTCGTGCGTTTTTGAGTCGCCGCGACCGCAGCGCTCGGTCGGTCGGCTCGACCGGTCGCTCGCCGAAATGGACTGCGAGTGCCACGCGCTTACGCTTCAGGACGACGCGGACGAGGACCCGCAGCCGTGTGCGTTGTGCCGAGATGCGGAAAAACTGCAAGACAAGATTGTCGCTCGAACGGGGCAACCAGACCCATTCCCTTTGCCGAGGCCTTAACCGGAGCGATGGTGCCGTATGTGCACGTGTTAGATTCTCAGGGCGCGTCTGCGGCGGCCACGCCGTTGTACTACGTCGTCAACAACGTACTGTGCATGTGGTCGAAGGAGATGTGCATACAAAGGACGTTCCTCCGTACGGCCCGTGGTTGACGGATTTCGACTCTTGTTTGAAATCGTACCGCAGATTACGACGAGCGGCAGCGCTCTGCGTGTGCATCCCGGAGCTTAACAGGATCGTGCTCGAGCAGAAAAACGACGACGGGCTCTGATGACGCTGCACGCGTGCGTGCAGAACAACGGCTGCGTCAAGCAAGCCCTGCACTCGTTCGGGCCCTTCGCGTGCGATGCTATATTCGCACCCGTCATGGGGACGATACTTCGCTCGCAGTGGATCGCCGCCCTCAAACGTGTGCGCGCGATGCTGTCAACGGACTTAAACCCGGCTGGGCGTCCGCGTTTTACGATCGCACGAACGTGCCGCTGGGCGCCGGGAACAGACCAGTCTTCTCGAGCAGCTACGGCTCTCACGTGTCCGGAACGCGCCGCTGCGAGCCCGATGCGATCGTGAAAGGCGTTTTACACAAAATGAGACTTTGCGGTTACACGCCCTGGTCGGCGGTGCAAGCCCTGCGCTGTTTCGAAGACGAGCTCTTGGCTCTGGGTTGCCCTGAATGCAAAACTCAAATCGCGTCCATGTGTTCCTATCTGGCCGAGTGCGCAGCGGTCGAAGCGTCGCGAGCTCACGATTGGTTGGTACGCAACGAAGCTGTGATTCAACTCTGCTGGACGCTGAGCGTTCTGAAATCTGTCGAGGTGGACGCGGAGAGCAAGCAGATGCGCGCGTGGGCGAGATCCGCGACGGCTCACGGTTTGAGTTACGTCCCGGTATGCGACGCCCTCGGAGAACTCAGAAGAACTGTCGCCGCGTACGCGATCGACCACGCGGTCGACCCAGACGTCACAGAAAGCGCTTACCGCGCGCCGAGCGCCGAGGGACACCCCGTGCCACAGCGCATCGTTGCGGCCTTGACCAACGCGTGCGAGGTCCGCCGACCCCGGCGGGCGTGCCGTGTTGCCGGGCGCGTTACAGAGTTTTCGGTGGCAAAGGTTTTGAAGAGCGCGACACGATCCGACCTCGATCGGGAGCCTCACGATCCAAACTCCGTCGCTCAAGCGATGGTCGCGTGTTTCCCCGGTGTGCCGGAGTGCGCCCTCGCAAGCTTGAACCTGAAAGCTCCCGAGTCTCCGAGGTCTACGTGCAAACTTTGGCCCGCGTTTGTGAACGGCACGCGAGCGTGTTACGCGCTCTTCGAAAACCTGAACTTCCCCGCGTCTTCGACGGCGCAATACTTGCTAGAGACTCTAGCCAAAGCCTGGAGACACGTGCCCGACGAGACGATCTGCCGCTGGTTGCCGACGACGGCCGGCCGTAACATCACTCTGACGAAGAGCGTATTTGACTCGCAGCTTCTGGGTCCCGTGAAAACTCTGCTGCGACATGGGATCGTAGACGAGGCCGAGCTGCGACGCATCGTCGCAGCTCTAACAAAAGGCGTCCTGCCCGCGTTCGCGGGGATCCAGGAAAGCGTGCCCGACCGCATCACGAGCCTGACGCTGTCTGTGGCCTTTGCCGCCTGCGGCAAACGGATCTTGCTCACAGAGGCCGTTGCGACCTGTGAGCCTGGAGCCGAGACGGTCACAGAGGCCGGGCTGCTGTATTATGCCGTGTGGTACGTTCTGGTGTACATGCCCGCGGTCGCATTGCAGCCGTCGCTAAGGAGCTACTTGGCGGTCGGGGGTTCGGACGCAGACGAATGCATACGTGCAGGGTTGGTGGTGACGAAAGCTAGCACCGCTCACAAAGACCTTTATCGGAGATATCTCAGTGTCGGCGTTTCACGGGACAGCTCGCGGATATTTCAGGCGACGACTTTGTTTTTTAAAGATCTGCTGGACGAAGACACTCTGGCTTACGTGGTTCGCTTGTGCGCGCCTGTTGCCATCGCGCAGCTACCATTTGCGAAAGAGCGCGACACCGTCCCGGCCACACGTGCGGACGCGCTGGACGCCAGGGACGCGTGGCTCGCCAAATCGGAGGATGTACCGGACGACGCGCCGAAGTTTCGATACGTGGGTCGGATAGAGGAAAGGGTCCACAGTTAGCATAAACGGTATGCTGGGATATCTCGTACAGGGGCTCGTGTTCCCTGAGCAGACCCAAGCAAAACTTTGACCCTTGGTACGACACGCTGATCCGAGTGAGTCGCGACGCCAGCCGCCGCCAGTCTCGATTTGGAAGACGAAGAGCTCGCGGAAAGCGCCCTGTTGGATTCGGGAACGCCGGCGGCGTTTGCAGCGACCGGTCCTCGTTCCCCGAACGGTCCGAATTGCTCGACGCGAAAAGGGGACACCGGCTTCGTCCACACAGAGGACAACGGCCGGCAACCCGGTTCCGATACGGGAGGCGAAGACCGGCGACTCGGTTCCGAAGCGAAAACGACTTCCCTCGCGCCCCCGCAGCGAGCGCAGGTCGGCCCGCGGGCGGATCGGCGCCATGCGTGGACTGTGCGAGGGTCTGACGGTGTGCACGAGTAGCAAACCGAGCGTTTGGACTTGAGCCGCGTGATGCCGCTCACCTCGCCGAGGAACACGCTTCGAACCCGTCGCGCACGTCCCGCGCTGGGTGAACCCTGCATGGTCGCGTTCGAAGACACGAGGTGTTTCAAAACCCAGCCGGCGTCCGGCGCGTGGCGCGAGTTCCCTTCGGCTCCGGATACGACAGACTGTTGGACGCTTTTGGGCCGTTTTCGTGGGTCACGGCGCCGCGAGGGGAGCCGAACCTTCGTCCACGGAAGCTCTCGCCGTGATGGTGCACTTGACGGCCAAGGCCTTGGACCTGAACTTTCCCGTCTGTCACAGTATAGACAACTTACGAGGCGCCTGCGAGGAGGAGAGGGATTCGCACGTGCTGATAGCGGTCTGCGCGCGGACTCTTCAACCTGAGCGTGAGGCTGCATACCGCCACGCAACTTTTATTTTCACGAACGCAAAGTACACGTCACAGGCTCCTTGCGAACTCGTTCTGAAGGACCGCAACTGGTTGCGTGAGAGCGCTCCACGCCAGCGACGCCTTCAAATGTGTAATTCCGACAGAAAGTCGGACGGAATGCTACCACGGAAAGGAAATCGCAGCGTATCTCAGACTCAACGGCTTGCGATTGACCGAGGTACCCTCCGACAACTATTGTGGATATCACACCGTGTCCGTCTTGTGCGGCTTGGGCGCTCGCGCGAGTCAAGAGGACTCGCGAGGATATGCTCGACACCTTCGCGGCTTACGTCGACGAGACACAAGCACGAC
>CM076965.1:5877319-5896439 GCA_039105355.1 Benthosema pterotum
CCAAAATTAAATTCAAAATCTGTCTGGAGCCGCGTTTTATTTATTTACCGGTATTTTTTTCCTGAGAGTGTGCAAATGGAACCAAATGGACCCGCCAGGGTCCATTTGGTTCAGATTTGCACAAAAAAAGGTCCTCAAAGAAAAATCATTAACATGGTGAAACACAACCTTTCTCCAGAAATGGAGTTTCTAAAAAAAATTTAAAAAAATAAAGTTTTACAGAACTCCATTATTACAGAACTCCATTTCTAGTCCACACAACATCTCTAAGGTATATTAATGACAAAGTAAACTGAGTAAACCTTTGAAAATGGGTGGTTCAGATTGAAAGCTCCACCTCTGATAACTGCTGGGCTAAAGTGCTACATTAACTGGCAACTGTCAGACAGCGCAGCGCGTTTTGGGTGACTGAAATGTTTATATTATTTTGGTGTGGATCACCCCAGTGTGTGTACGTAATAATGCTACAGCCACTGAGCCACTAGGGCTGTGTTCTGGAGCCGCATGCGGCTCCTGAGCCGCAGGTTGCTGACCACTGACCATGACCAACGATAGCAGAGACCATATCACACCCAGTGAAGGCTTGACAGAAAACCTGTAGCATCTCTGTTTTTCAGTGAGAGCTTCTCGAATCCTCCTGACATCATAGAGCCCTTTGATGTCATGAAGAGTGGGTGTTTGGTGCCTGGGCTATGGTGCACCAACATTACCATATGTCAACTGCCTGGACCTGAAAATATAATAATATATGCAATGCATGCCCAACTATGCAAAAATAATAAAATATATAAAACTAGTCAAAGCTCCACCTTTCCAAAGAGCCACCTGTAGCAGCAGACAATGGCTCTCTCACAATTAAAGTGTCGGCATCATTGTCAGTCGGCTCCACGTTGATGTTAAGCTTCCAAATATTGAAGAGAGGAGGTGAATGAGCTGACTCTTTTTGTGGCAGTTGTCCAAGAACTTTGCTCTTGGTGCCCAGTGTATCAGATCTGGTTGAATCTGGACATCATAGCATGACTTCTTGCTATGACGGATGTGATCATGATATTTTGGCAAGTTGTAACCATCAAAGACCACAATGATGAGAGTTCCGGCCAAGATGCTGCAAGTAGCTTAGGTCACTGGTGGCAATCTCCTGCCAAGTCCGACCTTGTTCTCACCATATAGAGAAGCCATCCACCATCAACCACCAGATCTCATACACTGAACACCAAAAGCAAATTTCTTAAACAAATGCCAGAAAAACAGTCAGCTCATTCACCTCCTCTCTTAAACATTTTGGAAGCTTAACATCACTATGGAGCCAAGTGACACTGATGCTGACAATTTAGTTGAGCAATTGTCTGCCTTGTCAGTAACATACATACTTTTATTAGCTATGACTCTTGTAAAAGTAAGAGCTTTGACTAGTTTTACGTATTTTCACATAGTTGGACATGCATTGCATATATTATATTTTCTGGTTCGGGCAGTTGACACAGACGTACTGTAATGTTAGTGCATAGCCCAGGCACCAAACACCCACTCTTCTTCACAACATCAAATGGCTCTTATGATGTCACCTGGATTCGAGAAGCTCTCACTGAAAAACAGAGAGGTTACCTGGTTTTCTGTCACGCCTTGTGTGATATGGTCTCTGCTATCGCTGGTCATGGTAAAACAACTCTGTTTGACAGGTAATAATACCAATATTTATATCAATGTTTTTTCTATATTGAATGAAACAAACCTTCAAGTGCATTCTTCTTCAGGTTTTGGGCAGGGGACATACAGTATATACAGCGATTAAGGCTGGTACATCGATCTTCCTCTACATATACTAGGGACTACTCTGGGTGAGGTTCGATACAGCAACTTCTCACACAAGGCAGCGGCTGAGATGAACAAACTGGAGACTCTACCACTGGAGACTCTATTTGCTCCGTGCCTACCTACAGACTCGGAACTGGCTCCTTCTACAGAGCATGTCTCTGGACCCCAGTAACCATGGATAGGTAGTTGGTGTTCATGGTTATGAGCCAGTTCCAACTCTAGCCAGTTCCAGTTCCCAATGGCTCCTGAAGAGCTGCTCCAGTTTGCAAGCTGCAATTGCCATGGAGATTGCAGCAGCCAACGATGCAGCTTTAAGAAGAATGACGTCAAGTGGATCTCAGCTTGTGAAGTCTGTCAAGGCATTACCTGCTATTAAGAATACCGGTATATAATAATAATAATAATATAAGAATGCTATTCATGATGAAGGCATTGCAGATCAGTGTTGTGCAATATTACTTAGGAGAGTAATATCTTTACTTTACTTATGACCCCTTAGAAAAAGTAATACTATTACTTTACTTATTACTAGATTTTAAATATTACATGTTACTTTCCTCCCTACCCACCCACACCCACACACACGCAAAGGAATAGAAATGTACAACACAATCCGTTTAGTGAAAACTGTGTTAATTTGTAGAGTAGGTCATGATCTACTAACTACCATGGATCTCTGTTATTATCTGTTGCTACCTTGTAAATCTGTTCTATTTTCACATGTAACAACAAGCTCAAAAGTAGTAAAAGAGAGTAAGAGTAACTAGACATGTTTTAACAGAGTAACTGTCACGGGACTGAGTCTCGTGTTCTGTTTTGTTTATTTTATTTGGTGGTAACTGGTAATATAAGTATATATATGTCTATGTATATGGAACATAGTAGTATATATATTTATATGAGGTATGGTATTGTAATATAGATATGTATTTATATGGTACCTATAATTTATATATCTATATGAGGTAATATTATGGAATGTATGTTTGTATTATATATATATAGAATATCGTAGATATCTCTTTATGTATATATATACACATATGCATGGTGCTAGTGGTAGTGAACTCCTGTCTAGATAACCGGTGTCTGATTGGTGTTTCTCTTTGTCTTCTCGCCCAGCTGCAGGTCCTTACCATCAGGGGCTGGCTTGAGGAGAGTGGGACTGATCACCCCTCTGTCCTCATTGGCCGTCGGTCATGTGGCGGCCGCAGCCAGCCTCTACAAAGGCAACCTGCCAAAGCTGTGGCAGGTGGGGAACGACGACCGTCAGTCCTTCCCCCGACCCGCTGCACGACTAGTTGTATTGTTAGCATACCAGTGTTTGTTTAGCCTTTTGTTCTTTTGTTTGTTAGTTTCAGTTATTAAGGGATCAAGCAGTCCACGAAGTGGACTTGTTAAGGGATCAAGCAGTCCACGAAGTGGACTTGATCCCTTATTGTTTTTGTCTCTTTTTTCCTCCTTCCGCCAAAAATAGCTGTTCTGGCTGAACCGTGCAGTCGGTTTTCGCGAAAATTGGTAATCTGGTAGAGGGTGATGCCAAACGGTGATGATGCGAAGACTGTGACCACTGGTCAAATGGTGGCGCTATAGCACTCAACTGAAATTGCAAACTTTAAACACTCATAACTCATGAACTGCTCGACTCTCAGAAATGTAACTTATATTCACTTATGCGTCTGCTTATGCCGAACAACTTTTGTATTCTGACTTTTGACCTCTGACCTTTAGATGAACCGCCATCTTGAATTATATGTAAAACAGTTAAAATGTCTCTTCTCCTACAATCTTTGATCAAAATGCATAACAATGACCTACACATGAACTTTGAAGCCATACAAACATGAAATGGGTGTGAATTTTGTTTTCAGTGAAAAAAATGATGTTTTTACGAGCCAATGAAAATTGCTTGTTTGTGAAAATTCTTCTATTATCCCTAATCTACACATGCAAAGTAATCGGTTTATGAGATTTTACAGTTTGGTAGAGGGGGATGCCAAATAGCAGCAAAACCAGTCTTACTCCAATTGCTCAAATGGGGGCGCTATAACAATTCTTTGAAACTGAAACATTTGAAAAAACCATAACTCGGGCCTCGTTTGGCCAAAAATCATGGGACTTGTTTCTACATGTTCCTTGATTCATGTGGAACACATCTGTAACATTGACCGGTAAGCTCCACCCCCAGAGTGTCTGCCATTTTAAGCAGTTTGAAAAATGCTCATGCCTGATTTTCTGGCTGGATTTTTGATTTGCACAACAAATGTGGTTTGTTGTACAAACTGGTTTGCATTTTTTTGTACACACCATCACTGTGTTTGTGTGTGGACGTAAAGTACTTCTGTGGCCTGCCACACCGAGGACAGCCATCGTCAGTGTGTTAATCTCGCGTTAATTTTTTTGACGCCATTAACGCACGGCTGTGTTAACACGAGATTAATGCATTAATGCGTTAACGCATTAACGTGTTAACGCCAACACCTTTAATATATATAAATATATGTGGGGTTTTTTTCAGGCTAGCTAGATTGCATTGCATTGTGGGTCCTTTAGGTCCTCTCACAGGTGGGTTTACCAAAGATAGTATATAGCATGAGAATACACATTTTGAACCCTGCTCTGCTCCAACAATTGCATGACATATATAAGTTCAGTGTTCCATCTTTCTATGGCTTATTTGTGCATATTGTTTAAAACTCAATGTAATGGTAATGGCACCAACTCAGTGGTCTTGTGGTTAGAGTGTCCACCCTGAGACTGGGAGGCCCGGGTTCAATTCCCAGCTGGGTCATACCCCAACATTCTAGTCTACCAGTAAGAGTTAAATATATATATATTTATATATATATATATATATATATATATATATATATATATTATATATATATATATAATATATATATATATATATATATATATATATTATTTGCATGACACCTGCTACATGAGAACTTTTGCCCTATCCGGACAAAACTTCAGAAGCAAATTTGTTTTCATCAAAAAAATGACGTTTTTTATAAGCCAATGAAAGTTGCTCGGTTTTGTGAAGAGTCTTCTTCTGCTTGTTTCTCTCTGGCAACACTGGAGCAATTACATTGTGCCAGATTGTGTGAGAGGAATAAGCATGTGGAACTTATTTCCATTTGTCACTTTGACCACTAAGCTCCACCCTCGGACTGCTGAATTGTGCATATTGTTCATATTGCTTACTGCTTGGTGGCGTGTTGTTGGGTTGTTTCATTGATGACAACAACTAAGCAAATCATTGTGCCTGGATAGCTCAGTCGGTAGGGTGCCTGACTTCGGAACACAAGATTGAGGGTTCAAGTCCCACTGCTGACAATACAAAGTCTGAGTCTCCAAAAACCCTGCTGTGTTTCCACAATCACATGATGTATTTCTTCCATGTTTCTATGGCTTATTTGTGCATATTTAAGGAGCGGTAGTGGCTCAGAGGTAGAGTAACCGGATGGTAACCACAAGGTTGCCGGTTCGATCCCGGGCTCCTGCAGAGTTAGTGTCGATGTGTCCCTGTCCCACTGCCATCAGTGTATGAATGTGTGTGTGAATGGGTGAATGTGATGCACAATCTATGTAAAGCACCTTGGATAAAGGCGCTATATAAATGCACCATTTACCATTTACCAAGCAGTCCACTGAATGTGTGTGTTGTTTCCAGTACGTCTTGTGTCTGTTGGGTAGCCTCATTGGTAGAGCGAATGACTTGGAAATGAGAGTTCCTGGGTTCAAATCCCGGCACGGACACCTAGTAATATGAGTCAATCATGCACAATCTCATGTGGTCTTCTACATCTAAGTTCATGGTTCTATGTGTAACCAGGGTAAAACTCAATGTATGGTGGTTGTCACCATTCGGCCATGTTGTGTTTTGTCACTATTCGGCCATGTTGTCACTAATGACAGTTCACAGCTCAGTTCACCACTCACTCACAGCTCACCAATCATTTACTCATTCACCAAATCAGTGGCCTTGTGGTTAGAGTGTCCGCCCTGAGACTGGGAGGCCGGGGTTTGATTCCCGGCCGGGTCATACCAAAGGCTCTAAAAACGGGATCCAATGCCTCCCTGCTTGGCACTCAGCATAAAGGGTTGGATTGGGGGTAAGACCCTGTGTCATACTAGCGTCATGTCCAGAGGGTGTACTTGTACATCAAGCTGCCTCATGCTACAGAAACAGGAGATAGGCACCTGGCCTATGGGCCTCATGGCTGGGCAAGGCTGTTTGACTGTCACTATTCGGCCATGTTGTCACTAATGACAGTTCATAGCTCAGTTCACCACTCACTCACAGCTCACCAATCATTCACTCAGTCACACCAGATTACAATGTGAGTCAGTCTCACACATAATTACCTGATGTATTTCTGAAGTTCAGGCTCCCATGTTTCTATGGCTTATTTGTGCGTATTGTTCTTACTCCTTATTGCTGCTTGCTTGATCCCATTTTATTGCTGCTTGCAGCTATATTTGTCTTTGTTTTCTGTTAACTAAAACCCCTTTATTGTAAATATATATCCGAGCCTTTGCATATTATAAAATATAAATGCCTTACAATATTTATTATTATATAGAAATATAAAATAAATATTTGGATTTATACTCTTGGTGTCCGTCTACCCTTATGTTCGGTCCAATAAACCCCTAGACATATATGGGGCCGTAACATAATTGGGCGCTCGTCCGGTCGCAAACAAATAACAGTTAAAAAGGTTTTCAGTTATCTGGTATGCTGTTTTGATTTCGATTTTGATTTAGTTCTGGGAAGTGCTAAATTCATTCGTTGTTTTTTTTCTGTTGCTAGTTTGGCCTTGGTGGGTCGTGGTGGTTTTGCGCTGCTGTGAGGGTAAGTGCATTGCTCGCTATTGTTTGTTTGAGTGCTAGACTTTGCAGACCGTTTATGGCATTTAATCTATGGCATCTAATTTTGTGGCATCTAATACTGATGGTGTTGAAAATAGCCTGACGCTTGAGCAATTGGAACAGTGTAACTACTGGCAATTGTACTCTATTGCTAAAAACTATCACGTTCCTCTTCCGCGGGGTGCAAAGAAAAGACCAAAACTTTTCGGGGCAATAGTTAGGAGGCTGACAAAACGTGGGGTCATTAGAATGACTTCAGATTCCGAGTCTGACAGTGACAAAGAAGAGAGGATTAAAACAAATGAGGAAGTGACCGAGCTAGCTGCTAGTATGGACGGCTCAGGAGGCGGAGAGCCGGTGGAGGCTCATGCTCTGGGTGGTTTAAAAGCTGGGGGGACCTTACATTCCTCATCCGGGGGGGGGTAGGGGGGGTCCGCGTTCGAGAGCTCGAATTACAACGTGAGATAGAAATGTTTCGGTTAAAGAGCGAGGAGGTTAAGCTTAGACAACAGGAGAGGCAACTAGAGCTCGCTCATCTCCAGCTCTCCAGGGCTCGCCCCGAGGTGGCCGATGACAGCGTCGGTCCTGCCCCCCAGCAGCGACAACAGCAGCCGCAGCAGCAGGTGAATCTCGAGGTTCACGGTCATGGTCATGAGGGGTCTACTATGCCTACTATGGGTGGCGGTGCAGCGTCATCCTTTGATGTCAGCAGACAGATAGCCCTGGTCCCCGCGTTTAAGGAAGGTGAGTTAGACAATTACTTTTTTGCCTTTGAGAGAATTGCAAGAGCAGTTAATTGGCCAAAAGAGTTTTGGAGTCTTTTACTTCAATGCAAATTAACAGGGCGGGCGCAGGATGTTTGTAATGCACTATCAGTGGAGGATAGCCTGGATTATGACAAAGTAAAGGCGGCTATTTTGGTGGGTTACGCTAAAGTGCCTGCTTATTATAGGCAGCAGTTTAGGTTTGCTGAAAAGTCTAGTGCTCAAACATTTGTGGAGTTTGGTCGTGAGAAGGCCATGCTGTTTGATAAATGGTTAAAAGCGAGCGGTGTACATACTTTCGAGCAGCTCAGGGAGCTTATGCTCATGGAGGAGTTCAAAGCATGCATACCAGAACGTATTGTGATTTATCTGGAGGAACAAAAAGTTGATTCGGTAGCTAAAGCTTCTATTAGAGCCGATGAGTTTGAATTGACACACAGGGCGAGTGGGGCTTCTGGTCACCGTGAGTCGAGTGGGCTTGACAACACAAGCCGCAAAAAGGCAAAGTGGCAAAGCCTAATAATAGTCCACAAACAGGCGCCGGTGGTGCGCAGGACATGCGGGCTTGTTTTTATTGCCACGAGGTGGGCCACTTGGTCTCACGGGTGTCCAAAAGTACCACAAAAATCGCAGAAGGAGGGCCATGCGAGTCCTAAAAAACCTAAAGGTGTGGGTTTCGTGCGTTCTGTGCCTTTGTGTCCTCTCCAGTCAACCGCGGCGGCGGCGGGCCGGGATGATACAACTGCATGTTTTGAGCCATTCATGTTGGAAGGATCAGTTTCTCTGTCAGATGGGGAGGAGGGACAAGTGCCTGTCACAATTTTACAATTTTCCCAATCCCTCATTTTACAGAGTGTGCTGCCCTTCTCCGAGGAAACGTTTTGTGGGTCTGATGCATTGTTGCTGGGGGTTGAAATGTATTCCTCCCGTGCGCCACTGCATTCGGTCTATTTGCGTTCTCCTTTAGTTTCTGGTTTTGTGCAAATCGGTCTGCGGGAGAGTTTGCCGATCGAGGGCGTGGCGTTGATCTTAGGAAACGACATTGCAGGGAAAAAAGTGTTTCCCTCACTCGAAGTGGTTGAAAAGCCTATCTCTGCGTCGGTGCGCGCAGAGCCCTCCACTGTATTCCCAGCTTGTGCGGTGACTCGAGCGCAAGCGAGAAAGTTTGGGAACGTCACGTTGAGTGACAGTTTCCTCGGTGCCGAGAAACCGGCAGTGGGTGGCTCTGTGCGCAGGCGGCGGAGAAAGGTGAAAGAGCGTTTTCTGCCCGTGAAAGCCGACTTTGATTTGAGCATCGACAGGGACACATTTGCAGACGCACAGCTGCGCGATCCTTTGCTTGCTGCGTGTTGGGAAGCGGCTAATAATAAGGATCAGGCCGTGCCCAGCGCGTACAAGCAGGAGGACGGCATTCTGGTGCGCAGATGGTTCCCGGCCGCTGCTGGCGACTTGGGGTGGAATGTTGTGAGTCAGATTGTTGTGCCCCAGTGTTTTCGAGCACAGGTGCTTAGTTTGGCTCACGATAACATTGCTGGCCACTTGGGTGTACGGAAAACGTACGAGCGTATCCTACAGTACTTTTGGTGGCCCGGTTTGAAGTCATCTGTGGTGGAATATTGTCGTACCTGTCATGCGTGTCAGGTGGTGGGCAAGCCAACCAGATGATTCCACCCGCGCCACTCAAACCTATCCCCGCGATGGGGGAGCCTTTCGAGCATTATTATGATCGACTGCGTTGGACCGCTGCCAAAAACTAAATCTGGTAATCAATACATTCTGACTGTCATGTGTGTGGCAACGCGCTATGCAGAGGCATTCCCGCTGCGCACAATCAAAGTGAAGTCTATTGTGAAAGCGCTTACTAGTTTTTTTTCTACCTTTGGCTTTTGTCGCTATATTCAAAGTGATTGTGGGTCCAACTTCATGTCGACCATATTTGCTCAGGTTATGTCTGTACTGGGTATCGAACACCGCCGGTCCAGTCCATTTCATCCGGAAAGTAATGGCGCGATCGAACGTTTTCATTCTTGCCTAAAGTCCATGATGAAAACATTTTGTCACGAAACGGCACGTTCATGGGACGAGGGTTTGCCTTTTCTCATGCTCGCGATTCGGGAATGCGTGCAGGAATCATTGGGCTTTAGTCCTGCAGAGCTTGTATTTGGGCATACCGTTCGGGGGCCGTTGCGCGCACTAAAAGAGGGTTTAGTGGCCAAGGCTAATTTGCCTGTCACTAATGTGCTTGATTATGTTGCGGCGTTTCGAGAACGGTTGCACAAAACCAGGGAGCTTGCGACCAAGTTCTTATGTGAGGCTCAGGGGAAAATGAAAGAGAGATTTGACAGAAAGGCTGTACAGCGCGAGTTTGCAGTTGGAGACCAAGTTTTGGTGCTGCTGCCGCTGCAGGGTTCCGCCTTTCGTGCCAAATTCAGTGGGCCTTATGTTGTGGAAAAAAAATTGAGTGACACAGATTACATCATTCTTACTCCGGATCGTAAGAAAAAATCAAGGGTGTGCCACATAAACATGCTTAAGTCATATCTGACGCGTTCAGATGGGGCTGAAGCGCCAGCAGTTGTTGCGTGTTCTGTTGCGCGCGCGGCACCATCTCTCTATTCCCCCGAGATTGATGGGTTGCGCGTTAAAACTATTGGGTCACGTTTGGCAAATTCCGACATTTTGACTGATTTGGATGGGTATCTAAAGCATTTAGAGCCAGAATCGCGAGCGGACATTATTGGTGTAATCAATGATAACTTGAGTCTGTTTTCAGACACGCCAACTCGTACCCCAGCTTTTTCTCACGACGTAGTGGTGACTGATCAACATCCACCGATTAAGCAGCACGCTTATCGTGTGAACCCCACTAAACGGGCTTTGTTAAAGAAAGAAGTTGACTATCTGTTAGAGAACGGGCTGGCGGTTCCGAGTAAAAGTGCGTGGGCGAGCCCATGCATTTTAGTGCCAAAACAGGACGGTTCCATGCGTTTTTGCACGGATTACCGTAAAGTCAATAATGTCACTAAAGCGGATTCTTATCCCCTACCTAGGATGGTTGATCTAATAGATCGGGTGGGTTCGGCTAAATTTGTGACCAAACTGGATATGCTCAAAGGGTACTGGCAGATTGGGTTGACAGACCGTGCGTCAGAAATAAGCGCTTTCGTGACACCAGACGGGTTGTACCAATATACTGTAATGCCTTTTGGCCCGCTACATTTCAAAGAATGATGAATGAAGTGCTCAGGGGCGTGGACAACTGCTCTGTTTATTTGGACGATTTGGTTCTTTTTAATAATTCTTTTGAATCTCATTTGAAGACATTAAATGAAGTGTTTGATCGCTTGAAAAAAGCTAACTTGACTTTAAACTTATCAAAGTGTGAATTCGGCCGCGCAACCGTTGTTTACCTTGGCAAGGAAGTGGGCCAGGGTAAAGTGCGGGCCGTTAATGATAAAATACAAGCAGTGCTCGACTATACTAGACCTAAGACTAGGCGTGAGCTCCGCCGGTTTCTAGGTATGGCTGGTTATTATCGGGGATTTTGTAAGAATTTTGCTGCAGTCACTGCACCTCTTACAACCTTAACTAGTGAGAAGCGACCATACAAGTGGACTCCTGCCTGTGACCAAGCATTCCAGTCCTGTAAAGCGCTCCTTTGCAGTACACCTGTCCTGGCAGCTCCAGACTTTGCCAGGCCATTCAAGCTGGAGGTGGATGCTAGTGCGGGAGGAGCTGGTGCTGCTCTCCTACAGGAGGACGAGGATGAGGTGGACCATCCCATTTGCTATTTCTCGAAGAAATTCAATCCTGCACAGTGCAACTACAGTACGGTAGAGAAGGAAGCATTAGCGTTGTTGTTGGCTTTACAATATTTCGAGGTGTATGTTGGTTCCAGTCCTTTACCAGTGCTTGTGTTTACTGACCACAACCCTCTTGTATTCCTAAGGCAAATGCAGAATTCTAACCAGAGACTGATGCGGTGGTCTATCCTGCTCCAGGACTTTAATGTGGAGATCCGACATAAGAAAGGGTTGGATAACATCTTGGCAGATGCCCTGTCCAGGGTGTAAGGTTTGCTCTTTCCTGTAAGAAGTGGTTATCTGGGGGTGATAACCTCTTTTTAGGGGTGAGGGTGTCACGGGACTGAGTCTCGTGTTCTGTTTTGTTTATTTTATTTGGTGGTAACTGGTAATATAAGTATATATATGTCTATGTATATGGAACATAGTAGTATATATATTTATATGAGGTATGGTATTGTAATATAGATATGTATTTATATGGTACCTATAATTTATATATCTATATGAGGTAATATTATGGAATGTATGTTTGTATTATATATATATAGAATATCGTAGATATCTCTTTATGTATATATATACACATATGCATGGTGCTAGTGGTAGTGAACTCCTGTCTAGATAACCGGTGTCTGATTGGTGTTTCTCTTTGTCTTCTCGCCCAGCTGCAGGTCCTTACCATCAGGGGCTGGCTTGAGGAGAGTGGGACTGATCACCCCTCTGTCCTCATTGGCTGTCGGTCATGTGGCGGCCGCAGCCAGCCTCTACAAAGGCAACCTGCCAAAGCTGTGGCAGGTGGGGAACGACGACCGTCAGTCCTTCCCCCGACCCGCTGCACGACTAGTTGTATTGTTAGCATACCAGTGTTTGTTTAGCCTTTTGTTCTTTTGTTTGTTAGTTTCAGTTATTGTCTTTGTTTTCTGTTAACTAAAACCCCTTTATTGTAAATATATATCCGAGCCTTTGCATATTATAAAATATAAATGCCTTACAATATTTATTATTATATAGAAATATAAAATAAATATTTGGATTTTATACTCTTGGCGTCCGTCTACCCTTATGTTCGGTCCAATAAACCCCTAGACATATATGGGGCCGTAACAGTAACATATTACTTATTACACATTTTGGCAGAGTAATATCTTTACTTGCTGGAAAAAGTAATAATATTACAGTAATTAGTTACTGCCCAACACTGTTGAGGATGTATATTCACACATTGACTCATAAAGCATTCCACAGGATGGAATCACTGTTTGCTCTGACTAATGTTAAACGAATTGTAATAAAATACAAGTTTATGTAAATGTAATGAGGTGTGGGCCAGTTTTTCCACTAAGGAATGGTTGTAGTGAAAAACAAATGCTATAAATGAACTCAGAATGATGAAAAACCCCTAGTTTGACTCCTCACAAGTAACTTAAGGCCAAATTAAACATTTCCGAATTTTAGAAAATCGCCTATTGGTACACCAACTTTGTGCAGTTTTTTATTAGGTTTCCCACAGGAGTTGAATTTCAACTTTTTAGGAGATGTTATTAGACACCTTTAGAAACACATTGGTGAAGAGTTTGCTTGGTAACGAATTTATTCCCAGATTTTCATATATTTCCCTAACTAGTAGGCCAATACTCAAAGTATAAAAACCCCAAATTGCAAGAGTTGCATTATAGTTATTAAATATCTGCTTTAGGCCTACCTTAGTCTAGTCTACACAAAGGAAATTGTAACATAATTATGAAATAAAATTATAATAAAAAAAAAAAGTTGAAAACCACTAAGGCAGGTAATCAAACTTCCGTCATCAACACAAACTACATTTTTAACATTTTAAATATAAGGACACCAACCATATAGTGAACACATCCATGCAATATACTTCCAAGATATAATTCCAAATAATTCTAAATTCCAAAATAGGTCCTCAAGCAATAGCACTGATGGGTTATTGATCTAAGCTGTTCCATACCATTCCAAACTTTTACAGACCATAATAAATGCTGCAACTATGAATTTCAGCTCAGTTCTTTGGCCTCATTCACACTGAATGTTGTTTGATTGCTGCCCCAATTCATTTTCAATGAATTGGGGCAGATGGTTTCATGAAAAACAAAACAAAAAAACTTGTGTTTTAAAAGTAGACCTATGAAAGACCTATGAAATACTGCAATGTAGGCCTACTCTAGTAACAAGTAAAAGGTGTCCCTGTTTCAAATGTTTTAACATGTTTGTGAATACTCACAAATTGGTTCACTGTTACACCTAGTGCTTGAGCTCATAGATCTGCTATTTTCAAAAAACAGAAATGTAAACTGGCTCATGTACGTTTGAAAACCTAACTTTGGGAATTATTCTCTCCACCTTAATAACACCAGTTGGTATTGTATCTTGTGTAAATTTAATCATTAATTAGTCGCCTTTATATCAAGGTATGGCGTGTATAGATTGGACGTTTAGAGTAACTGAAGATAGCGTCATAAGAAAAGTCAAGAAAGTGACAAGACCCAGCCTATGTGCCTGGCACACACCGGTGGCTGAGTGGCACACACCTGTAACTGTCACACACCTGCCAGCACTTGCAGTTCAAAACAACAGTGAATACAAACAAAACGTGTGGGGTGCAACCCACGTTTAGCACATCTGACCTATACCAGTAATGTGTGATCTCTACAAGCCATACCTTCCTGTAAAGGTGACTAATTGTGTGTGTGTTGAGAAAGCCCTCAGGGGTGAAACGCGTCCATGCCATAGTCCTGCCCTCCGAGGTAAATAAACCATGAACTGAACTTCAGAGTGCTGGCATCCTTTTTCTTTTGCTGCATTTTTTGAGCTGTGCACCTTTAAAGCTTAAAAACTAATTAAAAGGATATAAGATAGAATACAAATTGGTATTTTTAAGGTAGAGAAAATTACTCACGTTGGCAGGTTTATATATAGGGCTGATGTGTTTAATGTATGTGTTATAACAACATTGTGGAGTAGAAGTAAAAGAAATGGCAATTGGAAGTAGGCCAATATAGTCAAACTTCCGTCATCAACACAAACTACATTTTTAACATTTTAAATATAAGGACACCAACCATATAGTGAACACATCCATATAGTGAACACATCCATGCAATATACAGACAAAAAAAGAACTGGCATTTATTTTTGTTAGATTTATAGTCAATGTCAATTATTCATGAACATTGTTTGTGTAGATCAGAAACAGCAGAGGATGATAACTGTCATAACAGTTGTCAAAAAATCACTCAATCAACAATAGTAAAAAAAATAATGCATATAGTCCATATAAAGTACATACCCATAAGAAATGCAATATCAAACAATTATATGGTTGCTAAAATAACTAAGTTGTACTATGCATACTTATTGTATTAAGGGTGAAAAAAGCCTGCAAACAATTTGATTCAATATTGAATTTTCCAGATAGGATATTTAAAATATAAAGTTGGGGTAATTGAAGGGTAAGACCATGCACTTTTGTAGAGGTTTGTTTTGTGTAATTAGCCATGATGTAACTCCAAATGTGGACAAGCAATTAAAACAAAAATGTTCCAGGGTTAGAACTTATAAATTGATGTTTCTAATCACTCATGGACTTACGTTGTACACTAACACAGCTCTCAAAGTCACTCTTTTTGTGCATAAACAAACACACTTTTTTGTGATTGACATCACCATTTTTTTTTTCATAAAAATGTTAACTTTGTAAATCAACGGGAAGTTAACATTTTTCATGAAAAAATAAAACCACATGAATTTTGCTGATGCTCTATAGTGTCTGAATCAACTTTGTGTTTGTTTATGCACTAAAAGAATGACTTTGAGAGATGTTTTATACAATGTAAGTCAATGAGGACCAAATGAACAGGTCCATTTGGTTCCACTTGGACAGAAAAAAAAACAATGTTAAAAATAACTGGAATTCCCCTTTAAAACAGAAATAACAGTTGTAAATGCCTGCATAGGTTGGCTTAACATACCGGCATACCGGTTAACAGTACCCCAACTTTCACCAGCTGTCACACATTGTCCCTTTAGAAAAGTGAATTTCAGTCTCTGTGAGATTTTTATTACCTTTACAAACACATTGTGTATTGCTAATGAATCCATTCCCAGGTTGGACATTATTCTGACAATGTTCCTCAACTGCCTGTTTGGCACATGATCATAACATGAAGCAAAGGCAATAGACGCATTGTGTCAGTTAGGATTACATAAAGAACGGCACGCCTATACGTGCGCAAGCGCGCACACACACACAACACACACACACCACACACACACACACACACACACACACACACACACACACACACACACACACACACCACTTATTGCAAAGAAAGTCAGACAGGCATCATGTGACCATTGGACTCACAAGATGGATCTTTGGCTATGTGACCTTTTCCTACATGTCATACGTGTACAAGAACAGCTATTGCTACTACGACATAGTTTATTTGGATCAAAAGTGGCCCTGAAAGCCCTCCACACTTTAACATTTTTAATGCATATCGCCCCTCCATGTCTTCTCTTCTGCGCATGTACTCTGTTCAGATCAGCAATACACGTCCAAGCATTATTTGTGTCATTTTGGTCAAAAACAGTCACACACCACTTAGAATGATCTACAGTTACTCCGAAGTATTTCTCAACCTCATCATCAAGTAGCGTCACGTTCAGAACATTTTTGACAGGGTACGTAATGTTGAGTGAACAAGGCAACAATGGGCCAGTGACACGCATAGTCCTGACATTTAGCGGCCGTTCCAGAATGTGCACGAGGACATCGGAGTAAAGTTCTATCTCTGTACCTGTAATACATGGGGAGTGGAAGGGGGGGTAGGTTATTCGGTAGTGTCAAAGTGGTACGTGTGGGCAGTTGGAAGGGGGGGGGGGGGGGGCGGTGATTTTTGAAAGTTAATTCAGCTTTTTTAATAAATACATGTATCTGAAATATCTGAAATATGTATTATATTATATGTGCAATGCGCACTATTATTATCATTACTGTTTTATACTGTCTGATACACATCCTGACATTTGACAAAATTTAGATACTTACGAGCTTTTGAGTATTTTGCAACACTTCTGAAGTTAACGCTATTGAGGGTAGTTAGGTCACGGACACTGTGCCCCGCGGCCTTAGGGAAGCAGCCTCTCTGTATAAGACAATGAAGCTCTTGGTGAAAGCCTTCAGGAATGTAGTGGTCGAACACCTTGGGATGGATGTACTTTAGCTGGTCTCCTTGAAGATGCAACAAGATGAACACAGAAAATGTAATAGCGCATAGCCCAAAGCCAATCAAGGTAACCTGCCATTGATCTGAATTCCCATTGTTTTCCTTCTAATTTGTCTGAAAATTACTAACCCTATCTCTAACACTCAACACAACATATTGATGTTAAATCTAAAATAGAACATGTTCGATTTTAGAGGGGACAGTATAAAGTTGCAGCAAACGGTGCCCTTTGAGAGCAGTTTTGAAGGAGTCTGGGAATTTGCGTGTCTTAGTGACTTAATGACACATGGGTAGAAGCAGGAAATTACCAACAACTACCATGTAATTACCCAAGAGGTACCAAGGATGGTAGTAGTCAGAACGTACTTAGAGTAAAAGGAAGCGTTACCGACATTTCTTGGTGTTACGGACGTGCAGGAGAGTTGTGTGGTTCTGCTATGTGTCTAGTGTTGCCTTATTTAAAGAGGGGATGCCATGATTTTTGTATTTTTTCCAATTTTGTACATGTTTAAGAGGTGACAGTATGTAAATAGACCCCTTGATGCAGTGTTTTTTATGTGCAATGATGTCTTCCCTTTGTATTTAAGGTTTCTTCCTGAGGGCTGAACCTTTCCAGTCAAACGTGCCAATGAAAAAAACTTCAATAGTGAAAGCACATCATCAGCCCCTCCCCTAACTCCTCCCCCTTTATCATGCAACTAAAGCTGTGGGCGTGGCTTCAGTTTAAGTATATCTCCACCCATCACCACCCACCAGGCAAACCAGGCATACTTAATGAACTGGTAGGGTGGAATCATAAAAATGACAGTTTAACAAACACTGTACACTTTTTGCAAAAAAAAAAAAAAAAAAAAAAGCTTACTTTTCATATAACAATAATACCTGATGATCATGTTTTAGGGTAGAAAAAAATCATGGCACTCCATCTAACAACTTATAACCCTTTACTCTGAGTCGTAATACTTGGTAACAATTTAGTTCCCAGACTGGTCAAATATCTGCTAAAATATAATTGTATAATATAATTGTATAGTATAATATAATTGTATAAAGCATGATGTAATATCACCTAGTATACCACATGACCTAATATGACCCCAGACCCCCCCCCCTCCCCTGGGTATACCTATCTTGTTAAATTCTCCATATGGGTAGGTCATGCAGAGAAATGTTTGACCATTCACGTGTCGAACTCCACCCCAGAAACTGTTAACATTTCTAGAAGGGAAGTTCGGTTTGCTGTGGGACAGCCACACTCCAGTGGTTTTGTCCAGCATCACAACCCCTATAGTGAGGAACACAACAAGAAAACAATTAAAGGAGGAATTGCACAAAACGCATTTCAAATCTACGAAAGTGTGACAAAATAGGGTTAATGGTAAAACTTAATGTATGTGCAGGATAATGGAGTAACTATATGTGGCACGCACCCACGCTCGCACACTCTGTCTGTCTGTCTGTCTGTCTGTCTGTCTGTCTCTCTCTCACCAACCTTTACTATGGCCATACGTTGAGATCCTCATTTTGGATGATGGAGGTTGATCATTGTAAAGGATGAATCCAAAGTCATCACGAGTCTGTGACAAACACAACAAAACGCAACAAAACGCAACACAACGCAACACAACACAACACACAAACACAACACAACACAACACAACACAACACAACACAAACACACACAACACAATGAAACACAGCACAAAAAAGAAAAAGGAAAACAAAAAAGAAAGGAAAATGAATCCTGTGTAGTCAAACAGTTGTGTAAAAAAGCTAGGACTCTCATGTTTTACTTTACATAAAATTACCAATACTGAAATGCCTACTGTTTTAAAGAAAAAAAAGGCAGAATTCAAAGTTGGGTAAAAGTACCCAACTTTGGGTACTTTTTAAGTATAGACATGGTGTATCATTGCCTACGACGCATTGTGAGCTCAGATTGAGTATTAGTAAAAATCAACAATTAAACAATTAAAATACACCGCCAAAACAACTAGCATATTAGGGCATGCCAGTTAGCTAGCAGTACCAGTGACAGGCAAGATCAATTTGCTTGGTTGATTAGGAGTCGGGGCCGCTAAGCCAGCAGCCCGGTTGTTATACACACACCTTGTTGGGGTCGTGGTCAAATAGAGGCTTCAGTGTGTTTGCCAGGATGCCTTTTGTGTCATTGATTGGCTTCTGGCCAGACGTCCACCCATTGGAGTCCTGGTCCATGTATAGGTATCGCAACCCCCTATTCTTCGCATCACCCTCATCAATTTGCTGGGGCAGTTTGTATAAAATATACCTAATGATCCAGACAAAGACAGAATATCCACGTCTTAACAACTTTTATAAACTTTGCCAAATGATCCAAATGAGTAAATTCATTCATCCATGCCATTGGTTTGGAAAGAAAAGTCCATCAGCGCAGGACTATCATAATTAGTGGTGGTCGATTCGTTTTCTTAATCTCAATAAATCACACTGTTATCCTGGAGTTAATCATGATTCTCATTTAAAATGGCACATTTGAACTCTGCCGAAGGCTTTCAAAATGTGTGTGTATACTACCTAAATAATGGCCAGTCCTTGATAACAAGTTTCTCAGGCCAGG
>CM076965.1:5896939-5904439 GCA_039105355.1 Benthosema pterotum
TTCCTCACCGTTGGCATCGAGGGCGATGATATCGGCTGCGTGCAGAATCTCCACCGTCAGTCTCTGCTCCGGTGCGTCGTAGTAGCACTTCACACTGATCCTCCCAAATCGAGTGTGTTTCAGCGTTTTCTGGAACAATTAAAAAGGGGGTGCCGTGATTTTTGTATTTTTTTTCCCCCAATTTTGTACATGTTTAAGAGGTGACAGTATGTAAATAGACCCCTTGGTGTGTTTTTTATGTGCAATGATGTCTTCCTTTTGTATTTAGGGTTTCTTCCTGGGGGCTGAACCTTTCCAGTCAAACGTGCCAATGAAAAAAACTTCAATATAGTGACATCACATGCTCAGCCCCTCCCATAACTCCTCCCCCTTTATCATGCAACTAAAGCTGTGGGTGTGGCTTACCCTACCTGTAATAGTCTTTAAAGCACCTTGAGGTTCCCTTTTCGCGCTGCACACAACTCAACTTGTCTTTATCTGCGGTGTTTCTCTACGATTGCATGCAGTTTCCCTCTCCTCCCAGGGTCAGTGTTTGATCCTAGCTGTGGAGACTGGAGGTCATTTGGAAAAGTAAGGACACAGCAGAGAGACAGAGAGATAGAGATAGAGATAGAGAGAGAGAGAGAGAGAGAGAGAGAGAGAGAGAGAGAGAGAGAGAGAGACTTCAGAGGCATGAGTGGGAGGCTATTGAAGATGCAGGCAGGAAAAGACACTGGGGGGGGGGGGGGGTCTTTGAATCCAGCGCCAAGGGTTCAAAACGGTCACACCAGAGAGGCTTCATTAAGCCTGGCTGTAGCTATTGATTTTTTGGGTAAATGGTGCATGTATAAGGAGCGCCTGTATACCAACATTGTTGTTTTCGTCAAGCCTGACTATAACTACAATGATTTTGTCACAGGGGGGATCACAGGGGGGATCTAGGGGCTTATAATTAAAATAATTTGAAACACTACTATGCTACTAACCAACTACAACCAACCACTAAAGCAACACCATTTCATCATTGAAAACAGAAAAACTCTTGAGTCAGACTTTTAGCTTTATGCATGCTGTGTGTCTATTGCAACTTCAACAACAGCTGATGTTATTATTGATGCTTTACTTATAATATAAGCTCTGTAACCGGAAATGGTTTGGGTGCGGCTTCATCGGCCGTGGCGCAAAGCGTCACAGGCGAGCAAAATAGGGACTAGTATTAACCAATCATTCTTGCATAATAATATATTCCTGAATCTATGCTTCTGCCAGTGATTGAAACAAGGTACATGTTCATATTCAAATACAATCTTTATTTGAGGTCAAAGACAGGAATAATCCAGTAAACAGTAACACAATCCTTTACAATTCAAGGACAAAGAGTTCACGTTTACAATAGCAAATTATTCTTTCTTTATTTTTTTTCCTTTATTATTCCCCCATCTGGAACAACATGTTTCCAGATGGGGGGTCTGCAGCCAAATATGGATCATTCTGGTGGTCCTTGGCTAGAAATATGTCAGCATCACTGACACAGGAGCACAGATTTTTCAGAAAAACTAGAATCTAGTGTCAGAAACTATAGAATCTAGTGTCAAAAAGGAGATCCTAGCATCAGAAACTATCATTTAGTGTCAATAACTAGAATCTAGTGTCGGAAATTACTGTAGTGAATGAAACTCGAATCGAGGGTCAGGACTCAATGGGCTATACCAGGCCTGGCCAACCTGTGGCTCTTGAGCCGCATGCGGCTCTTTGGCTGGTTTCATGCGGCTCTTAAGGGCCTTTCACATGACAAGTGTCAACATTGCTGGGCCTGGCACAGCCATTCATTCCCTATATTATGATTATAAAATCGATTTTGTGTGTGTGAGCTCACAATGTTATGTTTTTGTTTGTGGAACTGGTTCAACTGAGAGTTTGTGAGTGAGACAGTGCACACAATGTTAATTATTGAAAATAACTGGCCTACATAATCCAACCATTTTAAACCGGTTATCCGAAGTCGGGTTGTGGGGGCTAGGAGTCATTATCATGTTGGTGTGTGATGTTTACAATAAATCTGGCTGAGCAGAGATCTGTGTGAGAGAGAGAGAGGAAGAGATGGGGTGATGTTCATGTGTGCCCACCTGTATGATGTGGCTCTTTGCAGCAACACGGTAAAAATGTGGCTCTTAGTCTCTAACTGGTTGGCCACCCCTGGGCTATACAAGGATGGCTCCCAATCTTTTCCAGGTCATCGGTACCAGGTGAATCATGTCTCCAAAGCGTTTGACACACCACACCACCACTAGAACGAACAATCACAGTGGAGGACAACATCACTGGGAACGACACGCTTCAGAGCCATTTGATGAACAAACCATAGAAACATGGACGGCCAGATCCAAAACCAACCCCAATTTACAACACATTATTCAACGTTAAACAGGTTTCACCGTTCATCAGTGTGAATAACATAATTATCATTATTTAGTTATCGCTATAGTTTTTATTCATCGTTTGAGATTCTGTATCTTGCACACATTTTTTTTCTTGCCCTGAGGGTGGTGGGTCACCCATGACCCTAAAGAGAAAACTTATGTCTCCCCGGGACCCAAAATAGTGAGAATAACAGATTTAGGAGCTCACAACACTGTGCAAAGTGACACATTGTGAGCTGATACTGTATGTCGGCTATTGTCAATTTCAATTCAAGTGAATTCAATTCAATATTGGCCATTGTCATGTCACTACTCACTACTTCTACTTTATGGGGTTCATTAGATATTTATTTTATTTCTTCATGAAAAAAAGGAGAAAAAAATCATTGACGTTTGTTTAAAATTCATGAAACGTTTTTGGAAATGTCTTTCGAAAAGGTTTTGAAATAATCATAACTAAAAGTAAATACCAAATGTAGGGAACAAAAAGAGTAAAATAAAGAGTAAAATAAGGGAGCCCATGACAATGTGTTAGCAGTGGTTCCCAGTGTTAAGAGCGGCCATGGAGTAAATCAAATGACTAGGGTTCAACCGAGAAACCTTCATTCGATGTTTTACATGTATTTGCATGTTTGATGATATTCCGGGACATCTTCAGATCTCTCATGAGTGCAAGTGATGCATCTTTTTTTTTTTTTTTTTTTTTTTTTATATTGCTGCAAAGTTAATATTAACGGGACCATTATAAAGTATCATATTTGAAAACAAAGTTAACCAAGTTAAGGAACAACTGTGTATACTTGAATCTGTAGTTTTGTTGAGTATCAGCAATGCAGCCACTCTTCCACCAGGTTTAATACAATACATAATAATAATGTAGTTGTTTTTTGGGATAATTGTCACTGTACATTTGCTCATTATGTGAAAACTGTCCTTTGCGTTTTACCCATCCCTTCTATCAGAAACAGCAGCAGGGAGGTGACATTAGTATGGCATGGTGTGGCTGAACGTCTCCCTTCTGATTACCAGCATTATACTGCCTCCACAAGGGCAGATGCAAAGATACAGTCTACCATTAATTTTCAATGGAAGCCAGCAGCATGAAGATGTGAAATACAGAGCTACAAATATACTGTGTAGCTTTGCATCTTTGCATCTTTTGCATATACCAGTTTAAATGCACTCTTAGTTTCAGCTTAGTTATTACAGCTGGCTGGAAGGATTATACACAGGTCCTGTTTTTGCTGGAAATAAATGAGTGAGTGATTTTATTCTAATATTGTCATTTTTCATGACTGAAAAAAGCCAATTGGAACACATGGACTTTGTCAGACTTATCAGAATCAAGGGAGGGTGAGGAGTGTTTGCAACTGATAATACTGACTCTTTTTAAAGCCCTGGTTACAACATATCTGATGAGATAATTTATTACAAACTATGATTCAACTATTATTAAACATTTCTTCTATTCAAAAGTCTTCTATAATAAACTCCTGAGCAACAGTTAGGAATTGTTTTGGAACGTTCTACATGAGCTCATGCGTAAACAAATGTATTTACGTCTTCTCCTTTCAAAAGGCATAGACAAAGAAGACTCATCAACACTTTCTTTAAAATGTGCTATTCAGATGGACAGTTGCACTGCCTTTGATTTTGCAAGCCATACGATCACAACTCCACATGGTGGCAAGAAGAAAACATTACCAAGCTACAGTAAAAAAACATCTTTAAAATACAGCAAGTGTCCAATGTTTGGTGTCAACCCTTTGCACTGGCTACAATGATACTTTACTTTTTCACAACATTAAAGTTTTAACACTTATTTTCAATCAATTATTTTTCGGCTGTGGTGATTATATCCTGACTGCATGGATTGCAAGTTTAGATTGCAAACAAACAACAAGAATTGGGCATCACTCTCAAATACTGCTAAGCGTGCCATGTCTGGATTTCCCTCAGCTTTGACAGTTTACCAACAACGTGCTACATTAGTGATAGGTACAATACAATAGGTAGGGACAATACAAAAAAACGTTTGCTCGACTTGATACTTGAATGCAAAATCATTGGGGTTATAACTTTAAATGCATCATCGGTCAGGTGATGATGACCAGTGTGGCCTACTGCTTTGCACACGTAGTTCTGTCATAAAAAAAAATTGGGGTAATATTTATACGTAACTGTTTTGTTGAGACGTCGGCACTGTGGGCAGCATGTTGGGCACAACTGCAGACTTGAGATGACTTGTATCAAGCTGTAAAAAAGCCTTGTCACTTGAATGTACTGTTTAAAATAAGGCTTAAAATAGCTTTGAGGGATGCTTATTCATTGGCATGTTTTTTTTTTTTTTTTTTTTGAGAAACAGCAAAATCAATTGGCGACCACGTCATACGCGGTCGCCAGTTGGAAAATAACAAATTTGTTGCGGTGGTTGGCCCCAAAGGTCGCACCATTCGTTGTGATGTATGCCGAGGACGCAAATTGATTTCCCTCCTCCTAGATTTTTGTGTTGCAAAACAACCAAGCACGTTTCATTACATTACATTTACATTAGAATTTCCCCATCAATTCACTATACAGGCTATTGCACATATACAGTGTGCAAACGTGTGACTATTCATGGATTTAGTTTCAGGTTTGCATATCCAGCGCAAAAGTGAATAATGTATTTCAAACTACATCAGTAATGCTTTGGGTCGACCTAAGTTTTCTGAAAAACTTCAACTATTGTTATAGCAGCACCAAAACAAACAAATAAATTAATACATGTGCTTTATGGCAACATCAGGATACACTTAACACTTAGAAGTGAACAAACAACCCATTATAATACAAATACAATTACAAATACATGCAAAGTAACAGAAAATCACATTTTCTGCCTGATGGCACAGGTTAATCAGAGAACGTGGGTGGTTCAATGTTAGACAAGGCGCACCCACGTAAGGAGCTGTGGGGTGTGGGGAAGTAGTTAATCCAAAACAACATGGGTAGAGCTTCTCACTTTTCACTGTGTCCAACAGGCAGCACTCATGCTAGCAGTCCCAGAAAAAGGGCAAAGCAGTCCATTGTCGGTTTCAAGGACGATAGATACGTCAGAGGTTTCAGGCTCTGCTTAACAGAGTTTTCCTGCTCTAGATGACAGTGTTCACTGGCTCTAGTTAAGACAGAGGGTTCCTGTTCTGAAAGCTACAACAGCTTCTAGATCTGATGGTGAAATGCGAACATAGTTTTTGCTGTACTGAATCTTGCTGTACTGCATCTCATCTCAAGGTGCCATGGACGGACCCAAACTTCGGATGCTTAAACTGGAGACTGAGAGAATTGAGACAGAAGGAGAAGTTCCACGACACCACAGACCATGTAAGCCTGAAAAGCTCTCTGTCACTCCAGCAGTTACTGTTTGATGCTTTGGTGTGAATGATCAGTATATCCTATATACTAATCTCTGTCTCTGCCACCCCCTCCTCTCTCTTGCTCTAGGCCTACCGGGTCCTGAAACGCTATAACTGGGAGTATGACGTGGACATTGACTGCAAGCTGTGGAGCTGTGGTGAAGTAGTTTGTCCAAAACAACATGGGTAGATCTTCTCACTTTTCACTGTGTCCAACAGGCAGCACTCATGCTAGCAGTCCCAGAAAAAGGGCAAAGCAGTCCATTGTCGGTTTCAAGGACCGATAGATACGTCAGAGGTTTCAGGCTCTGCTTAACAGTTTTTCTGCTCTAGATGAGTGTTCAGGCTCTAGTTAAGTAAGACAGAGGGTTCCTGTTCTGAAAGCTACAACAGCTTGTAGATCTGATGGTGAGATGCGAACATATAGTTTTTGCTGTACTGAATCTCATCTCATCTCAAGGTGCCATGGACGGACCCAAACTTCAGACGCTTAAACTGGAAACTGCTAGAATTCAGACAGAAGGAGAAGTTCCACACCTGGCTGGTCATCCACCACACCACAGACCATGTAGGCATGAAAACTTCTCTGTCACTCCAGCAGTTACTGTTTGATGCTTTGGTGCGAATGATCAAAAGTTACGCGAGCCGTACCCTTACCGGTAACCTCCCAGCCATGACCTTTAAGGTATATTTTTCTTTTCACTTTTACCTTCACTATGATTTGCTACTTCTGACCTTACATAAGTGAATATTTATTCAAGTCGTTGTACTGTAAATATGCATTAGCTGCATAATAAACATTTTCATTCATTCACAGCAGTGAGCCCGGGACACTAGTCTCGACCTGCGGTGTGTAGTCGGCCGTGTGTACCCAGTGAGTTGCTCTAAGTACCAGTGTCACAAATACAACACAATAAAAACGGTAGAAAATGGTGAAATTATATACATTTAGAGGGGGTACGGCATCCACGCACAGAATGTCACAGCTATGAAGTAGCTGATGGACATAGGTTGAATTGCCAGCCCAATCATAAAAGGGTAAAAAAAAAGATTCATAGGATATTGGGGCACCCATTGCGAACATAGTGTTTGCTGTACTGAATCTCATCTCATCTCAAGGTGCCATGGAAGGACCCAGACGGCACTCGCCGTAACTGGAGACTGAAAGAATTGAGACAGAAGGAAACGTTCCAGACCTGGCTGGTAATCCACGAGACCACAAACCATGTAAGCCTGAAAAGCTCTCTGTCGCTCCAGCAGTTACTGTTCAACATCAAAACTGCAGAAGTATCAGATGTACAAGCTAAAAATTATACAGTATATCCTATACACTAATCCAACCCACCCAACCTCCTCTCTCTTGCTTTAGGTTTACCGGGTCCTGAAACGTTATCGGTGGGAGTATGACGTGGAGATTGACTGCAGTTATATGTCCGACGGCGTTCCGCGCAGATTCAACCAATACAACGTTCGTGTTGTATATGACACACCCAGGGAATGTCCCCGCCGTAAAATACCTGATTCCATGTTCAATGGCAATATTGCCAGACACTCAAAGGAAGTTCTGTGTCAGATAAATACAAATGTCTGGAACATATATAATACGTTTCCAGACTATGCAAATGAGCCGAGAAACGCGAGCATCACCAACCAAGCGTTTGGTTACACTGTTGTCAAGAACGACCGGATTGTCTAACAATACCTGT
>CM076965.1:5909439-5922004 GCA_039105355.1 Benthosema pterotum
ACACTGAGGGCGACTGTCGACATCTAGTGGTCAAATTGAAAATCTCGCTCTCTGTCTCCCTCTCCCCCACGCCCCCCCCCCCCCCCTCTCTCTTTCTCTGTTTTCTCTGTCTGTCTGTCTGTCTGTCTCTCACTCTCTCTCTCTAACAATTACTAACATTCTATACTGAATACGATCCAATCAGCTCTTGGTGGAGAAATGTGCGTGTGCGTGTGCGTGTGTGTGTGTGTGTATGCGCGTGCGTGTAGGCCCCAGCTGCTGGAAGACACTAAAGTGTCAGAGAGCTGTCTGCTTCCCAATGATCCCAATATGTCCACTATCATGTCCACCTGTGACCAGAGGCCATGGTGCTGACAACATTTTCTCACCTGAACAGTCAGTATAGGCCGTAGGCTTAATACACACCATTGATTCACAACCGTTTTAATACTGAAGTAACAAGGACCAGAAAATATTTAGCTCTCTATTTGGTACCATAATAATAAATAAAAATATGTTTATAAATTAGTTAAAAATACAAGAGGATATATTTTGTTTCATTCCTAAGCCAATAAATGCTGCCTACAAGTAATGCCCTCCATCAGGCGCCCTGGCTGGCCAGGTGGAGGCAGTTTAGAGCCCAGGATTACTGCATGTTATTGTGACCCTAGGGGAACAGGGAGAACGGGAATCAAAGCGGGAATCAAACCCACAGCAGCCACAGCTGCATTCCTAGCGGGAATCAAACCCACAGCAGCCACAGCTGCATTCCTAGCGGGAATCAAACCCAGGACCTTCTAGCTGTGAGGCAAGAGCACTAACCACTGTGCCACCGTGAGAATTCTGCTATTCCCAGTTCTCTGGTGTTGGTATTTGGTATCGTTCTCGGCTACATATTCTGACGTGTATTGTCCCCCCCAGGTGGGCTGCACGTTTTCAACCAATTAGGGTTGAGTATTCAGCTTCAATTTTATTATTTTACTTATAGTCCTTTCTCCTAACTGGATACAACTAGTGTGAGTGTGACTCAACCCAAAGAATATAGTACTTGAGCAACACAACATCACTTACCATGCCTGTAATAGTCTTTAAAGCACCTTGAGGTTCCCTTTTCGTGCTGCACACAACTCAACTTGTCTGTATCTGGTGTTTCTCTACGATTGCATCCAGTCTCCCTCTCCTCCCAGGATCAGTGTTTGATCCTAGCTGTGGAGACTGGAGGTCATTTGGAAAAGTAAGGACACAGCAGAGAGACAGAGAGAGACAGAGAGAGAGAGAGACAGAGAGAGAGAGAGAGAGAGAGAGAGAGAGAGACTTCAGAGGCATGAGTGGGAGGATATTGAAGATACAGGCAGGAAAAGACACTGCTGGGAGCCTTTGAATCCAGCGCCAAGGGTTCAAAACGGTCACACCAGAGAGGCTTCATTAAGCCTGGCTGTAGCTATTGATTTTTTTGGGTAAATGGTGCATGTACAGTATATATATAAGTATATATATAAGAGCACCTTTATACCAACACTGTTGTTTTCGTAAAGCCTGACTATAACTACAATGACTTTGTCACAGGGGGGGATCTAGGGGCACGCAAACAACCCAAGTTTATGATATTTCAAATTAAAGTGCTTATAATTAAAATTATTTGAAACACTACTATGCTACTAACCAACTACAAATGTGTTCATCATTGAAAACAGAACAACTCTTGAGTCAGACTTTTAGCTTTATGCATGCTGTGTGTCTGTTGCAACTTCAACAACAGCTGATGTTATTATTGATGCTTTACTTGCCTTATATAAGTTCTGTAACCAAAAATGGTGTGTGTGCGGCTTCATGCTTGCTCGCCTGTGACGCTTTGCGCCACGGGCGAGCAAAATAGGGACTAGTATTAACCAATCATTCTTCCATAATAATATATTCCTGAATCTATGCTTCTGCCAGTGATTGAAACAAGGTACATGTTCATATTCAAATACAATCTTTAGAGGTCAAAGACAGGAATAATCCAGTAAACAGTAACACAATCCTTTACAATTCAAGGACAAAGAGTTCACGTTTACAATAGCAAATTATTCTTTCTTTATTTTTTTCCTTTATTATTTTTTTGTTCTTGCGTACGGTATTAACGTAGTTTATCTGCGGGCTTTTGGACGTTCAAAATAAATTGCATTTAATTTCAGTGGGAGATGAAAATGGCTATTAATTAAGACTTAATTTATACAGTAAAATTATTCACTGATGGGACTGCCATGCAGTGTTGATTTCGTCAACTAATACTACAGCAAAAATGTTATTTGAGCTTTTTCAATAAAAGACAAAATAAAAACTAAGCTACAAAGACTAAACTATGACTAAATCGCCTGTCATTTTTGCCAACAAATTAAAACTCTAAGAGGAGGCTCAGCGACTAGTGAAGTGTTGTGCTCTGAAAATAAATATGCTTATATGTTGTTGAATAAAACTAGACTACACTAAAACTTAAAGGTAGGGGAAGTGATTTCACTTTTGTCAGATATCACCCATTTTTTTTTTTTTTTTTCTGTCAAAATGCTCTATTATAAGGTGTGGAAACCACATATGGATTTCCCCTCCCCCACGTTAGCAGAGGAGCTAATAAAAGTTCCCCAGGTTGCCACCAATTCTCCTCCAATCAGGAGCGAGCAGCAGGTTCACATAGTGTAGCTACTGTTGGGGGCCCCTAGTGCACCAGGCTGGTACTACACCATGAATTTCAAATCACTTCCCCTACCTTTAACTAGATGGAATATTATTCTAGACTATGATTTTCTGTCAAAATCAACACTGCAGCCACACCCACGGCACAGAGAAATGTATAGGACTCCTATACAAGGATGGCTCCCAATCTTTTCCAGGCCATCGTACCAGGTGAATCATGTCTCCAAAGCGTTTGACACACCACACACCAGTAGAACGAACGATCACAGTGGAGGACAACATCACTGGGAACGATACGCTTCAGAGCCATTTGATGAACAAACCATAGAAACATGGACGGCCAGATCCAAAACCAACCCCAATTTACAACACATTACTCAACGTTAAACATGTTTCACCGTTCATCAGTGTGAATAACATAATTATCATTATTTAGTTATCGCTTGTTAGCAGTGGTTCCCAGTGTTAAGAGCGGCCATGGAGTAAATCAAATGACTAGGTTCAACCGAGAAACCTTCATTCGATGTTTTACATGTATTTGCATGTTTGATGATATTCCGGGACATCTTCAGATCTCTCATGAGTGCAAGTAATGCATCTTTTTTTTTTTTTTAATATTGCTGCAAAGTTAATATTAACGGGACCATTATAAAGTATCATATTTGAAAACAAAGTTAACCAAGTTAAGGAACAACTGTGTATACTTGAATCTGTATTTTGTTGAGTATCAGCAATGCAGCCACTCTTCCACCAGGTTTAATACAATACATAATAATAATGTAGTTGTTTTTTGGGATAATTGTCACTGTACATTTGCTCATTATGTGAAAACTATAGGTTACAAACGTAACCCCGGTTCTTTAATAATACAAGCGAGGTGACTCGCATTGGGAAAGAGCGCCATCTGCGCGAGATCACAGAAGCATTACATGATAAACTCCCAGCCAAATTATTGGCTGGGCGTAAACCACGTGGTCCATGCTTGGCCCACCCTCCCTCCTTATATACATGGCCTGTGGTTTACTCCGGCATTCAAATAATATCTGCACCTTCTCGTTGAAGTGAACAAGAAGGGCGTTTTGGCGAGTCACCTCGCTTGTATTATTAAAGAACCGGGGTTACGTTTGTAACCTATAGTTCTTTTAATTATACTGCGCTCAGTGACTCGCATTGGGAACATAATAAACTCCCTGATTTGTTCCTCCAAAATCAGAGCTCAAGGTTTATTCCCTTTGACTAGAGGCCACACCAAGGACAGCATGTCCCAGGGACGACGCTGCTACATTCAACCTGTAAAACCTAGCAAAGGTCAGAGGTGACGACCAACTCGCAGCAGCACAAACATCTTGAATCGATATTCCCCTACACAGGGCCCAAGATGCAGACATGCCTCTCGTAGAATGTGCCCTCAACCCCTCGGGAGGCAGCATTCCTTTACTAGCATAAGAAATCTGTATGGCCTCCACTATCCATTGTGAGAGCCGTACTTTCGTTATGGGCTTCCCTACCAAGCTTGGAGCGTATGCCACAAACAGCTGGTCAGACTTTCTAGAAGTTCTAGTCCTGTCCATGTACACCTTCAAGGCTCTTACTGGGCACAGATTGTGTAACCTTCTGGCCTCTGAGGATGAAAAAGGAGGAGGAGAGACGCCTCCAACTCCACAGGAACACATCTCGCCAAGGGATTCTTAGGTATGAAGCCCGATTAGGTTTAATAATGACCCTAAGTCCATCATCTAAAAATCGCATGCACTCCGGGCTTACCGAGAGGGCATGGATATCACTGACACGTTTCGTGGTCGTTAATGCCACCAATAACGCGGTCTTAAACGACAAATACCTCAAATCCACCTCCTCCAGTGGTTCAAATGGAGGCTGTGACAGAGAATCCAACACTACAGCCAAATCCCAGGTTGGAACCAGGTGATTCGGGATCGGACGAAGGTGTCTAACACCCTTCATGTATTGACGTAACAAACGGTGTTCCCCCACCGGCTTCCCTCCAAAACCAATGTGGCAGGCAGAAATAGCAGCTACATAGACCTTAATCGTGTTGAAGGCCCTACCCTTGTCCATTAGCTCTTGTAAAAATGACAAAATACTAGCAAGTGGAGCCTCAAAAGCCACCACGTTTGCCTCTTCACACCATTCTTCAAACACACGCCAGCTCCTGTCATACTGGTTCCTAGTTGACTGGGCTCTAGCCGCCTGAATAGTGTCAATCACACGCTGAGAGAGGCCCTCAGTACCCAGATTCAACCTCTCACGGGCCAAGCCCAGAGAGCCAGATGTCCTGGCTGAGGATGAATATCTCCCCCTTCGCCTGCGTCAGCAGGTCTCTCCGTAGCGGCAGTTGCCACGGAAGGTCGTACAGGAGAGGCATTATTTCCGACACCCAGTGACCCCATCTCGGGGCCACCAATATCAGCACTAACCCCTGAGCTCTCACTCTCTCCAGAGTGGGAGAGATCAGGGACAATGGAGGGAATGCGTACAGTAGTACTCTCGGCCAACTGTGTGCTAGGGCGTCTAGCCCCAAGGGGGTCGCTCCGTGTATGGAGAAGAATAGTGGGCACTTCGTGTTCTCCTCCGAAGCGAACAGGTCCACCTGCGGCCGGCCGAATCTGTCCCAGATCTGAGCCACCACCGCCGGGTGCAGGACCCATTCCCCGTAATGACATGCACCCCTTGACAACAAGTCCGCCCCCCTGTTCAGAACCCCCGGACGTGGGTGCCCTGACTGACTTCAGGTGCTGGTCGCTCCACACAATCAGCTCGTGTGCTAGTGCATGCAGTGCTGGGGATCGAAGACCCCCCTGCCTGTTGATGTAACACATCGTCGTCACATTGTCTGTTCTGATCAAAACATGGCAATCGCTGATATAAGGCAGGAAACGCTTCATTGCTAGTAGTACAGCCATGAGCTCCAGGTAGTTTATATGGGAGCCCCGTAACGTGGCGTTCCATACTCCACTGGCCGTTCTGCCCTCGTGAGTGGCACCCCACCCGGTTAGGCTGGCGTCTGTGGTAATTATTTTCCTCGACGCGACTAACCCCATCACCACACCTTCCGAGAGAAAGCGTGTGTCTCTCCACCGTCGTAACGCTGTCACACATTCTTCTGTGACAACGACGCGACGAGAACGCTGGCTGCTGGGGACCACCAGCGACCGCATCCATTTCTGAAATGGTCTCATATATAACCTTCCTAGACGTATTAACGATATGGCCGATGCCATGAGACCACACATCCTCATGCAAATTTTGAACGACACTCGCTGCCTCGTTGAAACATTGCCGCACACGTCTTGAATGACGTCATCCTGTCTCGAGACAGACGGGCCATGAACGTGGTAGAATCCAGTGTTATGCCTATGAAATCTATAGTTCGTGTCGGCACCATCATGCTCTTCTCTTGATTCACATTGAAACCCAGAGAAGCCAAATGAGTCACTACTAACCTGGTGTGCAGACGTGACATCCGTTCGCCATTTGCAAGGACCAGAAGGTCGTCTATGTAACATGCCACGCGGACCCCTTGTTGTCTCAGAGGCGCGATAGCTGCCTGTGTACATTTCACGAAAACCCTCGGGCTCAATGATAGTCCGAACGGTAGCACCAGGTACTCGTAAATCCTCCCCTGAAATCCAAAACGAAGGTATTTCGGTGTGGTGGATAGATTGCAACATGAAAGTAAGCGTCTTTTAAGTCCACGGACGTGAACCAATCTCCCATGCGAATCATGCGAAGCAGTGTCGCATTCGTCAACATTTTGAATTTGAATACTTTCAGATAACGGTTCAGGGCCCTTAGGTCGAGAATGGGGCGTAATCCGCCTCCCTTCTTTGGAACCAGGAAATACCTGAGTAGAATCCGTTCCGAGTCTGATCCGGCGGAACTTCCTGTATAGCCTTCTTGTCTAATAGAGAAGCTATTTCCGTCTTTAATATGTCGGCCCCCTGACCGTGTGTCTGAGAAAAGATCACTTTCTCGAAAGTGGGGTTTCGACGCAAACTGAAGTCTGTAACCCTGAGTAATAGTGCGAATTATCCACGGGTTCGCTTTGCATTCCATCCATCGTGGAAGGCACTGTGCCAGAGAATTGTCTAACGCCATCTGGTGCTTTGGCGGTGCTATGACACCCCCTCGCGGGGGGACAAGAGATAGCTTGGACTCTCTCGTGGGGGGGGCAAGGGGTGACGTGCTTGTGACGTAACCGTGGCGCCCTCTACTGGCAAAGGGAATTTTGGCGTGGATCTGTTCTCTCCGGGACAGAACTGGTTAATCCCAGCTCTGTCACCGTGCTTCGCATTGTCTGCCCCGGTGCTATGAGACGTCTGCGCGACTCCCATAGCATCGGGCTCATTCCCCATAGTTTCGTTTGTTTTTGTTTTTGTTCCATTTTTATTTTCCTCCTCCGCCGCCCCCCCGCCACACTGACGGGGTGCTCCGGGGTTAGACACTTTATTACAGAACTTTTCATTGCATGTAAAGGAGACATTGCATCGAACACAGTATTGACAATGTGAACATTGTTTGAACAGTCTATTTTTCTCTCCTTTCTCTGGACCAGATGTGAGGCCCGTGGCCACTACATACTGCCGAGATTCCGAAACCTGTGGGGATATTAACGTTAGCTCGGGGAGACTGTGCCCGTGGAATCCCCCGTACCAGGCGGCTATGTACCGCCCTGCTTCTTGTTGTTGCCCCTGGTGCCGCGTTGGGCCCCCCGTGAAGCTGCTGCTGTCGGCGGCCTCCGCGCGGATTACCCCGCATCTGAGCGTAGCCGGCGGCGGCCTGAGCGTAGCTGGAGGCGGCCTGGCCGTAGCCAGGAGCTCCCAGACTTCCCATGGAGGCGGAGGCTCTCGGCTGCCCTTGCGGCGATCTGAAGCGCCCACGGGAGGTGCCTGCTGGTCGAAAGGGCGGCGGCCGTAGGCAACACGATAAGCGTATCCACCCCTGACAGGAATGGCCATGTTCAGCGCTTCCCTGCTCGCCTTCTGCTCTTCGGAGCAGCGCTGCGTCGCCATGGTCATGGTTCTCTTGAACAGGCCCTTGTGGCTAATGGCTGGTCCAAAATCACCTTCCTTTCTTCTCCAGTCAGCTTGGAGTGTTCCAGCCATCTTGCCCGTTCCATCACCACGGAATAGGCCATGGCGCGGCCTGTGTATCTCACAATGCTCTTCGAGTATCGAAGCATTTCGTTGTGCATGCGCCGAAACTCTGCCATATCCTCCGGCGACGGAGCGTCCCCCACCGCCTTATACATAGCTGTCATGGAGCCTTGAAGCAGTAGAAAAGGCGCTCATCGTCTTGGCCGTCGAGGCCAGTGTGTTGTAGGATTTTTTATTGAGCTCGGAAAATTCCTTGTCGGCCGGTGAAATGAACGTAGGCTCCTTGGAGAGCAGAGTTTTAGCCTTAAGGAGATGCATCGCCATTACTTCGTCGACTGGGGGCAGGCCGTCTAGGCCATTCTGTGCCATGTCAACACAGTCCAGCTTGGCGCGCATCGGGGAGCAGGCTGGATCTCGGTTTTCCCATGTCTCCTGGAGGTTCTTATAGAAACCATTGGCCACGGGAAGCAGTACTTTTGCTGGCTGCTTCGCGGTGGTTGGGCCCGAGGCATTCGAAAACGTCAGTGTCGGAATTCGTCTGATCCTCATGCCCCTTCGGCCATGTTAGCTTGCACCGTGCAGCCGCTTTTTTAAAGATATCCTGCATGTCGGACTGATCCACCGTTAGCTTAGCGCCGGGGTCGTCCGCGCGCCTGCCGCCGCTTGCTGGTCTTCACCGGCCCTCTCATTTTCAGCTGCTCCGCGGGTGTCATTTTCAGTCCCCCCGGCGCCTCCTCAGAGCCGGCCTGGCGTTCTTCATCACCGCGGGGAGGACTTGGGAATCGTCATCCCGTAGCCATACGCCTCTCTTTCATCTGGAGAGTCGTCGTAGTACACCTCATCTATGACGTTGAAAGGAGTTTCGTCGACGTAGATGGGATCGTATTCGTAGCCCTCGACATGTAATTCCAATTCTGGCATGAAGGGGTTTTCCACATCCATCCGCTCGCCCCAGGCGAACGCGCCGCCGGTGGCTGCAGCCGCACCGCCCGGGCGTGCCGCCCTCCGGTCGGCCCTCGTTGCCGTCTATGGTGCGCCCAGGGACACGTAGCTGTTTCATGCGGTTATATCTTCGCTGAAGATATTTCCTTTCCGTCGCGGAGCATGCTCTGCATCCACCCGGATTTTTCAGTGCATCCTCCGCATGGTTATAGCCGAGGCAGTACATGCACGTATTATGCGTGTCCCTTCCAGACATTTTAGCCCCGCACTGCTCGCAGTCTTTCTGGGAACGGGGGTCCTTGTTCACCCCCGCTTCCGACTCTGCGAGGCACTTGGTGTAGCCATCGTCCCCGGGGTAGATGCACGGTATAAGCGTACAACTCCGTTGTATCCGGGTCAATGACAGCCCCAGGGCAGCTAGCGTTAGCGGCTAGCTAGGGATAGCGTTCAAGGCTGGAGAGGCTAGTTAGCGCTTAGCGGCTAACTAGGACTTAGCGTGCAAGGCTAGAGGGGTTAGCTAGCGTTGGCGGCTAGCTAGGATAAGCTTTCAAGGCTTGTCTGTTTAGCTTTCAAGGCTATATGTTAGCGTTCGAGGCCAACTCAGTACTTTAAAATGTACAGAAGAGAGACGATCTCTTAGTATTATTATTCTTATAGTTCAAGTTTCAGTCGGGTCACGTTTCGCGGTACCGGAATGCGCTTCCGTCCTCTGTGAAACCCCGTAAAAGAAAACTTGATCTGATTTTGGTAATGCTTTGCGACTCTTCAACAGAAGTGCAATTTGAATGCCGGAGTAAACCACAGGCCATGTATATAAGGAGGGAGGTGGGCCAAGCATGGACCACGTGGTTTACGCCCAGCCAATAATGTTGGCGGGAGTTTATCATGTAATGCTTCTGTGATCTCGCGCAGATGGCGCTCTTTCCCAATGCGAGTCACTGAGCGCAGTATAATTAAAAGAACTGTCCTTTGCGTTTTACCCATCCCTTCTATCAGAAACAGCAGCAGGAGGTGACATTAGTATGGCATGGTGTGGCTGAACATCTCCCTTCTGATTACCAGCATTATACTGGCCTCCACAAGGGCAGATGCAAAGATACAGTCTACCATTCATTTTCAATGAAAGCCAGCAGCATGAAAGATGTGAAATACAGAGCTACAAATATACTGTGTAGCTTTGCATCTTTTGCATATGCCAGTTTGAATGCAAACTTAGTTTCAGCTTATTTATTACAGCTGGCTGGAAGGATTATAAACTTTAAGTCCTGTTTTTGCTGGAATGAATGAGTGAGTGATTTTATTGTAATATGTCATTTTTCATGACTGGAAAAAGCCAATTCGAACACATGGACTTTGTCAGACTTATCAGAATCAAGGGAGGGTGGGGAGGGTTTGCAAAGCCCTGGTTACAACATATCCGATGAGATAATTTATTACAAACTATGATTCAACAACTATTATTAAACATTTCTTCTATTCAAAGTCTTCTATAATAAACTCCTGAGCAACAGTAGGAATTGTTTTGGAACGTTCTACATGAGCTCATGCGTAAACAAATGTATTTACTCTTCTCCTTTCAAAAGGCATAGACAAAGAAGACTCATCAACATTTCTTTAAAATGTGCTATTCAGATGACAGTTGCACTGCCTTTGATTTTGCAAGCCATACGATCACAACTCCACATGGCAGCAAGAAGAAAACATTACCAAGCTACAATAAAAAACATCTTTAAAATACAGCAAGTGTCCAATGTTTGGTGTCAACCCTTTGCACTGGCTACAATGATACTTTACTTTTTCACAACATTAAAGTTTTAACACTTATTTTCAATCAATTATTTTTTGGCTGTGGGGATTGTATCCTGACTGCATGGATTGCAAGTTTAGATTGCAAACAAACAACAAGAATTGGGCGTCACTCTCAAATACTGCTAAGCGTGCCATGTCTAGATTTCCCTCAGCTTTGACAGTTTACCAACAACGTGCTACATTAGTGATAGGTACAATACAATAGGTAGGGACAATACAAAAAAACGTTTGCCTCGACTTGATACTTGAATGCAAAAATCATTGGGGCTATAACTTTAAATGCATCATCGGTCAGGTGATGATGACCAGTGTGGCCTACTGCTTTGCACACGTAGTTCTATCATAAAAAAAATGGGGTAATATTTATACGTAACTTCTTTTTTTGAGTGGGCAGCATGTTGGCACAACTGCAGACTTGAGGTGACTTGTATCAAGCTGTAAAAAAGCCTTGTCACTGAATGTACTGTGTAAAATAAGCTTAAAATAGCTTTGAGGGATGCTTATTCCATTGGCATGGCTTTTTTTTTTTTTTTTTTTTTTTTTTGAGGAACAGCAAAATCATTGGCGGCCACGTCATACGCGGTCGCCAGTTGGAAAATGACAAATTTTGTTGCGGTGGTTGGCCCCAAAGGTCGCACCATTTGTTGTGATGTATGCCGAGGACGCAAATGATTTCCCTCCTCCTGGATTTTTGTGTTGCAAAACAACCAAGCACGTTTCATTACATTACATTTACATGATTAGAATTTCCCCATCAATTCTCTATACAGGCTATTGCACATAACAGTGTGCAAACGTGTGACTATTCATGGATTTAGTTTCAGGTTTGCATATCCAGCGCAAAAGTGAATAATGTATTTCAAACTACATCAGTAATGCTTTGGGTCTTGTCTAGAGCCCCACCGATGTCAAATTTTCATTTTCCAATGTTGATCGCAACTTTTGAGAGTTTCAAAGACTTTTGAAATATTTTATTATAATTGATATTTTTATTGTTTTTATTAACATTAAAATGCAGCGTATTGCTTTGTGAATTTGTGGATCTGCGATGTTAGTGAATGTTGTCCAAACACCACCTATAATGTAGGTGAAAGTTAGCCTGGAATCCAGCCTAAGGTTTCTCCGTTCTGCGCATGTGAAGTGGTGAAGTGACTTTTCAGATGTAGTACGGACAGGGGGCGATTGGGCACATATTTTCCCAGGACAATTTTGCCAGGCCACCCTGGGGGGGGGGGGGGGGGGGGGGGGGGGGGGGGGGGGGGGGGGGGGGGCAGCTGGTAACCAGATGTAACTCTTTTGAGAGCGTAAAAATGAAACCAAATGGACCCTTGCGGGTCCATTTGTTTCATTTTTACACCCTCAAGAGTTAAAATATTCGTCATGTGAATTAGCCCAACTTAGTCTACACAACTAGAGGCCACCGGGAAAACTCCCTGTACTCCAATGGCCAATCCGCCCCTGAGGACGGGGCAGCCCCAGGCTGGAGACCAAGTGGTTAAAGATGGCTGCATAATTGCCGATACTGATGTCCCTCCCCGCTAGAACACAGTGGAAAACACCAACACCACCAAATCTGGACTGTTATTCGTTAGAAAAAGTTCACTCCCACTCCTACTGTATGACACCTTTCCTGCTCGTTGGCCTAGGCTATTTTTTATCATTATTATTTTTTTCTGAAAACAAAACACCTTGACCGAGGCTTATAGCAAGTTAGGAAACCCTGCTTCTGTTTCTTACAAGAAAGATTTTAGTACCAGAAATCACAGTCTGGGGCAGGCTAAGAACTCGCTTATTCCTGCGGTTAAGCTGAAGTCCAGTAAACACGAGAATCCAGTTTGAACTCCACAGTGTCCATTCAGAATAATGTCAAACACCTTGTTCATCTTCTACCACTACAACTACAAAAGCATATAACTGAGGTATACGGTACGTAGATTCAAACTACTACTTTGATATGTAGGCTACATCCACACAATAGTTTTTTTTTTATGTTAAATCTAGCATATCAAAGATATTACAACAAACATTACGATAAACTCTTTACAAAA
>CM076965.1:5922504-5957504 GCA_039105355.1 Benthosema pterotum
TGTCTCTCCTCTCTCCTCTCTCTCTCTCTCTCTTCATCTCTCTTCTCTCCTCACTCATCCAAGCCTTCTCTCTCTCTCTCTCTCCGTGCGAAAAGTTGTCAGGAACAACATTCTACCACGCGTGTCAAATGATTTATGCATCGTCTATAGGCCTATTTTGTACTCAAATTAACTTTTGCGCATTTGAGTGAAAGGGACGATGGGAAGGAACAATGCCCGGCGGTCATTGATTGATGATAGCCTACAAAACCCACGTACATAAAATAAAATAAAAACATAGCAGGCTACTACAAGGTGGCTGCTTCTCCTATAACGGTTTTTTTTTCCCCAACATGGGTCCCCAGGCTAAATGAAGGAAAGTTGGTTTAACTATAAGCCTAGGCCTATGTAACTCTTTGAGAGCTTAAACATGAAACCAAATGGAACCTTGCCCAAATGGGTCCATTTGGTTTCATGTTCACACTCTCAAGATTTAATATTCATCAGTGAATTATCCCAAGTCTACACAACTAGAGAATGTAGAAGATTAGGCTCATCGTCATTTTGATCTGTATGTTTGACCATTTTGTTTTCTCCTCCGAAAATCCAACCTGGAATTGTGGACAAAAGAGGTATTTTGCGTTCTGTGGGGCTAAAATGTCATCAAATGGTGGTCCGTGGCTCAAAATTTGAGCAAATTCTGAATAAATGGACGCAGGGATGCAGTGAAACCGCTGAGAAGATGACAAATAGTTACTGACCTTTTATTGGCTTGGCTCCGTCATCTCTCTCTCTCCTCCCCGCGCGTAAAAACGACAACTTTTTTTTAAAGTGTGACAGATCAGATGCATGGCAGGTGATTGGTGATTGGCTCCAATATTACACAATATTACAATTTTTGGTATTGTGGTTATGCGTTTATTTATTTAATCACTTTGTAATATAACCAGGCAGCGCCGCAGCACATGCTGCACACGATATAACCAAAAGAACCGTTCCACAACACCGTGTGCGCGTGTTTAAGCTATTTAATGATCACCATGTTAATAATAATAATAATAAACATTAACATGGTGATCACATCTTGATGTGCAGCGTCAAGATGTATTCATCACCATGTTGATGTTTTTTTTTTTCTGACATCAATTTCCAGCAAAAAAACGGAACATGGGTAATTTGTTTCATCATTATTTAATTCCACAAAACATCTCTGTCATAGTAAAATGTGGAAAATAGGTGGATTTCTCCCTTTATGTGTCAATTATTTGTAACCAAAAGGATGAACTATAGGCACATTGGGGTCCATTTGGTACATTTGTGCCAACTGGCATGGATTCACTGTCTGTGTGTCTGTCGTCACCAAACGCCATACGATGACTTTATGGGGCATAGTGTATAAAGAAACACATTGCTGTGAAACATCAGATAATACCAGAGACTGACTCAAGGTACCCCCTTCCCGACCTTATGTCGGTGGTAATATTTTTCGGGAGCACCGCCCCCGCCGTCAATACGTCGTGAACGTGCAGTGTGAACACTCGCAAGACAAATGATCGTCAAAAGAATTATGCTTTTTTTCTCCCAAATGTGACAGGGTACGTCGTGCACGACGTCGTGAAAGTCCCCCAAAATCGCGCAGTGTGTACCAGCCTTTAATCTCAGGGTCGTGGGTTCGAGCCCCACATCGGGCGATGCAGGGTGGCTCTGTAGGTGTTGAGGAAACAAACAAGCACTGTTTCATCTAAATAGGTTGATGTTGTGCACCCCAGCTACTGTTGTGCTGTGCAATATGCTTCCTATGACAATGGAACTCAAATTGCCTTGTGAAATGCTACATGTTCCATTTTTGGGACTTTAATAACTTGTTTACTTTCTCACATAATCACATCTTCTATCTCTAGCATCAGGCTTCATGCAGGCACTGTGTCTTATAGCTGCTGAAATCGCCTGTTTCATAAGCAGATGTGCATTACCTCATGAAGGCTGTATCGCTTTTTCACAAATATCTTACCATTTGGTGAAAAAATGCAGCTGTTAAAAGAGCTTTTGTGCCTGGTTAGCTCAGTCGGTAGAGCATGAGACTCTTAATCTCAGGGTCGTGGGTTCGAGCCCCACATCGGGCGAAGCAGTCTGTCCTTTCATACAATGCATTGTTTGGCGAAACTATGCCACTGCTTGTTTCACTATTGAAATGTGCTGCAGCTAAACTATTACGTGTTTATGATATGCAATGCTTTCTCCAGGTTGAATATGTCTACTAGCTTCTGCTGTTGTTTAGAGTTCCACTGGCATTGGAGATCAATTTTTCTCATTAACTATAGCAAGCAAGTTTCCTGTTTACTTGTTTCCCACTCGAACAGCTTCACTCGATTAGAAAATCACATCTTCTATCTCGAACATGAGGCTTGTATGCAGGTACTGTGGCTTAGCTGGTCAAAGCGCCTGTTTCGTAAACAGGAGACCCTGGGTTCAAATCCCAGCAGTACCTCAGAAAGCAAGTTCCTCGCTATGTTGTTTATTGCCCACAAGTGTTTTCTTTCATGAACTTTTTGACATTTCATGAAGGATTGCAGCGGGGAAATCAGCATTTGTGCCTTTTTAGCTCACTTGCTACCAGAGACTTTTAATCCCAGGTCATCTTTACATCACACTTCCCATGTGGTACTGTGGCTTAGCGGTGAAAGCGCCTGTCTTGTAAACAGGAGACCCTGGGTTCAAATCCCAGCAGTACCTCAAAAAGCAAGTTCTTATTGCTTTTTTCTCCCAAATACGTCTTTACATTTGGTACAAAAATGCCACTATGTGAAGCATACCTGTGCCTGGTTAGCTCAGTCGGTAGAGCATGAGACTCTTAATCTCAGGGTCGTGGGTTCGAGCCCCACATCGGGCGATGCAGGGTGGCTCTGTAGGTGTTGAGGAAACAAACAAGCACTGTTTCATCTAAATAGGTTGATGTTGTGCACCCCAGCTACTGTTGTGCTGTGCAATATGCTTCCTATGACAATGGAACTCAAATTGCCTTGTGAAATGCTACATGTTCCATTTTTGGGACTTTAATAACTTGTTTACTTTCTCACATAATCACATCTTCTATCTCTAGCATCAGGCTTCATGCAGGCACTGTGTCTTATAGCTGCTGAAATCGCCTGTTTCATAAGCAGATGTGCATTACCTCATGAAGGCTGTATCGCTTTTTCACAAATATCTTACCATTTGGTGAAAAAATGCAGCTGTTAAAAGAGCTTTTGTGCCTGGTTAGCTCAGTCGGTAGAGCATGAGACTCTTAATCTCAGGGTCGTGGGTTCGAGCCCCACATCGGGCGAAGCAGTCTGTCCTTTCATACAATGCATTGTTTGGCGAAACTATGCCACTGCTTGTTTCACTATTGAAATGTGCTGCAGCTAAACTATTACGTGTTTATGATATGCAACGCTTTCTCCAGGTTGAATATGTCTACTAGCTTCTGCTGTTGTTTAGAGTTCCACTGGCATTGGAGATCAATTTTTCTCATTAACTATAGCAAGCAAGTTTCCTGTTTACTTGTTTCCCACTCGAACAGCTTCACTCGATTAGAAAATCACATCTTCTATCTCGAACATGAGGCTTGTATGCAGGTACTGTGGCTTAGCTGGTCAAAGCGCCTGTTTCGTAAACAGGAGACCCTGGGTTCAAATCCCAGCAGTACCTCAGAAAGCAAGTTCCTCGCTATGTTGTTTATTGCCCACAAGTGTTTTCTTTCATGAACTTTTTGACATTTCATGAAGGATTGCAGCGGGGAAATCAGCATTTGTGCCTTTTTAGCTCACTTGCTACCAGAGACTTTTAATCCCAGGTCATCTTTACATCACACTTCCCATGTGGTACTGTGACTTAGCGGTGAAAGCGCCTGTCTTGTAAACAGGAGACCCTGGGTTCAAATCCCAGCAGTACCTCAAAAAGCAAGTTCTTATTGCTTTTTTCTCCCAAATACGTCTTTACATTTGGTACAAAAATGCCACTATGTGAAGCATACCTGTGCCTGGTTAGCTCAGTCGGTAGAGCATGAGACTCTTAATCTCAGGGTCGTGGGTTCGAGCCCCACATCGGGCGATGCAGGGTGGCTCTGTAGGTGTTGAGGAAACAAACAAGCACTGTTTCATCTAAATAGGTTGATGTTGTGCACCCCAGCTACTGTTGTGCTGTGCAATTTGCTTCCTATGACAATGGAACTCAAATTGCCTTGTGAAATGCTACATGTTCCATTTTTTTTGGGACTTTAATAACTTGTTTACTTTCTCACATAATCACATCTTCTATCTCTAGCATCAGGCTTCATGCAGGCACTGTGTCTTATAGCTGCTGAAATCGCCTGTTTCATAAGCAGATGTGCATTACCTCATGAAGGCTGTATCGCTTTTTCACAAATATCTTACCATTTGGTGAAAAAATGCAGCTGTTAAAAGAGCTTTTGTGCCTGGTTAGCTCAGTCGGTAGAGCATGAGACTCTTAATCTCAGGGTCGTGGGTTCGAGCCCCACATCGGGCGAAGCAGTCTGTCCTTTCATACAATGCATTGTTTGGCGAAACTATGCCACTGCTTGTTTCACTATTGAAATGTGCTGCAGCTAAACTATTACGTGTTTATGATATGCAACGCTTTCTCCAGGTTGAATATGTCTACTAGCTTCTGCTGTTGTTTAGAGTTCCACTGGCATTGGAGATCAATTTTTCTCATTAACTATAGCAAGCAAGTTTCCTGTTTGTTTCCCACTCGAACAGCTTCACTCGATTAGAAAATCACATCTTCTATCTCGAACATGAGGCTTGTATGCAGGTACTGTGGCTTAGCTGGTCAAAGCGCCTGTTTCGTAAACAGGAGACCCTGGGGTTCAAATCCCAGCAGTACCTCAGAAAGCAAGTTCCTCGCTATGTTGTTTATTGCCCACAAGTGTTTTCTTTCATGAACTTTTTGACATTTCATGAAGGATTGCAGCGGGGAAATCAGCATTTGTGCCTTTTTAGCTCACTTGCTACCAGAGACTTTTAATCCCAGGTCATCTTTACATCACACTTCCCATGTGGTACTGTGGCTTAGCGGTGAAAGCGCCTGTCTTGTAAACAGGAGACCCTGGGTTCAAATCCCAGCAGTACCTCAAAAAGCAAGTTCTTATTGCTTTTCTCCCAAATACGTCTTTACATTTGGTACAAAAATGCCACTATGTGAAGCATACCTGTGCCTGGTTAGCTCAGTCGGTAGAGCATGAGACTCTTAATCTCAGGGTCGTGGGTTCGAGCCCCACATCGGGCGATGCAGGGTGGCTCTGTAGGTGTTGAGGAAACAAACAAGCACTGTTTCATCTAAATAGGTTGATGTTGTGCACCCCAGCTACTGTTGTGCTGTGCAATATGCTTCCTATGACAATGGAACTCAAATTGCCTTGTGAAATGCTACATGTTCCATTTTTGGGACTTTAATAACTTGTTTACTTTCTCACATAATCACATCTTCTATCTCTAGCATCAGGCTTCATGCAGGCACTGTGTCTTATAGCTGCTGAAATCGCCTGTTTCATAAGCAGATGTGCATTACCTCATGAAGGCTGTATCGCTTTTTCACAAATATCTTACCATTTGGTGAAAAAATGCAGCTGTTAAAAGAGCTTTTGTGCCTGGTTAGCTCAGTCGGTAGAGCATGAGACTCTTAATCTCAGGGTCGTGGGTTCGAGCCCCACATCGGGCGAAGCAGTCTGTCCTTTCATACAATGCATTGTTTGGCGAAACTATGCCACTGCTTGTTTCACTATTGAAATGTGCTGCAGCTAAACTATTACGTGTTTATGATATGCAAGCTTTCTCCAGGTTGAATATGTCTACTAGCTTCTGCTGTTGTTTAGAGTTCCACTGGCATTGGAGATCAATTTTTCTCATTAACTATAGCAAGCAAGTTTCCTGTTTACTTGTTTCCCACTCGAACAGCTTCACTCGATTAGAAAATCACATCTTCTATCTCGATCTCGACATGAGGCTTGTATGCAGGTACTGTGGCTTAGCTGGTCAAAGCGCCTGTTTCGTAAACAGGAGACCCTGGGTTCAAATCCCAGCAGTACCTCAGAAAGCAAGTTCCTCGCTATGTTGTTTATTTGCCCACAAGTGTTTTCTTTCATGAACTTTTTGACATTTCATGAAGGATTGCAGCGGGGAAATCAGCATTTGTGCCTTTTTAGCTCACTTGCTACCAGAGACTTTTAATCCCAGGTCATCTTTACATCACACTTCCCATGTGGTACTGTGGCTTAGCGGTGAAAGCGCCTGTCTTGTAAACAGGAGACCCTGGGTTCAAATCCCAGCAGTACCTCAAAAAGCAAGTTCTTATTGCTTTTTTCTCCCAAATACGTCTTTACATTTGGTACAAAAATGCCACTATGTGAAGCATACCTGTGCCTGGTTAGCTCAGTCGGTAGAGCATGAGACTCTTAATCTCAGGGTCGTGGGTTCGAGCCCCACATCGGGCGATGCAGGGTGGCTCTGTAGGTGTTGAGGAAACAAACAAGCACTGTTTCATCTAAATAGGTTGATGTTGTGCACCCCAGCTACTGTTGTGCTGTGCAATATGCTTCCTATGACAATGGAACTCAAAATGCCTTGTGAAATGCTACATGTTCCATTTTTGGGACTTTAATAACTTGTTTACTTTCTCACATAATCACATCTTCTATCTCTAGCATCAGGCTTCATGCAGGCACTGTGTCTTATAGCTGCTGAAATCGCCTGTTTCATAAGCAGATGTGCATTACCTCATGAAGGCTGTATCGCTTTTTTCACAAATATCTTACCATTTGGTGAAAAAATGCAGCTGTTAAAAGAGCTTTTGTGCCTGGTTAGCTCAGTCGGTAGAGCATGAGACTCTTAATCTCAGGGTCGTGGGTTCGAGCCCCACATCGGGCGAAGCAGTCTGTCCTTTCATACAATGCATTGTTTGGCGAAACTATGCCACTGCTTGTTTCACTATTGAAATGTGCTGCAGCTAAACTATTACGTGTTTATGATATGCAACGCTTTCTCCAGGTGAATATGTCTACTAGCTTCTGCTGTTGTTTAGAGTTCCACTGGCATTGGAGATCAATTTTTCTCATTAACTATAGCAAGCAAGTTTCCTGTTTACTTGTTTCCCACTCGAACAGCTTCACTCGATTAGAAAATCACATCTTCTATCTCGAACATGAGGCTTGTATGCAGGTACTGTGGCTTAGCTGGTCAAAGCGCCTGTTTCGTAAACAGGAGACCCTGGGTTCAAATCCCAGCAGTACCTCAGAAAGCAAGTTCCTCGCTATGTTGTTTATTGCCCACAAGTGTTTTCTTTCATGAACTTTTTGACATTTCATGAAGGATTGCAGCGGGGAATCAGCATTTGTGCCTTTTTAGCTCACTTGCTACCAGAGACTTTTAATCCCAGGTCATCTTTACATCACACTTCCCATGTGGTACTGTGGCTTAGCGGTGAAAGCGCCTGTCTTGTAAACAGAGACCCTGGTTCAAATCCCAGCAGTACCTCAAAAAGCAAGTTCTTATTGCTTTTTTCTCCCAAATACGTCTTTACATTTGGTACAAAAATGCCACTATGTGAAGCATACCTGTGCCTGGTTAGCTCAGTCGGTAGAGCATGAGACTCTTAATCTCAGGGTCGTGGGTTCGAGCCCCACATCGGGCGATGCAGGGTGGCTCTGTAGGTGTTGAGGAAACAAACAAGCACTGTTTCATCTAAATAGGTTGATGTTGTGCACCCCAGCTACTGTTGTGCTGTGCAATATGCTTCCTATGACAATGGAACTCAAATTGCCTTGTGAAATGCTACATGTTCCATTTTTGGGACTTTAATAACTTGTTTACTTTCTCACATAATCACATCTTCTATCTCTAGCATCAGGCTTCATGCAGGCACTGTGTCTTATAGCTGCTGAAATCGCCTGTTTCATAAGCAGATGTGCATTACCTCATGAAGGCTGTATCGCTTTTTCACAAATATCTTACCATTTGGTGAAAAAATGCAGCTGTTAAAAGAGCTTTTGTGCCTGGTTAGCTCAGTCGGTAGAGCATGAGACTCTTAATCTCAGGGTCGTGGGTTCGAGCCCCACATCGGGCGAAGCAGTCTGTCCTTTCATACAATGCATTGTTTGGCGAAACTATGCCACTGCTTGTTTCACTATTGAAATGTGCTGCAGCTAAACTATTACGTGTTTATGATATGCAACGCTTTCTCCAGGTTGAATATGTCTACTAGCTTCTGTTGTGTTAGAGTTCCACTGGCATTGGAGATCAATTTTTCTCATTAACTATAGCAAGCAAGTTTCCTGTTTACTTGTTTCCCACTCGAACAGCTTCACTCGATTAGAAAATCACATCTTCTATCTCGAACATGAGGCTTGTATGCAGGTACTGTGGCTTAGCTGGTCAAAGCGCCTGTTTCGTAAACAGGAGACCCTGGTTCAAATCCCAGCAGTACCTCAGAAAGCAAGTTCCTCGCTATGTTGTTTATTGCCCACAAGTGTTTTCTTTCATGAACTTTTTGACATTTCATGAAGGATTGCAGCGGGGAAATCAGCATTTGTGCCTTTTTAGCTCACTTGCTACCAGAGACTTTTAATCCCAGGTCATCTTTACATCACACTTCCCATGTGGTACTGTGGCTTAGCGGTGAAAGCGCCTGTCTTGTAAACAGGAGACCCTGGGTTCAAATCCCAGCAGTACCTCAAAAAGCAAGTTCTTATTGCTTTTTTCTCCCAAATACGTCTTTACATTTGGTACAAAAATGCCACTATGTGAAGCATACCTGTGCCTGGTTAGCTCAGTCGGTAGAGCATGAGACTCTTAATCTCAGGGTCGTGGGTTCGAGCCCCACATCGGGCGATGCAGGGTGGCTCTGTAGGTGTTGAGGAAACAAACAAGCACTGTTTCATCTAAATAGGTTGATGTTGTGCACCCCAGCTACTGTTGTGCTGTGCAATATGCTTCCTATGACAATGGAACTCGAAATGCTACATGTTCCATTTTTGGGACTTTAATAACTTGTTTACTTTCTCACATAATCACATCTTCTATCTCTAGCATCAGGCTTCATGCAGGCACTGTGTCTTATAGCTGCTGAAATCGCCTGTTTCATAAGCAGATGTGCATTACCTCATGAAGGCTGTATCGCTTTTTCACAAATATCTTACCATTTGGTGAAAAAATGCAGCTGTTAAACGAGCTTTTGTGCCTGGTTAGCTCAGTCGGTAGAGCATGAGACTCTTAATCTCAGGGTCGTGGGTTCGAGCCCCACATCGGGCGAAGCAGTCTGTCCTTTCATACAATGCATTGTTTGGCGAAACTATGCCACTGCTTGTTTCACTATTGAAATGTGCTGCAGCTAAACTATTACGTGTTTATGATATGCAACGCTTTCTCCAGGTTGAATATGTCTACTAGCTTCTGCTGTTGTTTAGAGTTCCACTGGCATTGGAGATCAATTTTTCTCATTAACTATAGCAAGCAAGTTTCCTGTTTACTTGTTTCCCACTCGAACAGCTTCACTCGATTAGAAAATCACATCTTCTATCTCGAACATGAGGCTTGTATGCAGGTACTGTGGCTTAGCTGGTCAAAGCGCCTGTTTCGTAAACAGGAGACCCTGGGTTCAAATCCCAGCAGTACCTCAGAAAGCAAGTTCCTCGCTATGTTGTTTATTGCCCACAAGTGTTTTCTTTCATGAACTTTTTGACATTTCATGAAGGATTGCAGCGGGGAAATCAGCATTTGTGCCTTTTTAGCTCACTTGCTACCAGAGACTTTTAATCCCAGGTCATCTTTACATCACACTTCCCATGTGGTACTGTGGCTTAGCGGTGAAAGCGCCTGTCTTGTAAACAGGAGACCCTGGGTTCAAATCCCAGCAGTACCTCAAAAAGCAAGTTCTTATTGCTTTTTTCTCCCAAATACGTCTTTACATTTGGTACAAAAATGCCACTATGTGAAGCATACCTGTGCCTGGTTAGCTCAGTCGGTAGAGCATGAGACTCTTAATCTCAGGGTCGTGGGTTCGAGCCCCACATCGGGCGATGCAGGGTGGCTCTGTAGGTGTTGAGGAAACAAACAAGCACTGTTTCATCTAAATAGGTTGATGTTGTGCACCCCAGCTACTGTTGTGCTGTGCAATATGCTTCCTATGACAATGGAACTCAAATTGCCTTGTGAAATGCTACATGTTCCATTTTTGGGACTTTAATAACTTGTTTACTTTCTCACATAATCACATCTTCTATCTCTAGCATCAGGCTTCATGCAGGCACTGTGTCTTATAGCTGCTGAAATCGCCTGTTTCATAAGCAGATGTGCATTACCTCATGAAGGCTGTATCGCTTTTTCACAAATATCTTACCATTTGGTGAAAAAATGCAGCTGTTAAAACGAGCTTTTGTGCCTGGTTAGCTCAGTCGGTAGAGCATGAGACTCTTAATCTCAGGGTCGTGGGTTCGAGCCCCACATCGGGCGAAGCAGTCTGTCCTTTCATACAATGCATTGTTTGGCGAAACTATGCCACTGCTTGTTTCACTATTGAAATGTGCTGCAGCTAAACTATTACGTGTTTATGATATGCAACGCTTTCTCCAGGTTGAATATGTCTACTAGCTTCTGCTGTTGTTTAGAGTTCCACTGGCATTGGAGATCAATTTTTCTCATTAACTATAGCAAGCAAGTTTCCTGTTTACTTGTTTCCCACTCGAACAGCTTCACTCGATTAGAAAATCACATCTTCTATCTCGAACATGAGGCTTGTATGCAGGTACTGTGGCTTAGCTGGTCAAAGCGCCTGTTTCGTAAACAGGAGACCCTGGGTTCAAATCCCAGCAGTACCTCAGAAAGCAAGTTCCTCGCTATGTTGTTTATTGCCCACAAGTGTTTTCTTTCATGAACTTTTTGACATTTCATGAAGGATTGCAGCGGGGAAATCAGCATTTGTGCCTTTTTAGCTCACTTGCTACCAGAGACTTTTAATCCCAGGTCATCTTTACATCACACTTCCCATGTGGTACTGTGGCTTAGCGGTGAAAGCGCCTGTCTTGTAAACAGGAGACCCTGGGTTCAAATCCCAGCAGTACCTCAAAAAGCAAGTTCTTATTGCTTTTTTCTCCCAAATACGTCTTTACATTTGGTACAAAAATGCCACTATGTGAAGCATACCTGTGCCTGGTTAGCTCAGTCGGTAGAGCATGAGACTCTTAATCTCAGGGTCGTGGGTTCGAGCCCCACATCGGGCGATGCAGGGTGGCTCTGTAGGTGTTGAGGAAACAAACAAGCACTGTTTCATCTAAATAGGTTGATGTTGTGCACCCCAGCTACTGTTGTGCTGTGCAATATGCTTCCTATGACAATGGAACTCAAATTGCCTTGTGAAATGCTACATGTTCCATTTTTGGGACTTTAATAACTTGTTTACTTTCTCACATAATCACATCTTCTATCTCTAGCATCAGGCTTCATGCAGGCACTGTGTCTTATAGCTGCTGAAATCGCCTGTTTCATAAGCAGATGTGCATTACCTCATGAAGGCTGTATCGCTTTTTCACAAATATCTTACCATTTGGTGAAAAAATGCAGCTGTTAAAAGAGCTTTTGTGCCTGGTTAGCTCAGTCGGTAGAGCATGAGACTCTTAATCTCAGGGTCGTGGGTTCGAGCCCCACATCGGGCGAAGCAGTCTGTCCTTTCATACAATGCATTGTTTGGCGAAACTATGCCACTGCTTGTTTCACTATTGAAATGTGCTGCAGCTAAACTATTACGTGTTTATGATATGCAACGCTTTCTCCAGGTTGAATATGTCTACTAGCTTCTGCTGTTGTTTAGAGTTCCACTGGCATTGGAGATCAATTTTTCTCATTAACTATAGCAAGCAAGTTTCCTGTTTACTTGTTTCCCACTCGAACAGCTTCACTCGATTAGAAAATCACATCTTCTATCTCGAACATGAGGCTTGTATGCAGGTACTGTGGCTTAGCTGGTCAAAGCGCCTGTTTCGTAAACAGGAGACCCTGGGTTCAAATCCCAGCAGTACCTCAGAAAGCAAGTTCCTCGCTATGTTGTTTATTGCCCACAAGTGTTTTCTTTCATGAACTTTTTGACATTTCATGAAGGATTGCAGCGGGGAATCAGCATTTGTGCCTTTTTAGCTCACTTGCTACCAGAGACTTTTAATCCCAGGTCATCTTTACATCACACTTCCCATGTGGTACTGTGGCTTAGCGGTGAAAGCGCCTGTCTTGTAAACAGGAGACCCTGGGTTCAAATCCCAGCAGTACCTCAAAAAGCAAGTTCTTATTGCTTTTTTCTCCCAAATACGTCTTTACATTTGGTACAAAAATGCCACTATGTGAAGCATACCTGTGCCTGGTTAGCTCAGTCGGTAGAGCATGAGACTCTTAATCTCAGGGTCGTGGGTTCGAGCCCCACATCGGGCGATGCAGGGTGGCTCTGTAGGTGTTGAGGAAACAAACAAGCACTGTTTCATCTAAATAGGTTGATGTTGTGCACCCCAGCTACTGTTGTGCTGTGCAATATGCTTCCTATGACAATGGAACTCGAAATGCTACATGTTCCATTTTTGGGACTTTAATAACTTGTTTACTTTCTCACATAATCACATCTTCTATCTCTAGCATCAGGCTTCATGCAGGCACTGTGTCTTATAGCTGCTGAAATCGCCTGTTTCATAAGCAGATGTGCATTACCTCATGAAGGCTGTATCGCTTTTTCACAAATATCTTACCATTTGGTGAAAAAATGCAGCTGTTAAAACGAGCTTTTGTGCCTGGTTAGCTCAGTCGGTAGAGCATGAGACTCTTAATCTCAGGGTCGTGGGTTCGAGCCCCACATCGGGCGAAGCAGTCTGTCCTTTCATACAATGCATTGTTTGGCGAAACTATGCCACTGCTTGTTTCACTATTGAAATGTGCTGCAGCTAAACTATTACGTGTTTATGATATGCAACGCTTTCTCCAGGTTGAATATGTCTACTAGCTTCTGCTGTTGTTTAGAGTTCCACTGGCATTGGAGATCAATTTTCTCATTAACTATAGCAAGCAAGTTTCCTGTTTACTTGTTTCCCACTCGAACAGCTTCACTCGATTAGAAAATCACATCTTCTATCTCGAACATGAGGCTTGTATGCAGGTACTGTGGCTTAGCTGGTCAAAGCGCCTGTTTCGTAAACAGGAGACCCTGGGTTCAAATCCCAGCAGTACCTCAGAAAGCAAGTTCCTCGCTATGTTGTTTATTGCCCACAAGTGTTTTCTTTCATGAACTTTTTGACATTTCATGAAGGATTGCAGCGGGGCAATCAGCATTTGTGCCTTTTTAGCTCACTTGCTACCAGAGACTTTTAATCCCAGGTCATCTTTACATCACACTTCCCATGTGGTACTGTGGCTTAGCGGTGAAAGCGCCTGTCTTGTAAACAGGAGACCCTGGGTTCAAATCCCAGCAGTACCTCAAAAAGCAAGTTCTTATTGCTTTTTTCTCCCAAATACGTCTTTACATTTGGTACAAAAATGCCACTATGTGAAGCATACCTGTGCCTGGTTAGCTCAGTCGGTAGAGCATGAGACTCTTAATCTCAGGGTCGTGGGTTCGAGCCCCACATCGGGCGATGCAGGGTGGCTCTGTAGGTGTTGAGGAAACAAACAAGCACTGTTTCATCTAAATAGGTTGATGTTGTGCACCCCAGCTACTGTTGTGCTGTGCAATATGCTTCCTATGACAATGGAACTCAAATTGCCTTGTGAAATGCTACATGTTCCATTTTTGGGACTTTAATAACTTGTTTACTTTCTCACATAATCACATCTTCTATCTCTAGCATCAGGCTTCATGCAGGCACTGTGTCTTATAGCTGCTGAAATCGCCTGTTTCATAAGCAGATGTGCATTACCTCATGAAGGCTGTATCGCTTTTTCACAAATATCTTACCATTTGGTGAAAAAATGCAGCTGTTAAAAGAGCTTTTGTGCCTGGTTAGCTCAGTCGGTAGAGCATGAGACTCTTAATCTCAGGGTCGTGGGTTCGAGCCCCACATCGGGCGAAGCAGTCTGTCCTTTCATACAATGCATTGTTTGGCGAAACTATGCCACTGCTTGTTTCACTATTGAAATGTGCTGCAGCTAAACTATTACGTGTTTATGATATGCAACGCTTTCTCCAGGTTGAATATGTCTACTAGCTTCTGCTGTTGTTTAGAGTTCCACTGGCATTGGAGATCAATTTTTCTCATTAACTATAGCAAGCAAGTTTCCTGTTTACTTGTTTCCCACTCGAACAGCTTCACTCGATTAGAAAATCACATCTTCTATCTCGAACATGAGGCTTGTATGCAGGTACTGTGGCTTAGCTGGTCAAAGCGCCTGTTTCGTAAACAGGAGACCCTGGGTTCAAATCCCAGCAGTACCTCAGAAAGCAAGTTCCTCGCTATGTTGTTTATTGCCCACAAGTGTTTTCTTTCATGAACTTTTTGACATTTCATGAAGGATTGCAGCGGGGAAATCAGCATTTGTGCCTTTTTAGCTCACTTGCTACCAGAGACTTTTAATCCCAGGTCATCTTTACATCACACTTCCCATGTGGTACTGTGGTTTAGCGGTGAAAGCGCCTGTCTTGTAAACAGGAGACCCTGGGTTCAAATCCCAGCAGTACCTCAAAAAGCAAGTTCTTATTGCTTTTTTCTCCCAAATACGTCTTTACATTTGGTACAAAAATGCCACTATGTGAAGCATACCTGTGCCTGGTTAGCTCAGTCGGTAGAGCATGAGACTCTTAATCTCAGGGTCGTGGGTTCGAGCCCCACATCGGGCGATGCAGGGTGGCTCTGTAGGTGTTGAGGAAACAAACAAGCACTGTTTCATCTAAATAGGTTGATGTTGTGCACCCCAGCTACTGTTGTGCTGTGCAATATGCTACCTATGACAATGGAACTCAAATTGCCTTGTGAAATGCTACATGTTCCATTTTTGGGACTTTAATAACTTGTTTACTTTCTCACATAATCACATCTTCTATCTCTAGCATCAGGCTTCATGCAGGCACTGTGTCTTATAGCTGCTGAAATCGCCTGTTTCATAAGCAGATGTGCATTACCTCATGAAGGCTGTATCGCTTTTTCACAAATATCTTACCATTTGGTGAAAAAATGCAGCTGTTAAAAGAGCTTTTGTGCCTGGTTAGCTCAGTCGGTAGAGCATGAGACTCTTAATCTCAGGGTCGTGGGTTCGAGCCCCACATCGGGCGAAGCAGTCTGTCCTTTCATACAATGCATTGTTTGGCGAAACTATGCCACTGCTTGTTTCACTATTGAAATGTGCTGCAGCTAAACTATTACGTGTTTATGATATGCAACGCTTTCTCCAGGTTGAATATGTCTACTAGCTTCTGCTGTTGTTTAGAGTTCCACTGGCATTGGAGATCAATTTTTCTCATTAACTATAGCAAGCAAGTTTCCTGTTTACTTGTTTCCCACTCGAACAGCTTCACTCGATTAGAAAATCACATCTTCTATCTCGAACATGAGGCTTGTATGCAGGTACTGTGGCTTAGCTGGTCAAAGCGCCTGTTTCGTAAACAGGAGACCCTGGGTTCAAATCCCAGCAGTACCTCAGAAAGCAAGTTCCTCGCTATGTTGTTTATTGCCCACAAGTGTTTTCTTTCATGAACTTTTTGACATTTCATGAAGGATTGCAGCGGGGAAATCAGCATTTGTGCCTTTTTAGCTCACTTGCTACCAGAGACTTTTAATCCCAGGTCATCTTTACATCACACTTCCCATGTGGTACTGTGGTTAGCGGTGAAAGCGCCTGTCTTGTAAACAGGAGACCCTGGGTTCAAATCCCAGCAGTACCTCAAAAAGCAAGTTCTTATTGCTTTTTTCTCCCAAATACGTCTTTACATTTGGTACAAAAATGCCACTATGTGAAGCATACCTGTGCCTGGTTAGCTCAGTCGGTAGAGCATGAGACTCTTAATCTCAGGGTCGTGGGTTCGAGCCCCACATCGGGCGATGCAGGGTGGCTCTGTAGGTGTTGAGGAAACAAACAAGCACTGTTTCATCTAAATAGGTTGATGTTGTGCACCCCAGCTACTGTTGTGCTGTGCAATATGCTTCCTATGACAATGGAACTCAAATTGCCTTGTGAAATGCTACATGTTCCATTTTTGGGACTTTAATAACTTGTTTACTTTCTCACATAATCACATCTTCTATCTCTAGCATCAGGCTTCATGCAGGCACTGTGTCTTATAGCTGCTGAAATCGCCTGTTTCATAAGCAGATGTGCATTACCTCATGAAGGCTGTATCGCTTTTTCACAAATATCTTACCATTTGGTGAAAAAATGCAGCTGTTAAAAGAGCTTTTGTGCCTGGTTAGCTCAGTCGGTAGAGCATGAGACTCTTAATCTCAGGGTCGTGGGTTCGAGCCCCACATCGGGCGAAGCAGTCTGTCCTTTCATACAATGCATTGTTTGGCGAAACTATGCCACTGCTTGTTTCACTATTGAAATGTGCTGCAGCTAAACTATTACGTGTTTATGATATGCAACGCTTTCTCCAGGTTGAATATGTCTACTAGCTTCTGCTGTTGTTTAGAGTTCCACTGGCATTGGAGATCAATTTTTCTCATTAACTATAGCAAGCAAGTTTCCTGTTTACTTGTTTCCCACTCGAACAGCTTCACTCGATTAGAAAATCACATCTTCTATCTCGAACATGAGGCTTGTATGCAGGTACTGTGGCTTAGCTGGTCAAAGCGCCTGTTTCGTAAACAGGAGACCCTGGGTTCAAATCCCAGCAGTACCTCAGAAAGCAAGTTCCTCGCTATGTTGTTTATTGCCCACAAGTGTTTTCTTTCATGAACTTTTTGACATTTCATGAAGGATTGCAGCGGGAAATCAGCATTTGTGCCTTTTTAGCTCACTTGCTACCAGAGACTTTTAATCCCAGGTCATCTTTACATCACACTTCCCATGTGGTACTGTGGCTTAGCGGTGAAAGCGCCTGTCTTGTAAACAGGAGACCCTGGGTTCAAATCCCAGCAGTACCTCAAAAAGCAAGTTCTTATTGCTTTTTTCTCCCAAATACGTCTTTACATTTGGTACAAAAATGCCACTATGTGAAGCATACCTGTGCCTGGTTAGCTCAGTCGGTAGAGCATGAGACTCTTAATCTCAGGGTCGTGGGTTCGAGCCCCACATCGGGCGATGCAGGGTGGCTCTGTAGGTGTTGAGGAAACAAACAAGCACTGTTTCATCTAAATAGGTTGATGTTGTGCACCCCAGCTACTGTTGTGCTGTGCAATATGCTTCCTATGACAATGGAACTCAAATTGCCTTGTGAAATGCTACATGTTCCATTTTTGGGACTTTAATAACTTGTTTACTTTCTCACATAATCACATCTTCTATCTCTAGCATCAGGCTTCATGCAGGCACTGTGTCTTATAGCTGCTGAAATCGCCTGTTTCATAAGCAGATGTGCATTACCTCATGAAGGCTGTATCGCTTTTTCACAAATATCTTACCATTTGGTGAAAAAATGCAGCTGTTAAAAGAGCTTTGTGCCTGGTTAGCTCAGTCGGTAGAGCATGAGACTCTTAATCTCAGGGTCGTGGGTTCGAGCCCCACATCGGGCGAAGCAGTCTGTCCTTTCATACAATGCATTGTTTGGCGAAACTATGCCACTGCTTGTTTCACTATTGAAATGTGCTGCAGCTAAACTATTACGTGTTTATGATATGCAACGCTTTCTCCAGGTTGAATATGTCTACTAGCTTCTGCTGTTGTTTAGAGTTCCACTGGCATTGGAGATCAATTTTTCTCATTAACTATAGCAAGCAAGTTTCCTGTTTACTTGTTTCCCACTCGAACAGCTTCACTCGATTAGAAAATCACATCTTCTATCTCGAACATGAGGCTTGTATGCAGGTACTGTGGCTTAGCTGGTCAAAGCGCCTGTTTCGTAAACAGGAGACCCTGGGTTCAAATCCCAGCAGTACCTCAGAAAGCAAGTTCCTCGCTATGTTGTTTATTGCCCACAAGTGTTTTCTTTCATGAACTTTTTGACATTTCATGAAGGATTGCAGCGGGGAAATCAGCATTTGTGCCTTTTTAGCTCACTTGCTACCAGAGACTTTTAATCCCAGGTCATCTTTACATCACACTTCCCATGTGGTACTGTGGCTTAGCGGTGAAAGCGCCTGTCTTGTAAACAGGAGACCCTGGGTTCAAATCCCAGCAGTACCTCAAAAAGCAAGTTCTTATTGCTTTTTTCTCCCAAATACGTCTTTACATTTGGTACAAAAATGCCACTATGTGAAGCATACCTGTGCCTGGTTAGCTCAGTCGGTAGAGCATGAGACTCTTAATCTCAGGGTCGTGGGTTCGAGCCCCACATCGGGCGATGCAGGGTGGCTCTGTAGGTGTTGAGGAAACAAACAAGCACTGTTTCATCTAAATAGGTTGATGTTGTGCACCCCAGCTACTGTTGTGCTGTGCAATATGCTTCCTATGACAATGGAACTCAAATTGCCTTGTGAAATGCTACATGTTCCATTTTTGGGACTTTAATAACTTGTTTACTTTCTCACATAATCACATCTTCTATCTCTAGCATCAGGCTTCATGCAGGCACTGTGTCTTATAGCTGCTGAAATCGCCTGTTTCATAAGCAGATGTGCATTACCTCATGAAGGCTGTATCGCTTTTTCACAAATATCTTACCATTTGGTGAAAAAATGCAGCTGTTAAAAGAGCTTTTGTGCCTGGTTAGCTCAGTCGGTAGAGCATGAGACTCTTAATCTCAGGGTCGTGGGTTCGAGCCCCACATCGGGCGAAGCAGTCTGTCCTTTCATACAATGCATTGTTTGGCGAAACTATGCCACTGCTTGTTTCACTATTGAAATGTGCTGCAGCTAAACTATTACGTGTTTATGATATGCAATGCTTTCTCCAGGTTGAATATGTCTACTAGCTTCTGCTGTTGTTTAGAGTTCCACTGGCATTGGAGATCAATTTTTCTCATTAACTATAGCAAGCAAGTTTCCTGTTTACTTGTTTCCCACTCGAACAGCTTCACTCGATTAGAAAATCACATCTTCTATCTCGAACATGAGGCTTGTATGCAGGTACTGTGGCTTAGCTGGTCAAAGCGCCTGTTTCGTAAACAGGAGACCCTGGGTTCAAATCCCAGCAGTACCTCAGAAAGCAAGTTCCTCGCTATGTTGTTTATTGCCCACAAGTGTTTTCTTTCATGAACTTTTTGACATTTCATGAAGGATTGCAGCAGCGGGAAATCAGCATTTGTGCCTTTTTAGCTCACTTGCTACCAGAGACTTTTAATCCCAGGTCATCTTTACATCACACTTCCCATGTGGTACTGTGGCTTAGCGGTGAAAGCGCCTGTCTTGTAAACAGGAGACCCTGGGTTCAAATCCCAGCAGTACCTCAAAAAGCAAGTTCTTATTGCTTTTTTCTCCCAAATACGTCTTTACATTTGGTACAAAAATGCCACTATGTGAAGCATACCTGTGCCTGGTTAGCTCAGTCGGTAGAGCATGAGACTCTTAATCTCAGGGTCGTGGGTTCGAGCCCCACATCGGGCGATGCAGGGTGGCTCTGTAGGTGTTGAGGAAACAAACAAGCACTGTTTCATCTAAATAGGTTGATGTTGTGCACCCCAGCTACTGTTGTGCTGTGCAATATGCTTCCTATGACAATGGAACTCAAATTGCCTTGTGAAATGTTCCATTTTTGGGACTTTAATAACTTGTTTACTTTCTCACATAATCACATCTTCTATCTCTAGCATCAGGCTTCATGCAGGCACTGTGTCTTATAGCTGCTGAAATCGCCTGTTTCATAAGCAGATGTGCATTACCTCATGAAGGCTGTATCGCTTTTTCACAAATATCTTACCATTTGGTGAAAAAATGCAGCTGTTAAAAGAGCTTTTGTGCCTGGTTAGCTCAGTCGGTAGAGCATGAGACTCTAATCTCAGGGTCGTGGTTCGAGCCCCACATCGCGGAAGCAGTCTGTCCTTTCATACAATGCATTGTTTGGCGAAACTATGCCACTGCTTGTTTCACTATTGAAATGTGCTGCAGCTAAACTATTACGTGTTTATGATATGCAACGCTTTCTCCAGGTTGATATGTCTACTAGCTTCTGCTGTTGTTTAGAGTTCCACTGGCATTGGAGATCAATTTTTCTCATTAACTATAGCAAGCAAGTTTCCTGTTTACTTGTTTCCCACTCGAACAGCTTCACTCGATTAGAAAATCACATCTTCTATCTCGAACATGAGGCTTGTATGCAGGTACTGTGGCTTAGCTGGTCAAAGCGCCTGTTTCGTAAACAGGAGACCCTGGGTTCAAATCCCAGCAGTACCTCAGAAAGCAAGTTCCTCGCTATGTTGTTTATTGCCCACAAGTGTTTTCTTTCATGAACTTTTTGACATTTCATGAAGGATTGCAGCGGGGAAATCAGCATTTGTGCCTTTTTAGCTCACTTGCTACCAGAGACTTTTAATCCCAGGTCATCTTTACATCACACTTCCCATGTGGTACTGTGGCTTAGCGGTGAAAGCGCCTGTCTTGTAAACAGGAGACCCTGGGTTCAAATCCCAGCAGTACCTCAAAAAGCAAGTTCTTATTGCTTTTTTCTCCCAAATACGTCTTTACATTTGGTACAAAAAAGCCACTATGTGAAGCATACCTGTGCCTGGTTAGCTCAGTCGGTAGAGCATGAGACTCTTAATCTCAGGGTCGTGGGTTCGAGCCCCACATCGGGCGATGCAGGGTGGCTCTGTAGGTGTTGAGGAAACAAACAAGCACTGTTTCATCTAAATAGGTTGATGTTGTGCACCCCAGCTACTGTTGTGCTGTGCAATATGCATCCTATGACAATGGAACTCAAATTGCCTTGTGAAATGCTACATGTTCCATTTTTGGGACTTTAATAACTTGTTTACTTTCTCACATAATCACACATCTTCTATCTCTAGCATCAGGCTTCATGCAGGCACTGTGTCTTATAGCTGCTGAAATCGCCTGTTTCATAAGCAGATGTGCATTACCTCATGAAGGCTGTATCGCTTTTTCACAAATATCTTACCATTTGGTGAAAAAATGCAGCTGTTAAAAGAGCTTTTGTGCCTGGTTAGCTCAGTCGGTAGAGCATGAGACTCTTAATCTCAGGTCGTGGGTTCGAGCCCCACATCGGGCGAAGCAGTCTGTCCTTTCATACAATGCATTGTTTGGCGAAACTATGCCACTGCTTGTTTCACTATTGAAATGTGCTGCAGCTAAACTATTACGTGTTTATGATATGCAATGCTTTCTCCAGGTTGAATATGTCTACTAGCTTCTGCTGTTGTTTAGAGTTCCACTGGCATTGGAGATCAATTTTTCTCATTAACTATAGCAAGCAAGTTTCCTGTTTACTTGTTTCCCACTCGAACAGCTTCACTCGATTAGAAAATCACATCTTCTATCTCGAACATGAGGCTTGTATGCAGGTACTGTGGCTTAGCTGGTCAAAGCGCCTGTTTCGTAAACAGGAGACCCTGGGTTCAAATCCCAGCAGTACCTCAGAAAGCAAGTTCCTCGCTATGTTGTTTATTGCCCACAAGTGTTTTCTTTCATGAACTTTTTGACATTTCATGAAGGATTGCAGCGGGGAAATCAGCATTTGTGCCTTTTTAGCTCACTTGCTACCAGAGACTTTTAATCCCAGGTCATCTTTACATCACACTTCCCATGTGGTACTGTGGCTTAGCGGTGAAAGCGCCTGTCTTGTAAACAGGAGACCCTGGGTTCAAATCCCAGCAGTACCTCAAAAAGCAAGTTCTTATTGCTTTTTTCTCCCAAATACGTCTTTACATTTGGTACAAAAATGCCACTATGTGAAGCATACCTGTGCCTGGTTAGCTCAGTCGGTAGAGCATGAGACTCTTAATCTCAGGGTCGTGGTTCGAGCCCCCCATCGGGCGATGCAGGGTGGCTCTGTAGGTGTTGAGGAAACAAACAAGCACTGTTTCATCTAAATAGGTTGATGTTGTGCACCCCAGCTACTGTTGTGCTGTGCAATATGCATCCTATGACAATGGAACTCAAATTGCCTTGTGAAATGCTACATGTTCCATTTTTGGGACTTTAATAACTTGTTTACTTTCTCACATAATCACATCTTCTATCTCTAGCATCAGGCTTCATGCAGGCACTGTGTCTTATAGCTGCTGAAATCGCCTGTTTCATAAGCAGATGTGCATTACCTCATGAAGGCTGTATCGCTTTTTCACAAATATCTTACCATTTGGTGAAAAAATGCAGCTGTTAAAAGAGCTTTTGTGCCTGGTTAGCTCAGTCGGTAGAGCATGAGACTCTTAATCTCAGGGTCGTGGGTTCGAGCCCCACATCGGGCGAAGCAGTCTGTCCTTTCATACAATGCATTGTTTGGCGAAACTATGCCACTGCTTGTTTCACTATTGAAATGTGCTGCAGCTAAACTATTACGTGTTTATGATATGCAACGCTTTCTCCAGGTTGAATATGTCTACTAGCTTCTGCTGTTGTTTAGAGTTCCACTGGCATTGGAGATCAATTTTTCTCATTAACTATAGCAAGCAAGTTTCCTGTTTACTTGTTTCCCACTCGAACAGCTTCACTCGATTAGAAAATCACATCTTCTATCTCGAACATGAGGCTTGTATGCAGGTACTGTGGCTTAGCTGGTCAAAGCGCCTGTTTCGTAAACAGGAGACCCTGGGTTCAAATCCCAGCAGTACCTCAGAAAGCAAGTTCCTCGCTATGTTGTTTATTGCCCACAAGTGTTTTCTTTCATGAACTTTTTGACATTTCATGAAGGATTGCAGCGGGGAAATCAGCATTTGTGCCTTTTTAGCTCACTTGCTACCAGAGACTTTTAATCCCAGGTCATCTTTACATCACACTTCCCATGTGGTACTGTGGCTTAGCGGTGAAAGCGCCTGTCTTGTAAACAGGAGACCCTGGGTTCAAATCCCAGCAGTACCTCAAAAAGCAAGTTCTTATTGCTTTTTTCTCCCCAAATACGTCTTTACATTTGGTACAAAAATGCCACTATGTGAAGCATACCTGTGCCTGGTTAGCTCAGTCGGTAGAGCATGAGACTCTTAATCTCAGGGTCGTGGGTTCGAGCCCCACATCCGGCGATGCAGGGTGGCTCTGTAGGTGTTGAGGAAACAAACAAGCACTGTTTCATCTAAATAGGTTGATGTTGTGCACCCCAGCTAATGTTGTGCTGTGCAATATGTTTCCTATGACAATGGAACTCAAATTGCCTTGTGAAATCCTACATGTTCCATTTTTGGGACTTTAATAACTTGTTTACTTTCTCACATAATCACATCTTCTATCTCTAGCATCAGGCTTCATGCAGGCACTGTGTCTTATAGCTGCTGAAATCGCCTGTTTCATAAGCAGATGTGCATTACCTCATGAAGGCTGTATCGCTTTTTCACAAATATCTTACCATTTGGTGAAAAAATGCAGCTGTTAAAAGAGCTTTTGTGCCTGGTTAGCTCAGTCGGTAGAGCATGAGACTCTTAATCTCAGGGTCGTGGGTTCGAGCCCCACATCGGGCGAAGCAGTCTGTCCTTTCATACAATGCATTGTTTGGCGAAACTATGCCACTGCTTGTTTCACTATTGAAATGTGCTGCAGCTAAACTATTACGTGTTTATGATATGCAACGCTTTCTCCAGGTTGAATATGTCTACTAGCTTCTGCTGTTGTTTTTAGAGTTCCACTGGCATTGGAGATCATTTTTTCTCATTAACTATAGCAAGCAAGTTTCCTGTTTACTTGTTTCCCACTCGAACAGCTTCACTCGATTAGAAAATCACATCTTCTATCTCGAACATGAGGCTTGTATGCAGGTACTGTGGCTTAGCTGGTCAAAGCGCCTGTTTCGTAAACAGGAGACCCTGGGTTCAAATCCCAGCAGTACCTCAGAAAGCAAGTTCCTCGCTATGTTGTTTATTGCCCACAAGTGTTTTCTTTCATGAACTTTTTGACATTTCATGAAGGATTGCAGCGGGGAAATCAGCATTTGTGCCTTTTTAGCTCACTTGCTACCAGAGACTTTTAATCCCAGGTCATCTTTACATCACACTTCCCATGTGGTACTGTGGCTTAGCGGTGAAAGCGCCTGTCTTGTAAACAGGAGACCCTGGGTTCAAATCCCAGCAGTACCTCAAAAAGCAAGTTCTTATTGCTTTTTTCTCCCAAATACGTCTTTACATTTGGTACAAAAATGCCACTATGTGAAGCATACCTGTGCCTGGTTAGCTCAGTCGGTAGAGCATGAGACTCTTAATCTCAGGGTCGTGGGTTCGAGCCCCACATCGGGCGATGCAGGGTGGCTCTGTAGGTGTTGAGGAAACAAACAAGCACTGTTTCATCTAAATAGGTTGATGTTGTGCACCCCAGCTACTGTTGTGCTGTGCAATATGCTTCCTTTGACAATGGAACTCAAATTGCCTTGTGAAATGCTACATGTTCCATTTTTGGGACTTTAATAACTTGTTTACTTTCTCACATAATCACATCTTCTATCTCTAGCATCAGGCTTCATGCAGGCACTGTGTCTTATAGCTGCTGAAATCGCCTGTTTCATAAGCAGATGTGCATTACCTCATGAAGGCTGTATCGCTTTTTCACAAATATCTTACCATTTGGTGAAAAAATGCAGCTGTTAAACGAGCTTTTGTGTCTGGTTAGCTCAGTCGGTAGAGCATGAGACTCTTAATCTCAGGGTCGTGGGTTCGAGCCCCACATCGGGCGCAGCAGTCTGTCCTTTCATACAATGCATTGTTTGGCGAAACTATGCCACTGCTTGTTTCACTATTGAAATGTGCTGCAGCTAAACTATTACGTGTTTATGATATGCAACACTTTCTCCAGGTTGAAATGGAGTTGGTACAACGTATGTTCAGGAGGAAGACCACACTTCAAAGAATAATCGTTAATAGTTACTACCCTGTCTCTCTCTATCATACCTTGTACGCCATTCTTGGTTAACTTCTGTAACATACCCTGATCACCATGGTAACCCGATCAAGCACCTCCCCTTGACTTAACTACCATAGTAACCGCTAATGTTCCGCCCAAACTCCTCCCCCTTGTCTACGTATATATACCTGCCTCGTCTACCTATCATTCGTGCTTTGTTCTTCGTATGACTCACGTGACGCCACGTCACGTAGCTTCGCCGTCCCGCGACACACACACGAGTAACTTCCGCATTCGTTTTGCCCCGAACTACTGTAGTTATCAAAATAATCATTAGGCTACTTACCTCGAGTTATCACGGATCAACACACTGGAGAAACCTGAGAGAGTCGTCGCTCTCGCCAGCCGCGGGATCCACGTATTCCAGCATTATAACCATAGATATACTACTCGTCTTCCAACATCCAGAACAGCAAACACAACTCGTTTGTTTCACCCCGTTATCAACCGCTTCCTCATCATCGTCCATGCCGTGATTGCCGTCTCGTCCAGTTCAATATTCCAACACCAAGAAGCTTCAACGCCGCGAACGGACCCCCACCATCTAACGCAATCCGACTCGAGTAAACCGGTTCTCCTCCTCCTCTCGGCTCCCGCTCCAACTTCAAACCGGCACACTTCAGAACACACGGGACCCGCCGTCTTCGCCGATTCGATGACGTCACTCCCACATCCAGCGCAGCGCTGACTGAACTACAAATGATCTTCTCGCCCAGCAGCACAACACACAAGCTAAGTCTCCTTCAATGTTGACAGTAACATCCACCTCTCACCCCATCTTCCTCACAACATCCTCCTATCATGCCACCTCCCCCCCCCCCACGCATCTCTATGCGATCGCGCATAACATGAGAACTAATGCAGTACACTGTTAACACTTTCACTGCCAATGATGGTTAACCATTATGTGTTCAATCTGCCACTGTCATCCAGAATACATTGCCACTATAGTAAAACACTGTAGGCCTATAGCAATAACGCAGTGCCACATTATCCAGATTCTCCCAGAATGCATTTCTAGTGGTATAATTGGTATAATACAGTATAGGCCTAAAGATTTCACTCCCTTTTTCTCTACTTCACCAGCCTCTCACCTTTTTCCTTCTTTATCTCTACCTATTGGTTGCACAATTTATCAATGCACTGCCAACTAGGAATCAATGCCACCCATATAACTGCCCATATGCCGGGCTTCCATTGTTAGCTCGAACATCAACCATCTAAACCGCTTCTCTGTTTGCTAACATCAATGTATCATGCAAGTATCACCCAGTCAACCGCTGCATGCTAGTTACAGTTGATAACTACTCATTGTCTGCCCATTAACATTTATCGTTGCGTGCACGCGCTGAAACTTACAGTAAGGCTCTCATTTATTACAGACTCCATCCGTTGTTATCTCCTGGCCCGAGCATGCAACACTCACGTTCCCCACGTTCAGGATACCATTCATAATTAAACCAGCCTACCTTTCATGAAGTGGTTGCACCATCAAGCTACCGCAAACCTGCTAACTCCATCCAGGGCAGACCAGGCCCGTTTATTCAACCTCAACGCATAACTTGTGCATGCCGCCTCCCCCAACCTACTTATCTTACCCCCACCTACAATCCTCCACCAAGGGTTCATCCCCATCACGGCAGGATCCACTGTCCACCGTCATGGCTGCCCCAAGTGTCGACTCCAATCCATTACAAGCCGCCTTGTCGCAGCAGTAAGGATCCATGGAAGCCAGAATGCCTGCACCAAATCGCCCTTTGTTTCGAATCTCCTGACGTATGCTACTTCCTAGCATATGTCAGCTTACATAGAGTTGACCTCCATCTTGCAGCCTCGCCCCTCCTTCCCTCCCCTGTTCCCTCCTGCACCATCACTTGCTCGGCTCAGCTTCCCATTCACCTCCTTCCCATCTGCCCGTCCATCTTCCTCCTTTTTCTCCTCCACTGTTTCCGTACAGCATGCCTCTTCCCCTCCTTCTCACTATACCTTGGCTTAGCATGCATCCTTCTCAGCCTTCTTCGCTCCCTCCACATCATACGCCTCCTTCCACCCCAGCACAGTATGCTTCCTTCCTTGCTTCTCCCCCTTTACACTACGTTCCACTTCCTCCTTCCCCTTCCTCAGCAGTGTGCGTCCTTTTTTCTGTCCCTCTGGTCCACTTCTGCACTCCGCACCGCACGCTCCCGGCGTTGTGGTTCCTCCCAGCCCTTCTTCCAACCTACTTTACACCCCATGCTCACCACGTCTCCTTTCCTCTCTCAGTAGCATGCTTCTTTCCTGCCTTCCTTCCCTGCTACCTTCCTCCCTACGCCCGACATGCCTCCATTCCTCCTCTATGGAGGGCTAAATCTGCCACCTCATTCTATTAATAAATAAATGAATATATGTGACAACACATATATAAATGCATAAATAAATCCATGAATGCTTCATTTTATAAATAAATAAATGAATGTATGCGATAATAGATAAATAAATCAATAAATCAATCAATGAATATGGAAATCAATGAATAAATCAATAAATAAATGTATAAATAAATACATAAATAAATAAATAATTAAATAAAGATTTAAATGCATAAATAAATAAATACATAAATAAATATCATTAATTGAAATGTGCATTGAAGTGTGCCTTTAAAAACACTATTTCAATAATCTTTTCTGTATATCAATAATCTTTTCTGTATATCATTAATCTTTGTAATGTGTATATCAGTACGCATTTCAGTACACATTTCAATACACATTTCAGTGAACCTATGTTAATGAGGGGGCAGGATTTGATGATGTCACTCACTGATGAGGCGGACCTTGATGATGTCAGTAAGCAACCATTGGATAATCTATGCAGGAGATCACAGATCGACTATACTTGTCTGTTTTCAGGGGCGTGCACAGTAAGACGCTAAGGGGTGCTTGAGCACCCCCAAGTGGCCCTCTCTGGACCAACATGCCCTTTTTAAAAGAATAAAATGTAAAGTTCAACGATTTTTCCCTCTGAAACCATAAGGGCTATGTTTACAAAACTTGGGGAGGTGGGTGGACATATTTTTAAAAATTATTTGATTTTAAAATTGTATCGGTCGGCCTCATGGTGGCGCTATAACAGCCCACCAAACAGCCAGTTACGTTTTGGCCCATAAGTCTTGAACTGTAAGTCGTAAATTTAAAATTCCTTTTTCCCAGCATTCCTTGGGTCATGATGCACCTCTCCATATAGGCCACGCCCATTTCCGCAATTAAAGTTTTTCTGCCATTTTGTATGTTGTTGAAAACACACTTTTTGCCCCTATTCCTACATATTTTAGTCAAATCTTACAAAATTGGCTTCCAAAGTTAGTGGGAGGGGCCTATTTCACAAATAAGTGCCACAAATCATTCAAATGTCCAAACCTCCCCAAATTTGAATCGCATGTTGTGGGTGGTGGCACCCACAACATGCATCATCATGCATTCATCCCAGAGCCCACCATTTATTCAGCATTTGAGCCAGGGACCACCAATCGATGATATTTTTTAGACCCACCAACCCCAAAACTAAAGATTTCTTTTGCTTCTGTCCATGACGATTAATCTTCTAGTTTTGTAGATTTGGACTAATTCGCTGATGGATATCATGCGATATGGAACCTTGCGGGTCCATTTGGTTTCATTTTATACTCTCAGGAGCTACATTTGGCTAAACAACTTTGGCGGGGACTACCTGGAATCCGTCCCCACGCCACACCGCCACGAAGGCGCCGGCACAAAAGCAGACAGCCACCTGTGTAGAAAGTGAAGAGCCCCCACCGTTAAAGCGAAGGCGAGCAACGCCACGCCAGCCAGAAGTTTAGCCAGAACAGCCAGCACAACACGACAAAACGTCTCCCACTCCCCCCTTAACTCTGACAGTGCACTGTGCACAGATGAAACCAAACGGACCCGTGAGAGTCCCGTTTGGTTTACGTTTATTTTAGTTTAGTTTGTCGTGTTATGCTAGCTACAAAGAAGAAGCTCTCCCCCACACGACAGCGCCCCAACACAACCGGACTTCCAGGCCACCCCGATGTGTTGGGGTGCTGTCGTGCTGTCAAGTAGCCGTATGCACTTCCACACCAGCGGCGCAACAACAACAACTACTACTAGCAATACTACTAGCAATACTACTACCACTCCTACTACTACTAGCAGTAATACTTCTAGTACTAATACTAGTACTAATAGCAATAACTACACACACACCAGCAATGGATGTGATGACAGGTGGAGAGGAGCTACTACTAGCACCACTCCTACTACTACAATGACAACAACTACTACTACTACTAGCAGTACTAGTACCACTACTAATTACAATACTACTACTACTACTACTAGCAGACCTAGTACTACTAGCAGTACTACTATACTAGCACTACACTACTACTACTACTACTACTACTGCTACCAATGCTAATGCTAGCAACATGCTAACATGCTAATGCTAACATGCTAACATGCTAATGCTAAAATACTAATGCTAACATGCTAATGCTAACATGCCAACATGCTAATGCTAACATGTCAATGCTAACATGCCAACATGCTAATGCTAACATGCTAATGCTAACATGCTAATACTAGCATTAGCATGTTGACATTAGCATGCTATCATTAGCATATTAGCATTATCATGCTATTGTTAGCATGTAGTAGTAGTAGTACTGCTAGTAATAGTAGTAGTAGTAGTAGTGCTAGTAGTAGTAGTACTGCTAGTAGTATTGCCATTAGTAGTAGTAGTAGGAGTGATGCTAGTAGTAGTACTGCTAGTAGTAGTAGTACTGCTAGTAGTAGTACTGCTAGTAGTAGTAGTACTGCCAGTAGTAGTACTGCTAGTAGTAGTAGTAGTACTGCCAGTAGTAGTACTGCTAGTAGTGGTAGTACTGCCAGTAGTAGTACTGCTATTAGTAGTAGTAGTACTGCCAGTAGTCGTACTGCTAGTAGTAGTAGTAGTACTGCCAGTAGTAGTACTGCTAGTAGTAGTGGTAGTACTGCCAGTAGTAGTACTGCTAGTAGTGGTAGTACTGCCAGTAGTAGTACTGCTAGTAGTAGTGGTAGTACTGCCAGTAGTAATACTGCTAGTAGTGGTGCCAGTAGTAGTACTGCTAGTAGTAGTAGTACTGCCAGTAGTAGTGGGGCTTGTAGTAGTACTACTGCCACTAGTAGTACTGCCAGTAGTAGTAGTACTACTAGTAGTAGTAGTAGTAATAGTGGCAGTACTGTCAGCAGTAGGAGGAGGAGGAGGAGGAGGAGTGGTGCTAGTCGTAGTACTGCTAGTAGTAGTAGTAGTACTGCCAGTAGTAGTACTGCTAGTAGTAGTGGTAGTACTGCCAGTAGTAGTACTGCTAGTAGTGGTAGTACTGCCAGTAGTAGTACTGCTAGTAGTAGTGGTAGTACTGCCAGTAGTAATACTGCTAGTAGGGTGCCAGTAGTAGTACTGCTAGTAGTAGTAGTAGTACTGCCAGTAGTAGTGGGGCTTGTAGTAGTACTACTGCCACTAGTAGTACTGCCAGTAGTAGTAGTACTACTAGTAGTAGTAGTAGTAATAGTGGCAGTACTGTCAGCAGTAGGAGGAGGAGGAGGAGGAGGAGGAGGAGTGGTGCTAGTCGTAGTACTGCTAGTAGTAGTAGTTTTAGTAGAATGCATTCCATTGAACACTTCACACTTGTTTACCAACAAGATGGCCGCTCCTTTCTGAGTATGGGACTGAGAAAGGCCTTTAACGCCAAATGCGCCAAGTTGGCAACACTGATACAGACGGGTCTCACATGGTCTATGCCCCCCCCCCCCCCACCCACCCACCCACTATAGTCTGGACACTGCTGTTCACAATTACAACTTACTTGTAGACAAGCATTAATTTGTGAGAAACGAAGTGAGATTGATGAATGGTACGTTATTTTCTAAATATATCTGGAAACTTTAAATTAAAATTCTGCATAAAAAACACCACACAATACCACTAAATAAAAGAAAATCTCCAGAGGATTTTTTCCCTTGCTCTGGGTCGATTGCTAGTGGCTGAATGGGAAAGGCACGCCCTCAACTGGAAAAACATGCCCCCTCATTAACATAGGTTCACTGAAATGTGTATTGAAATGTGTACTGAAATGTGTACTGATATACACATTACAAAGATTAATGATATACAGAAAAGATTATTGATATACAGAGAAGATTATTGAAATAGTGTTTTTAAAGGCACACTTCAATGCACATTTCAATTAATGATATTTATTTATTTATTTATTTATTTATTTATTTATTTATTTATTTATTTATTTATTTATTTATTTATGCATTTATGCATTAAATTCTTTATTTATGTATTTATTTATTTATGTATTTATTTATACATTTATTTATTGATTTATTTATTGATTTCCATATTCATTGATTGATTTATGATTTTATTTATCTATTATCGCATACATTCATTTATTTATTTATAAAATGAAGCATTCATGGATTTATTTATGCATTTATATATGTATTGTCACATATATTCATTTATATATTTATTAAATGAGGTGGCAGATTTAGCCCTCCATACTCCTCAACAGCATGTTTCCTTTCTCTCCATGCACAGCGTGCCTCCTCTGCCGCTCAGCAGCACGTTTCCTTCCTATCCTCCCCCGCTACCTTCCTTCCTACGCTGGGCATGTCTCCTTCCCCCTTCTGCAACACGCTTCCTTCCTCCCTATGAACAGTATGCCTCCTTCCTGCCCTCCTTCCCTGCTACCTTGCTTCCCTCTGCACAGAATGCCTCCTTCCCTCCTCAGCAGCACGCTTCCTTCCTGCCCTCCTTCTCTGCTACCTTCCTCCCTATGCACGGAATGCCCCCTTCAATCGCAGCAGCACACTTCCTTCCTGCCCTCCTTCTCTGCTACCTTCCTCCCTATGCACGGATGCCTCCTTCACTCTCAGCAGCACGCTTCCTTCCTGCCCTCCTTCTCTGCTACCTTCCTCCCTATGCACAGAATGCCTCCTTCCCTCCTCAGCAGCACGCTTCCTTCCTGCCATCCTTCTCTATCTTCCTCCCCATGCATGAAATGCCTCCTTCTCTTTCTTAGCAGCATGCTTCCTTCCTGCCCTCCTTCTCTGCCACCTTCCTCCCTATGCACGAAATGCCTCCTTCACTCTCAGCAGCAGTCTCCCTTCCTACCCTCCCTCTATTCCACCTTCCCTTCCTCTGCACAGCATCCAGTCTCTCTCGGCTCAGCTGCCTCCCTCCCCACACTGCATGCCTCCTTACACTCCCTGCAGCGCACCTCCCTCCGCATCTCCCACCTCTTGTACAGCACGCCTCCCTCTGCATCTTCTTCCTCGGGTACAGCATGCTCCCACTTCTAGTACAGCATGCCTTCCACCCTTGGCACAGCAAGCCACGCTTCTCTGGTGCCACGCGCCTCATTCCGCATCTTCCTCCTTGGTCCAGCATGCCTGCCACCTCCGGTACAGCGTGCCTACCTTCCCCGGTGCAGCGCGCCTCCCTCCGCATCCCCTTCCTCTGGCTCAGCGTGCCTCCTACCTCTGGTACAGTGTGCCCCCCACCTCCGGTTCAGTTTGCCTCCCTCCACATCTTCCTCCTGGCACAGCGTGTCTCCAACCTCTGGTTCAGCGCGACTCCTTCTGCATCTTCCTCCCCCGGCACAGCGTGCCTCCCATCACCTCTGGTTCAGCGCGCCTCCCTCTGCATCTTCCTCCTCTGGCACAGCGTGCCTCCCACCACCTCTGGTTCAGCGCGCCTCCTTCTGCATCTTCCTCCCCTGGCACAGCGTGCCTCACACCACCTCTGGTTCAGCGCACATCCTTCTGTATCTTCCTCCTCTGGCACAGCGTGCCTCACACCACCTCTGGTTCAGCGCGCCTCCTTCTGCATCTTCCTCCCCTGGCACAGCGTGCCTCACACCACCTCTGGTTCAGCGCACCTCCTTCTGTATCTTCCTCCTCTGGCACAGCGTGCCTCCCACCTCCTCTGGCTCAGCGCGCCTCCTTCTGCATTTTCCTCCCCTGGCACAGTGCGCCTCCCACCTCCTCTGGTTCAGCATGCCTCCTTCCACATCTTCCTCCCCCAGCGCACCACTCCTTCTCTGGTACAACGTGCCTCCCCCCGCATCTTCCTCCTCGGGTACAGCGTGCCTCCCTCCTCCGGTACAGCGCTCCCCCATCTGGCCGCACAGCATGCCCCCGTCTCTGGCTCAGCGTGAAACAGTGTGCCCACTCCATCTCTCCCTTGTCACAGCATGCCTCCTCTAGTTCCTACTTAACTTCAGGATACTGCATCCCCCTTTCTTCCTGGTGATGGCACAGCCTACCATCGCCCCACCGCATGTTCAAGATCCGACTCCCCAACGATGTCAGACAACAAGAACCAACTACCCAGCGATGTCTGTCCATTACATCAATCGAATTCGCCAGTCCTGTCGCGGCTTCTTTTTGGCCCCTTTAATTGACCAGCCGCTCTGTTCTCTCCGCTCAAACAACAATCACAGTTCAACGTAATCATCATCAAATATTTAAATCCCACTCTAACCACCTCCAACTTCAACAGAAGCATCATCCAGACCAAGCTCCACTCGAACTGCCTCCATTCTCAACCGAAGCACCATCCAGATCATCAAGTTCCACTCTTAACTGTCTCCGGCCTCAACAGAAGCAGGGTCCAGACCAAGTTCCACCATAACCGCCGGCAAACTCAACAGAGGCATCGCCCAGATAATCACTTCTACCCTAACTGGCTCAAGTCTCAACAGAGGCATCGTCCGGATCATCTACGTTCCACCTTAACTGCCTCCAACCTCAACAGAAGCATCATCCAGATCTTCAATTCTACCCTAACTGCCTGAAACCTCAACAGAGGCATCGCCCAGATCTTCAATTCTACCCTAACTGCCTCCAACCTCAAAAGAAGCATCGTCCAGATCTTCGATTCCACTCTAACCGCCTCCATCTACCACCTTGTCCTGAACCGTCATAGGGACAACAATCTTATTCCAAGACAAGCGTGACCATAATCACACTTCTAACTTCCATTAGTGCGACTTGCCACTATCAGCTAGCACCAACGCTTCTCTAGAACTAGTCAGTCTTCCTCCTTTCCCTAAACCATCACATCGGAACCTGCGCAGGATCCACCACCACGCCTCACACAGAATGTCATCCCTCAGTACCAATGCTATAAGCTATCATCCTCCCTGCACAGACACTAAGAATTCGTGCTTAACCATCAAGTCCTGGCAGCTCTATCATCAATCTAAAGAGACTATGAACCTCTCCATTCATCTCCCGGACCACGCTTCCCACTAGCTGTCCAGGCATGTTCTCTCGATTCGGAAACGCCAACCTTGCCATTATCAAGTAACTGTTTCCCTGCACACTCCTCATCTTGGGGTCTGGAACTGACGGAGTGTGCCGTCTCTGACGTCAATCAAGACGGACCGTGCCGTCTCTGACGTCAATCAAGACGGACTGTGCCGTCTCTGACGTCAATCAAGACGGACCGGGCCGTCTCTGACGTCAACCAAGACGGACTGTGCCGTCTCTGATGTCAACCAAGACGGACCGTGCCGTCTCCGACGTCGACCAAGACGGACGCTTCGCTCTTCGGACCCCAGGCCAAATACTCAGGGTCCAATACCCCCATTGGAGCCTGAACCATCTACCATCAAGACCACACCCCTTCCCCTTCACCCCTATCCCTACCAGGGCTCCGCCCTCCATCCTTCCCCCATCCCTACCAGGGCTCCGCCCTCCATCCTTCCCTCATTCCCTTCATCCTCACCCCCCCCTCCCCTCACCCCATCATCCTCATCCCTCCATATCACTCATGTACATCTAATTTCTATTTCTATCATGCCTTCAATCCACCCCTTCTTTTCTAAATAAACGTTAACGATGTA
>CM076965.1:5967504-5972504 GCA_039105355.1 Benthosema pterotum
ATGACTGCTGAGCATACTCCCCCGCTGAAAACATGCACTAGGGCTCGTCCGGGATTTGAACCCGGGACCTCTCGCACCCAAAGCGAGAATCATACCCCTAGACCAACGAGCCAGCGTGCCCATCTGGCAACTTCGCTAAAGCATGACTTTTTCTCATGCACACGTGACTTGAAGAGGTGTCAGCGATGCAGCTGTGAGTCTTTTCCCAAAACACAAGCATCTTCATCTTGCGCATGGAGTCAACAGTCGACCGTTGCACATGTGACAACAGCCTACAGGCCTGCGTCTCACTACCAGGGCACCGTGCTGGGAAAGGTTACACAGTCAGGAGTCATAGAAGCATGTAAACTATCAACAGTACTCGAACAGAAGCTGTTCACAGGACGTCAGTGGGAAGTCGGTGTAGGAGCAGCAGCGGCAGGAGTGATCACAGAGAGAATCTACCGGGTTGCAACCTAAACTGTACCGTGAGTGTAGTGATGGCTGATTCATCAGATGGGGAGTTTATGGACCAGACGCAGCGTAGTGGTTCCACTCGTACTCAGGGAAGTAGCGGGGATGATCAGAGAACAATGAAAAGCAATAAGAAGAGGAAAAAAAAAACAACAAATCAGTCTCAGAAAGCAGCGATGATGATAACCACGGAAAAGAGTGGAAAGTCATAATCACACTTAGCAATGATAAAGGGCACTTCCACCCCATTAAAGTAGCCACAGAAATTGAAGACAAAATTGGCAAAGTGAGATATGCTAAGATGCTTAACAACCGAAGAATACTGATCGCAGCCAGTAGTAAGGTCCAGCACGAACAACTGTTGAAGCTCACCCAGCTAGAAGGTGGAGCAGTTAAGGTACACATGCCTGGAGCCACAGCTAAGATTAGAGGAGTCATTTCTAATGTTCCCCTAGAGATGAGTATGGAAGAGGTGATGGATGAGATCAGAGGTGGAGGAGTGGTACTAGAGGCAAAACGGCTCCAAACCTACAAAGGAGGTGCCAAGTCTGATAGCTTGTCAGTGTTGCTAACGTTTGACAAAACGCTGCCCTCAGATGTGAGGATGGGCTGGATTAACTTTAGGGTGAGGGAGTTCATCCCTGACCCACTGAGATGCTTTAAATGTCAAAGGATGGGCCATACAGCAAGTCAGTGCAAAGGAAAGTTAAGGTGTGCTAAATGTGGAGGTGAGCATGAGTATGGCAAGTGTGGAAAAGACGCCAAGTTAAAGTGCTGTAACTGTGGTGGGGAGCACAGCGCTGCTTATGCCGGCTGTAGTGTCTTTAAACAAGCCAAAGAAGTACAGAGATTCAGGACTATTAACAAGGTGTCATACGCAGAGGCAGTAAGGAGCGTTGGAGGAGGAGAGGGAAGAGTACCAGGCAGGAGATGGTGGCGGAAAGCCAGCTAGAAGCTAGCCAGGCAGGGCCGAGCTACAGGCCTGCGCCCAGTATCCGACCTGGGGGTATGAGGGCACAGCCAAATAGGGCCAGTGAGATGGCAAAGCAGCAGTTCCAGCCATGTAGTCATGAGTGTAAAGTGAAGGAGAACACCTTAATGGTAGACAAGAAGCAGTTTGTGGTCTTCATGTGTAAGATTCTTAATGTTGTAATATTACAACATAAAGGGAGAAGTGACAGAATCAAAGCAGTGGTGGAAGCGGCAGTAGAGCACTTGGACATGAAAGAACTAAAGCCAGATGAAATACACAGAATGATGCAAACCGGGGATGGAGTATCGCCAGATGATATTTAAACTTATAATGGTATTCCATATACTACAATGGAATGCCCGCAGTTTGATTGCCAATGGTCAAGAATTTAAAAGGTTCATAGGAAAATCCGAAATCAAACCTGAGATTATCTGTGTCCAGGAGACATGGCTCCGACCGCATCTGGACTTCATCATCCTGGGTATGTATCAGAAAGATTTGACAGAGGTGAGAGCAATGGTGAGGGTGGAGGTGTGTGGGTTTGTAAGAGGTAGGGTAGAGGTAGCATCAGAAGAGTCCCAACAGCAACGGAAATTGAAAATGTGGTAGTTGAGATATGCAAGGAAGATGGAAACATCACAATAGTTAACCTCTATAACCCATGCAAACCCGCTAAACCCAGAGTCTTTAGGAGGTTTAATAAATAGCCAAGGAGTCACGAGAGAAATCTGGTGCGGGGGATTTTAACGCTCATAATAGCCTTTGGGGAAGCGACCACACGGACAGTAATGGTGACGTAGTTGAAGAGTTGATGGATGCTAGAGAACTTGTGTGCGTAAACAATGGGAGCGGTACAAGGCTTGACATCCGTACCAATAAAGTGTCATGTTTGGATCTTACATTAGTATCAGGCCAGTTGGCCAGCTCCTGTGAGTGGAGCGTTAACGACAATGCAAGCCTTGGAAGCGACCATTTTCTAGTAAGGTGCACTCTAAACATAGGCATAAGTAAACAGGAGGTATATAAACATAAGAAGTGGTGCTTTGCAAAAGCCGAATGGCACAAGTTCAGAGAGCTCTGCTGCCAAGCAGCAGAGCAGGCCACAATGGAGGGAAATATTGAGGAATGCGCTAATGAAGTATCTCACCTTATCCTTAGTGCGGCACTTAACAGTGTGCCGATCAGGGAAATAGGGGGGAAAGGAAAATAGTCCGTGGTGGAATAGAGAATGTACCAGGGCTGTCAAAAGCCGAAATAAAGCACTGAGGCAGCTGAGAAAAAATTTAAGTCAAGAAAATGTTAATGAGTACCAGAGAAAAAGTGCTTTAGCACGCAGAATAATCAAGAGCAGTAAACGTAATGCTTGGAGAAATTACTGCTCAACAATAGGAAGAGAAACTGAAATAGGAGATGTTTGGGCAATGTTGAAAAAGATGAGTGGCAAATCTACATGTGCCAAAATCCCAGTGCTAATTGATGAGGGGAATATGGCTATAACAGACTTAGAAAAGGCAAACATATTGGGAAAGAGCTTTGCAAAAGTGCACAGTGCGATCATCTGGATGAGAGGCACAGGCAGAGGAAAGAGGAGACTATAAACGGAAATAGAGATGTGTACCAACAGAAACCCAGAGAAGATAATGCACTAGATGCGGACATCACCCTGTATGAAATGCAGCTTGCACTACACGGCACAAAGCAATGTGCTACAGGAGAGGACCAACTTAGTTATGTAATGTTCCAAAATCTGCCCGAACAAGCGCTAACACTGGTACTGAGACTATTCAATAAAATATGGGAGGAAGGGAAAATGCCGAAGAGCTGGAAGAGTGCAGTAATTTTACCGTTTAACAAACCGGGTAAAGACCCTAGTAATGCTGGTAGTTACAGACCGGTCGCCTTAACATCACACCTGTGCAAGTGGATGGAAAAGATTATAGTTAAAAGGCTTAACTACTACTTAGAGCAGAGAGACCTACTGGCCCCATACCAAAGTGGGTTCAGGAGAGGCCGGTCGACGATGGATGCGGTTGTGAAAGTAACTAATGAAATAGAAAAAACATTTAAGATGAAGGAACTTATGGCAATTGTATTCTATGATATTGAAAAGGCGTATGACTCAATGTGGAGAGAAGGGCTTTTAATCAAGCTGAACAGAATGGGGGTTGGGGGCCTTCTGTATAACTGGGTGCTGGACTTTTTGACTGACCGAAGATTCAGGGTTAAAGTAGGACCAGAGATATCTGAAGAATTTAGGATTGAGAATGGAATTCCACAGGGCAGCGTGGTCAGCCCGGTATTGTTTAATGTAATGATTAACGACATTTTTATGAACATAGACCGGAGGGTTGGGTCGGCGTTATACGCAGATGATGGGGCCATCTGGGTAAGGGGGCGAAATGTAAGTCATGTAAGGGAGAAGATGAAGGAGGCAATAAAGAAGGTAGAGGAGCGGTCGTATAACTGGGGCTTCAAACTGTCAGTGAGCAAGTCCTGCTATATGCTGTTCACAAAAAAGAAAGGAGTAGGAAATCAGGATCTGGAGTTATATGGGCAGAGTATGGAAAAGGTGGATCACTTTAAATACCTGGGCATTTGGCTGGATGAGAGAGGGACATGGAAAGTGCACGTAGAAAAAGTAGAGGACAAATGTAAGAAGGTCAATAACTTAATGAGAGCAATAGTTGGGAAAGAATGGGGGGCTGACAGGCAAGCGCTAATGTATATATACAGGGCCCTGATGAGGTCAAAGGTAGATTATGGATGTTTTGTGTACGGTGCTGCAGCCGCAACGCACCTAAATAGAATAGACAGAGTGCAGAATAAGGCTTTTCGAATCTGTACGGGTGCAATGAGCACAACACCGGTCAATGCTCTACGGGTAGAAGTAGGTGAAATCCCCACTGATTTAAGACGTGACAAGCTGCTGCTTACATATTGGAGCCGCCTCCGGGCTGTGGGGAGGAGAACCCTGCCAAGGCAGTAGTGCAGGAATGCTGGGAATACAGTAATTTAATGGGAGAGGATTTGGATGGGTGGCGAACAGTAAAGCACATAGTTATAATATAGGCCCAGTTCGATTTATATCACCCACACCAAAGAGTAATATTCCCCCATGGCTGTTTACAAAGCCAGACATTGACATGAGTATCCTGGAACTAAAACAGGACTGGGAAAAAAGATGAGAAAGGGCAAAGGGCAAGCAGCTATATTAAAAGCAGGTTCTATAGCTTTGTGCAAATTTATACTGATGGCTCCAGAGATGACAAAGACAGAGTGGGCACAGGGGTCTATGTACCAGACATGAATGTAAGAATAGCCAGGAGAATCCCTGACAACCTATCAGTGTATACCGCAGAAATGGTGGCTGTAATAGTAGGGTTACAGTGGGTAGAGGAAGTCAGGCCGGACAGAGTAGTGGTGTGTGTGGACTCGGTAGCAGTACTGTTAAGCCTGCAGAACCTGAAATCGGCCAGAGAGGATTTGGTCATGGAGATTCACCAGTGCATGTTTAGGTTTACAAAGGGTGGGGTAAAGGTGTGTTTCTGCTGGGTCCCTGCACATGTGGGGGTAG
>CM076965.1:5980950-6025333 GCA_039105355.1 Benthosema pterotum
TGCCGTGGTGGATGTCAGCTGTCTCTTCTCTTGCATGATCAAATGAAATCATTCATACTTATCTTAGTACAACACCTGCACAACCATGATCACTGTAGGACCATCTGTCATACAGTGTGTCAGTTATAGACACAAAACGGGAAATCAAAGCAATCATTTTGATGTTTTTGGTTTAAATCAAATTAACTGAGATTAAAGTTAGTCAACAGAGCAGTGTCAATGCAGGTCCGTGTGGACGTGTGTTAAAGAAGGGAGCAGGGGCAACCTCCCGTAAGAGGGCACTTCTGTGTTTTAGACATGTTACAGGGCAGGGCCGTAGCCCCCTTTTTGCGTCCGTGTGTGCACGTCACTGTGGACTGTATATTCTGAGAGCAGTGCGAACTAGGGCTTTAAACCAAAAATCGATACATCGATGCATCGATTTGCATAACACGTGTCGACTCCAAAAAGCACGAGTCGATAAGTTGTTTTTTTTCCCCTTCCTCCGAGGGAAAGGAGTAAAGAGGAGGAATTAAACATTTACCTTTGTTTTCCCCTTTTTTTCTTTCTCTATGTGTGCGACGCGTGTGTATATAATTCAACTGTAATATTGGTTACTGTCACTCACGGACAGAAGTCTCCTTTGAAGTTTCCTTTGCAACTCTATCGGAGTTCAGCCTTAAGGCTTACCAATCTTACGCAGCGCGATCTTGCGCTCTGGGCGCGCGGTGTTCCACTGATCATTGCGTACACACGGATAAGATCGAACAGCAAACAGTGTCAAAGGAATACAGACTTCATCAACCACCACCCGTGCGTATACGCACGGGACGCATGCTTCTGTCCGCGTCATCCTCATTAATTTACTGAATAGAACAGAAAAGAAACGCGGCGCGATATGGTGGTGGTGGTGGTGGTGGTGGTGGAAGAGGAGGAGGGCGCTTCATGTAAATGGATCGTATTCTGATGTGGCCGCTGTTAGAATGATCATGTCTTCTGTTGGGCGCGCGGCGTTCCACTGATCATTGCGTACACGATCAGATCGAACAGCAAACAGTGTCAGAGCCAGAGAATACAGGATTTCAACCACCACCTCCCCGTGTTACAGTGCAGTGGCCGTCTTGTTCCTCGTTTCGCATGCGACGCACGGGACGCATGCTTCTGTCCGCGTCATTCTCATTAATTTACTGAATAGAACAGAAAAGAAACGCGGCGCGATATGGTGGTGGAGGAGGAGAGGCTTCTTGTAAATGGATCGTATTCTGATGTGGCTGCTGTTAGAACGATCATGTCTTCTGTTGCGTTCTAATGTGTGGGCTGCTCAGTGCTGTGTATTGATAATGTTAGCCTATGTGTTTTTATGGCTGGCCTGGGAGTGGACGCTGCACTGTGTGCCAATATTGTTTTCATATTGTACTATTAAGCTTGCCACATGCGCCATGCGTAGCCTCGCGATGTGTTTGTATAAGCACTGCGCCGGCATATAGCGCACCATTTGATCCCCACCCTTCCTCGGGGAACCACCACGGCCCCCCCCGCCCATAAAAACGATAAATCGATAATTTATCGACTTGACTGTCTGACAAGTCGACTTGAAAAAAATTCAAGTCGTTAATGCCCTAGTGCGAACGAGGCAATAGTATGACAGTAGTGCATGGTAAATACAACTGATCTACAAGCTCACCACACGTTGCACGAAGGACGCGTTTTAACTTTTAATTCTTCTCTCATTTCCGCACGGCACCGTTGTGTGGTAAAGCTAGACTCCTCTCATGCAGCCTCAAAAAGGGTCTGTCTGTGTTTCCAAGTAAACACTGAAATCTTACCAGTTGGTTTTTGAGCTCAGGGGTGTTTTGTAGCTGCTCTTCCAGGTTTTGAAGCGCTTGGGCGTCATTTAATGGCAGCAGGTCTGGGTCAACACCTGTTAGAATGATAATCAGAAAAGGTTTCATCGCATCACTGGTTTATATGGTATAAATACTATATCCTTAAAGGTATAGTACGTGATTTGGAAAACCCTCCGGGCCCCCGGTAGCAAGATGTACACACTCTAATGTCAACTACCAAAATACCACCATGTACCTGTCCAAATACTGCCTTAATGTTGGTAGGGAACGCCCTACCAACAGTCACTCAGACATTCAAATCCCTTGACTCCTTCAGAACCACTCTCAAAGGACACCTACGGACGGCTGCAATTCTAGCCTGGCCTCTGTAAAAATATGATTCCCACACCCAGCCCCTTTCCCCTCTCCTTGTATAATATGTCTTTTCCCTTTTACCTCCACTATGATCTGCTGCTTCTGACTTTAGAGAAGTGAATATTTGTCTCTAAATGTCTTGATAAAATGAACAGGGTGGCTGACATTGTAAACAAGTGTATTCTTAACTGCAGAAGCGGATTCCTGTGTACGTGCTCATGGTAGCTGAAAAAAAACTAAGGGGATTATAGTTATAGTTACCTCTGTGAAAAAGTAACTAGTTACTTTACTTTACTTAAAAAGGGGTGGTGTTGTTCTGTGGTATTCATGGTCACAAGTTTAGTGTGGAATTCCCATTTTACTGTCATTAATATACCTTAGAGATGTTGTGTGGACATGATAAAGATCTCCACATTGTCTTCATATTGTTTCCTAGAAATGGAGTTTGTGTTTTGCCATGTTAATGATTTTTCTTTTAGGGCATTTTTTTGAAAAAAGGTGGAATTGCCCTTTAATGGCAGCATGCTAAGCATGGACTGTATCAAGAGGCTTTTAGGATTTGCATTGGTTTTCTTTGCTGAGGACAATGCTTTGAACTCAGGCACAGCCCAGCTTTAATGATGCTAAATCCCTTTATTTTAGATCGTTTTGTAGCTATAGTACAACATATTTAGTTGTTACTGTACAGTACTTTAAAACAGTTGACATGTTGTACACATGCCTAAAATAACTCTTATTTGCGTCGCCCTCGTTGAAAACAATGTATTTCCAACTCCAGTTTGTCCCTATTCAGACTGCATAATGAACAGCAGCTTGTGCACTTAGTTTCTGACCCCTCAATGTCGCCACTCTTCTATTAGATGGCTGTGGACGCACGTAGAGGAGCTGTTTGCTCCCAGAGCCTTGGAAATACAGAGTTACGCCAACTCTGTTCACTCCATGGCGCCAGTCCAATGGCGGCTGCTCTACATAGACTATTAGATAGTGACAACAAATAGTGACAGCCGGAAGTTACTGAATGCATTGGAGCCTATGGGCTCGCGCGAGTACTAGAACCACGTGACCAGACTATTTTCTGTCCCCTCAATGTCGCAACTCTGTCTATTTCTAAGGCTCTGCTGCTTGCTTTGTCTGCTTACTAAAGCCCAGAGCCCTGATTAGCATGATTAACATTTGATCATTTGAACATCTAATTGATACGCTATAGTTACAGCCGCTGCCACTACCACAGATCTACGGCAATCTTTGATTAGCTCCTTATTGTTTGATACGAACCTGCAGCTCGAACCTCTGGGAGACGGAGTTACACTCAAACATGTCCGACCGGAAACATGAACCCAAAGAAGAAACATGACGTTCCTGTTACACTATATGTATAGGCTATGACTTTTGAAACACATTAAAGGGGAGCTCCACCCATTTTCAGTTTTAATATGTCATTAATACACCTTAGAGATGTTGTGTGGACATGATAAAAAAGTTACCCCAATTCTGTATTAACTAAAAAAAAAACTGAAAAAAAAAAAAAAAAACATTAACATGGTGAAATACATCTGATGACATCAAGATGTATTTCACCATGTTAATGATTTTTCTTTCAGACCCCTTTTTCCTGAGAGGGTACAAATGGAACCAAATGGACCCGCTAAGGTCCATTTGGTTCACATTTGTATCCTCTCAGGATTTTTTTTGAAAATGGGTGGAATTCCCCTTTAAAAAATGTTACTGTTCACTATTGTCATCCCTGACGGCAATAATATTTATTCATAGGCTGAGTTTAATAATTAATTTGAAACACATTAAACATAATGCCTATTACTGTTATTAACGCCATATAAAATACATTAATCTTTTACAAGGTATATAAAACCATTAAACATTGCATGTCGTTATTATTTGGTGTTTTTGTTTTAATAGCTGTTATCAGTTTTGTAGAAGTGTGTACTTGACTTGTACTGTAACTCTCATCTCTGTTAATAAAAATTTCATTCATTTCATTCATTCAATCATCCATTCTGCAGTTCTCCAGTTCTCCACAGGAGGGCACCAAAGCCTCGCTTTGTGTGTGAGAATCTGCTATGTTTAACTCAGGCAACAGTCCTTGTTTAAGGAGCTTAATCCCCTTTTTATAGATCGTTTTGTAGTAATAGTGAAACATAAACCGTACAGAGACTTCAGACGTTAATGTACATCACTTTAAATCAGTGATGAAATCACGGTTTGTAATATAACAACATAAACATTAGACTATGTACAGCAGGCTGAAAGTGTAGGCCTACAGTTATAGTATAGTAAATATTATATATTATTGCAGTGTACAGTATAGTATATTATAGTAGGCTAAATATATTGTATATTATTGCAGTGTACAGTATAGTATATTGTAAATATATATTATTGCAGTGTACAGTATAGTATATTATAGTAAACATATTATTGCAGTGTACAGTATAGTATATTATAGTAAATATATATTGGTCTCACGGTGCTCCGATATGCCAAAGTTCCAGGCATTTCCACGTGGTGAAAGTGTTTTTATTTTATTTATGTTTTTACTACAAAGTTGTGAGCTTTGTACAGTTCATTACGAAATAATATATGCATGAACTTGACTAAACTAAGGTGGGTGTAGTAGTGAAATATATTAAACTTCACCACCAAACAGTTCATTCATTCAGCTGACTACTCTACCTCAATGTTCAAAAAAAGAATAAATATAATAATAATCCACTAATGTGGTAGGCAATTAGCAGACAACAAAACAAAGATACACAATTAAACAACACCCCCAGTGATAAACACACATTTTACCAGAATTACATTTTTATGCAATGACTTTCCAAAACATTTGCAGAATATTTAACACAATTTCCAGACTAATAAAGCAATCATTCACCATAATTCAGCACCGTATCACATTTAGCTGGATACAACTGGAACCCCTCAAGGATCACTGAATAAAATCAGATTCACTTAAAAAAACAGCTTTCAATCTGGACACAGAATGGATGTCATGAGCTCAAGCCATCCAATTTGTGTGGGAACACCTTTTGGTGTTCAAGTAATATGTTATAGTTTAACTGTTAACTGTTAAAATAGCAGATCTACAAGCTCATAGCTCACCCCTCGGTGGCACGCTATGAGCTTGTATTTAGAAATCTGGAAAATGTGGTGCAAATCTTTAAATAATATATCTGTTTTAAACTAAATAAAATATTTTACTTCTGGGGGGGTCCCTGTAACTACACATTTTCGCTTGTGAGGCAATGTTCAGCTCTCACAATTTAACCATTTTAAATGGACAAAATAGAATAATGCTAAATAAGATCTCATGACACTTTAGATTTTTTTCAGTCCCAATCAACTGTGGAAAAAGTATGAAAGTTTCTTAAATAATAAAGAAATGTTTAGGACTGTGATGTTTAATTTCAATTGACTGAGGTTTTCATTTTATGACAAATGCAAGAGCTTTATGGTTTAATGAAGATACTTTGTACTTACTTTCCATTTCTCGTTTGACCTCTTCATCTTATAGCTACTAATGACTGAAAACAGTTGATCTAAAAGCTCACAACACCTCACACTGCGACATGCAAATGTGAACTTATAAATCGGTATTTTCAGGTGAGACAATAACCATGCTGGACTTAGAACCTGGTTTTGGACATTCATGTCACCATTTAAAAGCTAACCCAATCCATTACGGTTAATATTTTGCTGAGAAATAATACCCAACCCTATAAAAGAAAACCAAACTGTAACTCACCAGACACCAGATAGTGTGGCTACCATGCCTCGATGGAACTACAAATATTTGTCTGTCATCCAATAGTTTCTCCCTAGATTAAAAGGAATAAATATATTGTATATATATGTAAAGCAGGGCTCAGTCACACTTTAGGCACACATACTAGAGTGAACTAAAGGCGATTCTTGGGGAGACGTGAAATAAAAATAAATCTAAAAGTGAGCATCATATAATCATAAAATAAATCAGTGAAACACATAGTGACACAGCCCAAACCTCACACCACCACCATCCAAGTGTTAAACCAATAAATATATTTGATAACACCCAAACGCTTCAACCCCAGAAATGTGAGTTCACCGGTGGGAGGAGCATAAAATGCCAACCTGGCTGAAAACACAACCTCTTCCCCTCAGTTGGTGTCGCAGACGTGGCTTCAGTTCTGTTACGTGTGGCATTTGCTCTCAGTGTCTGAAGAAAAGTCGGTTTCCTGCGTTTGCTGTTTCATCCACATGTTGACTTACAGACAGCATTTGTCCAGCGGATCCTCGTGTCTGAAAAACAGAAATAGAAAGACTGATTAATCGATACCTATATAGACTCATAGCGCAGTTTCACTGTACAAGCCATTTGTACTTCGACACTTCACTAGGACACGTTCCCCGTGTGGAAAGCCCTTTAGGAAGTTTTATTTTCGTTTTAAGATCTGGGAGGGTGAAAAGGTGGACGATAGGGCCAAACCCTTCATGAAATCAACACGAACGCTGTGTAATACGCACATAAGATACACAAACACACAAAGTCACTTGTCAGAGCAGCTAGCAACGCTCAAAAAGAAAAGATAATGGGCTCCAATTTCGTCTCATCTCTCTTTAGACGCAATTAGAGTATCTAGCATTTGGGAAGAGGCGTTCCCACGCTAAATTTGGTATTTTCGTTACCATTCTATTTCCCTTAAACACCGCCTAGACGCGTTACTTTTTGCATAGGTGTGGTTTGGGCGTTTGTGGTTTGGTTTCATTTGGACCAGAGATCGTGAGCGGAGCGGGGAGCGGAGCACGTGGATTTTTAAGAGAGCGCTGAGCGCGTTTTCAAATGGGTCGGAGCGCGCTCTGGAGTGAGAATTATCCTCCGCTCCAGGCCGCTCAGTCCAGACAACGGCACACGTGTTCAGTAGCACAGCATAAACGTGTGGTTGTGGTTCAGATGGCGACTATAGGTCTACAGTGCCAGCAACACGATCAAGACATTTAAAATCCTCTCGGAGGTGCGGGAGGAAGGAGGAGATGATGATCATGATGGAAATTGGAAATTGGAAAAAAGAAAAAGTAAGCTGACTGTCTTGCTGTCTATCTTGCCTTAGATGCGTCACCTCGCTATTTATTTTGAAGCACTGCACATCATAACGGCAATGTATTTGAGCGCAGCGACCCCCCAATTATGTCCAATTCCCCTACAGTGTAACATCATCAATAACCTATTATCCCGCATAGCATTTTGGAAACGAAATAGCACGGCATAAGATTAATTAGTTATTCGCCGCACCTGTCTGGGCTAATATAGACAGCAGTGTAACTGCACATATAACTCCTTAAATGTTTATGCTGTGAGGGGGGCAATAACCACGATGTGTTTCGACAAAGAAAAAGCAGCAGCCTTTTTTTTCCAGCCGTCAAATTTTGCTCCTGAGCGGGCGGGGCTGAGCGGAGCGCGGAGCTGCACAAATGAAAATGAGCGCGGAGTGGAGCGGGAGCGGCCTGGGAGGGGGTCCACGTGAGCGGATTGTGAGCGGGACCAAATACGTCGAGAGCAATGAGCGGAATTCTCGGCCGCTCCGCTCCACTCACTAACTCTGATTTGGACCCGCTAGCGGGTCCATTTGGTTTCATTTATAGCCTCAGAAAAAAGGACCAAAAAGAAAGAAAAGAAAAATCATTAACATGGTGAAACACAAATTGATAGAGCCACTATTGGACTGATCCCATGTAAACCGGAGTTTGCGACAGTGCAACTCTGTCTATGCTCAGGGCCGAGTATTATTTGGGACGAACCTTCCTTAAGAGCAAAGCTCTTAACCATTCTACAAAACTGTTAACTCTTTGACAGATTAACAGAAGAGCTAGGCTCGTTCCCATTAGGCTCAATAGTAACAAAATAACTTATTTACCTTTGAAATAATTGAAATAACTTTGAAAATCCTCTGTTGTGAATTCATGAAAATTTATGATATCCAAAGACAGCTTAAGGTCTCTACTTTAAGGGGAAAAATAAAAATGAGTTGAGCAAGTTTAAAATATATATATATATACATTCGACAAAACAGTCTTTTTTCACATCTTTCTTTTTCATTCAGAGATAAATGCATTTATGGGCGGCGTGACATTGGTAGGGGGTGACATGACATTCAATTAAACATTATGTTTAATTATGACACCACTTCGAAATTAGATACATTTCCATCTGATTTTGATTGTCACTATGCACAGCAACCTTTATGTTTTCTCTTCTTTAGAAATATTTTCTTTCAGGATGTATTATTTTAGACTCAATTAGTATCATTATTACCACTGTTTCCCCAGTCAGAGTTCAATGAATGTGACTTTGAATGAAGAGAAGAATTATGAGCATGATGTAATTTACATACAGATGTGAGTGGATTTAATTTAACTGTTTAATTTAAATTTGAAAGAAAATAAAAATCATCATCTCATACTTGTGCACTTATACGTTTTGTGCAAGTGAGTGTATTTACCAAGGACCCTAAGGAATGCTTCATTTTCATGAGGAAAAAAAACAATTTGTATTAACAGTGACTACAGGAACTACCAGTAGCGTTGCAACGTGTCACATTGTTATACGCTGTGAGTTTGTAGGTTGACAATGTTCACTGTAGAGTGAAGGAGTCGTATGAGTCGTATTTTGATTTCTAAAGAAAAACGCTTGTTTCTGTGTCAGTGCTGCTCAACTATTTCATTCAAGGAGCTCCAAAATTAAATAAATAAGTAGTTCCAGGTACCTTCTTGGAAAAATGTTGTCCCCAAAATTTAGGGCCCTGTAAAATATTGTAACAAGCTTGTGTCACACCAGTCAGTGGCGTGAAACAAGCTTGTAGATCCCTGTTCTCAATGGGTTAAACAAGTGATTCTAACATTGTTTGTGTATTAATGGTAGGATGAACTGGAAACGCTGGGGTTTTTATTATGGATCCCACCAGATTCTCTGGCACAGAGGGTGTCTGAACCAATCAGAGCATGCATCCTTTTAGATTTGCATTTGTTTATAATAGTTGTTCAGCTCTGCAATGAGTCTATGTCTTATTTTTAATTCCCACCACACACACACACTTACGGGCAGCATCAGCATGGTCCCTGGGGGTCCGGCATACCGTCAGCCTCGGGGAGACCTGCACGACCAGGGGTCCCTGGAGAGAGAGAGAGAGAGAGAGAGAGAGAGAGAGAGATGAGATGATGAACAAAATAATATGTTCCATGAACCTCCCAGAAGCAATGATATCACTTAAAAAACAACTGTGAAAAAATACTATATAACTGTCAGTAACCGCTGGGTACATGATGATGATGTCACATGCACACCCTAACTATACAGGAATACTTGGTACAATTGTGATGGGAGATTAATCATTAAACACATTGTTATCAGAACATTCTAGTTGTCTTAGATTCATTGAATGAATGAAAGAATGAATACATTTTCATTCATGAGAAGGAATGAATAACTGAATGAATGAATATTTAATTTATGTGTCCGAACAATTTCTTGTCCCTTCCCACATGGGATTATCAGACACGGCAATTAATAATTGACAGAAATGGAGGGAAGAAAAACAAAAAATGAAAAAACAACCAAGTCATATATGCAGTCACTCAGCAACAACAACAATAAATACTGTATATTTACCAACAGGAATTCAATTTAGTTGAATGTTACTCTATGGCACCTGTCACATATTCTAATATTCAGTAATCCGTCCCTTTAATCAGGTTGTCTTATTGTTATAAGTGGGTTAGGGTTAGGTCTCTCTCTCTCCAGGGTCCCCCTGGCTGTACAGGTCTCCCCGTGCCACTTGAGGAAGGAATAAAAATGCTAATCAAAATGGGACAACTGTTTGGGTGCTTGCATTATGATCACCATGCATACTATGAACTTCATACCGTCACCCAGTCGACGTCACCCAGCAGACCCGTGTTGTTCAGAGTGTACCTGGCTTTCTTCATCTTCCCGTCATTTCTCCACCTGGTGCTACTGTGTCCTACGCACACGCGCGCGCACACGCACGCACACACACACACACACACGCAAACGCACACACACGCGCACGCACGCACGAACGAACGCACACACACACACACACACAAACTGATAACAGCTTGGAGAATTTCAGTACAATTCAAGCATAACTACAACAAATACATACAGTACAGTACAGCCATACAGTATGGCAGGGGTTTTCAACCTTTTTGACACCAAAGACCTAAAATTGAAGAATTCTTTTGATTTTGTCCACAATTACAGGCTGTATTTTGACAACAAAACAGTGTAAACATCGCAATTAAGTGGTGCTAATTCAGATGATGAATATTTTAGAAATGAAACCAAATGGACCCGCTAGGGTCCATTTGGTTTCATTTTGACACTCTCAAGAGTTACATCTGGTTATCCAACCTTCCATCATTTAGCCTGGGGACCACCTGGAACCATCTCAAGGACCACTGGTGGTCCCCGGACCACCTGTTGAAAACCCCTGATATATAATAAAGTAGTGTTCATGGAATGCGGTCCAACTCCAAAGGTTTAGGATGTGGGATGCCTGCCTCCTAAATGCAGGCGTTTCTAAGTGACCCCAAACTTTTGAACGCTAGTATATATATATATATATATATATATATATATATATATTATATATATATATATATATATATATATATATATATATATATATATATAAAATAATTACTTCTGTAAATCCAGAAGCAGCAAATCATATCGAAGGTAAAATCAAAGTGCGGGTAAAAAGGGAAGAGAGAAATATACAAAGAGGGGAAAGAGGGTGGGTGGGGTAATATATTTGCATTTTGTTTTACAGAGGCCAGTTAAGAATTGCAGCCGCCCGTGTGGACTATGTACCCATTGAGAGTGTTTTTTAGGAGTCAAGGGATTCACATGTCTTATTGACTGGTGGTAGGGTTACATTTTTGTGCTTAGGTTAGTGGACTGCGCAGCTCTATTCCAAAACCCTTTAAGAAAATACTTTAAAATACATTCACAAATAAACAATCACAACACGAGACAAGACACTAATCTCTGATTCTCCATCATACAGTTAAATACAGACAATACACTATACAACAAATACTTTATCATACTACAGTCAGATACAGAACAATACACTATATGTTACAGATCCTAGTCATAGGACCTAATAATCAGATAAGGTGCTGCAATGGGGAGACCTTGCCATCGACCTGGTAAAACAGGGAAAAATGAAAGACACGGGTTGACGACGCTGTTCTCCTCTTGGCCTCCTCATAGCAGAATGAGTTTATTAATCAAATCAATCATAGTTCTTCTCTCTGTCTTTTCTTTCAATCAATAAATCAATTTACATAGTCACAATAGTCTTTTTCTTTTCATATCACATTCACAATTACAGTAATTCACTTTTAAATTCACATTTGAGTGCAATAAACGTCTTTAGTTACTTTCATAACCTTAGAACATCTGTTTTTAGCAAACATCAAAATTATGTGGAGGGTCCCTTTAATGTCTGTATCAGACTGCAAAGTGTCCCTTTAATGTCTGTATCAGACTGTATAGTGCACATAAATCAATGTGTAGATATTCAACCAGCATAGCCTACTGGACAGCTACAAACCTACTGGGTAAGTGTACTGAGGTAAGTATATTATGGCTTTTAGGAAAACGTTTTTATATTTAATACTAATAAGTGCATTAATAATGTAAATATAGAAAACTGTACAAAACGTTTGTAATCAATACTGTCTTACTGTATCAAAAACGAAAATAAAGCTTTACAAAATGACCCATAAAACTCACTCATACTAAACTGAATACAACACAGAATGTTCTGGAGCCCACGTGAAGAACGCAACTTTTCAGCATAACAATGGCAGCGCCATTTAGGGGTACAACAGAAAGAACAATACACAGTACTATTGGCCACAAAACCACTTAAAACGTACTTATTCTGACTGAAAACGATCTCAAAAGTAAAATACAACTTAGGAAGCAACTGTGTGCAGTTCGAGTGTCTTTTGGGGTGTACAAACCTGTTAAAACAGGGGGAAATGAAAGACACGGTTTGACGACGCTGTTCTCCTTTTGGCCTCTTCATAGCTGAATCAAGAAACCTATAGAAGGAACGGACAGATTTCACGTCACTACCAGTCACGTGACTGCCAGGGATGCGCCATGACACCCCCAAGTGACAAAACTCTTATGGGAAGCTAGACGAATACATGGCAGTGGATGGCAGCGCGCACGAGATCTTGTAAACAAACATTATTTATGAACGATTCCGACCGTCGTCATATAATCGGCCCAGGAATATAAAAGAATACCCATAGCAGGTTGTTGTCCTGGTGGGTGTTTTTCGACAGGGGCCCAGTTTAATTTATTTTATTGAGCTATTTAAAAAGAACAGAGTGCGATTCTGCTGGGGTTGCCTAGGCTGTCATCGCGAGACTGAACTGTGGGACTGGACGGGTGCCAGTTTGTGTGGATATAAGCAAACATGCAAGACAAAGTCAGCCAGTTGACGCCTACCTCAATTCAAATGATTCTACTGCTGTTCATACGTTATGTGAAGAGTGGTTTTGAATGCAATAATCAACAAGATCAAACGTTTCACATCTCATCTCACATGTTGAGATATGTGTCCGATCGGAGTGTGAGCTGGTAAATCTGCAATATGTAGCCTATATGATGAAAGTAGCCTAGTTATACTCATCATACACTCGATCATTACATTTAATGCACCATGACAAGACTAGAGACTAGACAAACATCCAAGGAATTATTTCATTTCAAAGTTGATGGTTTTCAATGGCAAAAGAAGAAAAACAATTACATACAGTATACACATAGCATATGACGCTGTTACAGTATGTACATGTGGTTTGTGCCACCCTCACCATGATTTGCTTTGCTAGTTATAATTTTGTACGTCTCTTAATGTCTTGATAAAATTAACAAGTGGTCACTATTGTAATTAAACAAGTAGGCTATAGCCCATTCTTAACTATTGTGTCTAACAGTGTTTCAGACTTGGTATAGTTATACTTGATTAGTTTGTACTGTAATTCGCCAACTGTATTTCTCCATTTCGGAAAATTTAATTCATTCATTCAGTCATTCATTGTAATAGGCATAGGTCTATTTGCATGTGAAATCAGAGGTAATGCGTTTAGATTTACAACTATGTCCATAACAATTCAAGTGAAGTGAGAAATAACATCATTCGACTTCTACTGAAAATGGATGGCAATTTAAGCAACCTGGTTGCTTGTTTCTTGCACACAATCTGGCATAATCTGGCATGACTGTCTGTGATTAAAGCCAGCAGATCCGTCACAGTAAGTGGCAGATAAAATTGGACTGTCTTTGCACAGCTTTATAAAGTTACACGGTGTACACATCGAAAAGAAACACAGTGGATAATAATCTGTTATGTGTATTCTGTTATTTTCCAGAAGTGTTTGAGTTACAATTGCACCAGTCGTTCAGAAATATTTTTTGAATATGTGCATACACACTAGGCTTCATTGACTTCAATGTATCCCCCGCAGTTTCCTGCGGCGGTTTGTCACCCGTCGACAAACCGGCCGATTTGAATTGCCAGTCAGAGAAAATGACATGTCTGTCCTTTCCTCTTTCCTTGAGCAGAATGAGGAAGTTCTTCTTCTTCTTCTTCTTTGGGGGGTTAATGGCGGGTTGCAACCAAGAGCTTTAAGGTGTATACCGCCACCTACTGTACCGGAGTATGTAGTGTGACTCCTACACTGCCTAATGTACCTAGCTTATGTCAGTTCTTTCTACTGTTATTCTACCCAGGGTAACAACCCAGGGCAGAATACCAGCACACTAGATCCTCCGGAGCAACCCGGTATCCTTTAGATATTCAATCACCGCCTTCTGATTGATCTGGACCCTGTCCCCTGTTGTTCCCAGTACCTCTCTTAGGCTCCACTGTCTCCCTGCCTCCACCACCTTTGCTTTCAGTCTGGCCCTCTCTTCCGTAAATTTCCTGCAATGAAAAAGGACATGCTCAACATTTTCTACTGTACCACACTCCGAACACTTATCCGTCTCCCCTTTCCCTATCATGAACATTGTCTTGTTTAGGCCTGTGTGACCGAGCCTTAGCCTGGTCAGGACTGCTTCCTCCCTTCTGTTTCCTCCTACCACACCCTGTGAGTGAACACTTTTCTGTATGTTATAATATTCCCTTCCCTTACTATCCCTGTCCCATCTCCTCTGCCATTTCCTGTTTGCCTCCTTTTTTAACATCGCCTTAGCTTCCCCTTTACCAAACGGTACTTCTAGGACCTCTGTCCTCTTAACTGCGCTTTTGGCAATTTTATCTGCCTCCTCATTTCCCTCTACCCCCACATGTGCAGGGACCCAGCAGAAACACACCTTTACCCCCACCCTTTGTAACCTAAACATGCACTGGTGAATCTCCATGACCAAATCCTCTCTGGCCGATTTCAGGTTCTGCAGGCTTAACAGTACTGCTACCGAGTCCACACACACCACTACTCTGTCCGGCCTGACTTCCTCTACCCACTGTAACCCTACTATTACAGCCACCATTTCTGCGGTATACACTGATAGGTTGTCAGGGATTCTCCTGGCTATTCTTACATTCATGTCTGGTACATAGACCCCTGTGCCCACTCTGTCTTTGTCATCTCTGGAGCCATCAGTATAAATTTGCACAAAGCTATAGAACCTGCTTTTAATATAGCTGCTTGCCCTTTGCCCTTTCTCATCTTTTTCCCAGTCCTGTTTTAGTTCCAGGATACTCATGTCAATGTCTGGCTTTGTAAACAGCCATGGGGGAATATTACTCTTTGGTGTGGGTGATATAAATCGAACTGGGCCTATATTATAACTATGTGCTTTACTGTTCGCCACCCATCCAAATCCTCTCCCATTAAATTTACTGTATTCCCAGCATTCCTGCACTACTGCCTTGGCAGGGTTCTCCTCCCCACAGCCCCGGAGACGGCTCCAATACGTAAGCAGCAGCTTGTCACGTCTTAAATCAGTGGGGATTTCACCTACTTCTACCCGTAGAGCATTGACCGGTGTTGTGCTCATTGCACCCGTACAGATTCGAAAAGCCTTATTCTGCACTCTGTCTATTCTATTTAGGTGCGTTGCGGCTGCAGCACCATACACAAAACATCCATAATCTACCTTTGACCTCATCAGGGCCCTGTATATATACATTAGCGCTTGCCTGTCAGCCCCCCATTCTTTCCCAACTATTGCTCTCATTAAGTTATTGACCTTCTTACATTTGTCCTCTACTTTTTCTACGTGCACTTTCCATGTCCCTCTCTCATCCAGCCAAATGCCCAGGTATTTAAAGTGATCCACCTTTTCCATACCTTGCCCATATAACTCCAGATCCTGATTTCCTACTCCTTTCTTTTTTGTGAACAGCATATAGCAGGACTTGCTCACTGACAGTTTGAAGCCCCAGTTGTACGACCACTCCTCTACCTTCTTTATTGCCTCCTTCATTTTCTCCCTTACATGACTTACATTTCGCCCCCTTACCCAGATGGCCCCATCATCTGCGTATAACGCCGACCCAACCCTCCGGTCTATGTTCATAAAAATGTCGTTAATCATTACATTAAACAATACCGGGCTGACCACGCTGCCCTGTGGAATTCCATTCTCAATCCTAAATTCTTCAGACATCTCTGGTCCTACTTTAACCCTGAATCTTCGGTCAGTCAAAAAGTCCAGCACCCAGTTATACAGAAGGCCCCCAACCCCCATTCTATTCAGCTTGATTAACAGCCCTTCTCTCCACATTGAGTCATACGCCTTTTCAATATCATAGAATACAATTGCCATAAGTTCCTTCATCTTAAATGTTTTTTCTATTTCATTAGTTACTTTCACAACCGCATCCATCGTCGACCGGCCTCTCCTGAACCCACTTTGGTATGGGGCCAGTAGGTCTCTCTGCTCTAAGTAGTAGTTAAGCCTTTTAACTATAATCTTTTCCATCCACTTGCACAGGTGTGATGTTAAGGCGACCGGTCTGTAACTACCAGCATTACTAGGGTCTTTACCCGGTTTGTTAAACGGTAAAATTACTGCACTCTTCCAGCTCTTCGGCATTTTCCCTTCTTCCCATATTTTATTGAATAGTCTCAGTACCAGCGTTAGCGCTTGTTCGGGCAGATTTTGGAACATTACATAACTAAGTTGGTCCTCTCCTGTAGCACATTGCTTTGTGCCGTGTAGTGCAAGCTGCATTTCATACAGGGTGATGTCCGTGTCTAGTGCATTATCTTCTCTGGGTTTCTGTTGGTACACATCTCTATTTCCGTTTATAGTCTCCTCTTTCCTCTGCCTGTGCCTCTCATCCAGATGATCGCCACTGTGCACTTTTGCAAAGCTCTTTCCCAATATGTTTGCCTTTTCTAAGTCTGTTATAGCCATATTCCCCTCATCAATTAGCACTGGGATTTTGGCACATGTAGATTTGCCACTCATCTTTTTCAACATTGCCCAAACATCTCCTATTTCAGTTTCTCTTCCTATTGTTGAGCAGTAATTTCTCCAAGCATTACGTTTACTGCTCTTGATTATTCTGCGTGCTAAAGCACTTTTTCTCTGGTACTCATTAACATTTTCTTGACTTAAATTTTTTCTCAGCTGCCTCAGTGCTTTATTTCGGCTTTTGACAGCCCTGGTACATTCTTTATTCCACCACGGGACTATTTTCCTTTCCCCCCCTATTTCCCTGATCGGCACACTGTTAAGTGCCGCACTAAGGATAAGGTGAGATACTTCATTAGCGCATTCCTCAATATTTCCCTCCATTGTGGCCTGCTCTGCTGCTTGGCAGCAGAGCTCTCTGAACTTGTGCCATTCGGCTTTTGCAAAGCACCACTTCTTATGTTTATATACCTCCTGTTTACTTATGCCTATGTTTAGAGTGCACCTTACTAGAAAATGGTCGCTTCCAAGGCTTGCATTGTCGTTAACGCTCCACTCACAGGAGCTGGCCAACTGGCCTGATACTAATGTAAGATCCAAACATGACACTTTATTGGTACGGATGTCAAGCCTTGTACCGCTCCCATTGTTTACGCACACAAGTTCTCTAGCATCCATCAACTCTTCAACTACGTCACCATTACTGTCCGTGTGGTCGCTTCCCCAAAGGCTATTATGAGCGTTAAAATCCCCGCACCAGATTTCTCTCGTGACTCCTTGGCTATTTATTAAACCTCCTAAAGACTCTGGGTTTAGCGGTTTGCACGGGTTATAGAGGTTAACTATTGTGATGTTTCCATCTTCCTTGCATATCTCAACTACCACATTTTCAATTTCCGTTGCTGTTGGGACTCTTCTGAATGCTACCCCCTCTCTTACAAACGTTGCACACCCTCCACCATTGCTCTCACCTCTGTCAAATCTTTCTGATACATACCCAGGGATGATGAAGTCCAGATGCGGCCGGAGCCATGTCTCCTGGACACAGATAATCTCAGGTTTGATTTCGGATTTTCCTATGAACCTTTTAAATTCTTGACCATTGGCAATCAAACTGCGGGCATTCCATTGTAGTATATGGAATACCATTATAAGTTTAAATATCATCTGGCGATACTCCATCCCCGGTTTGCATCATTCTGTGTATTTCATCTGGCTTTAGTTCTTTCATGTCCAAGTGCTCTACTGCCGCTTCCACCACTGCTTTGATTCTGTCACTTCTCCCTTTATGTTGTAATATTACAACATTAACAATCTTACACATGAAGACCACAAACTGCTTCTTGTCTACCATTAAGGTGTTCTCCTTCACTTTACACTCATGACTACATGGCTGGAACTGCTGCTTTGCCATCTCACTGGCCCTATTTGGCTGTGCCCTCATACCCCCAGGTCGGATACTGGGCGCAGGCCTGTAGCTCGGCCCTGCCTGGCTAGCTTCTAGCTGGCTTTCCGCCACCATCGTCCTGCCTGGTACTCTTCCCTCTCCTCCAACGCTCCTTACTGCCTCTGCGTATGACACCTTGTTAATAGTCCTGAATCTCTGTACTTCTTTGGCTTGTTTAAAGACACTACAGCCGGCATAAGCAGCGCTGTGCTCCCCACCACAGTTACAGCACTTTAACTTGGCGTCTTTTCCACACTTGCCATACTCATGCTCACCTCCACATTTAGCACACCTTAACTTTCCTTTGCACTGACTTGCTGTATGGCCCATCCTTTGACATTTAAAGCATCTCAGTGGGTCAGGGATGAACTCCCTCACCCTAAAGTTAATCCAGCCCATCCTCACATCTGAGGGCAGCGTTTTGTCAAACGTTAGCAACACTGACAAGCTATCAGACTTGGCACCTCCTTTGTAGGTTTGGAGCCGTTTTGCCTCTAGTACCACTCCACCTCTGATCTCATCCATCACCTCTTCCATACTCATCTCTAGGGGAACATTAGAAATGACTCCTCTAATCTTAGCTGTGGCTCCAGGCATGTGTACCTTAACTGCTCCACCTTCTAGCTGGGTGAGCTTCAACAGTTGTTCGTGCTGGACCTTACTACTGGCTGCGATCAGTATTCTTCGGTTGTTAAGCATCTTAGCATATCTCACTTTGCCAATTTTGTCTTCAATTTCTGTGGCTACTTTAATGGGGTGGAAGTGCCCTTTATCATTGCTAAGTGTGATTATGACTTTCCACTCTTTTCCGTGGTTATCATCATCGCTGCTTTCTGAGACTGATTTGTTTGTTTTTTTCCTCTTCTTATTGCTTTTCATTGTTCTCTGATCATCCCCGCTACTTCCCTGAGTACGAGTGGAACCACTACGCTGCGTCTGGTCCATAAACTCCCCATCTGATGAATCAGCCATCACTACACTCACGGTACAGTTTAGGTTGCAACCCGGTAGATTCTCTCTGTGATCACTCCTGCCGCTGCTGCTCCTACACTCCGACCGGTTTCGTTCCTTCCACCGCCTGTCTCTGTCCGTCTGTACACCGTAAGGTGGTGTCCGAATGAGGAAGTTCGCTTAGTCCGTTCAACTTGTGAGTCTCTGAGAACGCGAGGCGCCACCCTGCCCCCTGGTGGCAACACCAGGAATGTTGCACTGTATAGAGTGTATAGAGTAAGCTTGGAATTAAACCAAGAGGTATTTTGTATTGTCCATTCGAGTCCATTGGGGAAACACTCTTCTTGTACTTATAGTCCAGGCAAAATAGAGTTTCAAGTGGAATAAATTGTAACATGGGATTTTTCTTCACAGATCATTTCTTTGAGGTCTCCAGAACAACATATTAAAAGTCCCGAAAAATCCCAGTTGCGCAAATATGTTTAATTTCATAAAGTAATAAAATACATAGGCTCCAATGGAGCCCCCTTCCTATACAAACCCATTATAACTTAAAACTCCATTTTAACCATGATGGATTATTCAAAAACAACCCATCTTTTTTCTGGTGACTGATATTGTCCTCCTAATATGTGAGAGGGCAGTGGAATTTCATTTACAGGTTTCATTTATTTTTTTAAAAATATTCATTTCGGTGGGCATGCCCAGATATGGAGGCAGCTACATTTTCCAAAACAATATTTAAAAAATAACTGAAACCTGTGAATGAAATTCCACGGTCCTCTCACGTATTAGGAGGACAATATCAGTCACCAGAAAAAAGATGGGTTGTTTTTGAATAATCCGTCATGGTTAAAATGGAGTTTTAAGTTATAATGGGTAAATGTAGCTGCCTCCATATTTGGGCATGCCCACCGAAATGAATATTTTTTTAAAAATAAATGAAACCTGTAAATGAAATTCCACTGCCCTCTCACATATTAGGAGGACAATATCAGTCACCAGAAAAAAGATGGGTTGTTTTTGAATAATCCATCATGGTTAAAATGGAGTTTTAAGTTATAATGGGTTTGTATAGGAAGGGGGCTCCATTGGAGCCTATGTATTTTATTACTTTATGAAATTAAACATATTTGCGCAACTGGGATTTTTCGGGACTTTTAATATGTTGTTCTGGAGACCTCAAAGAAATGATCTGTGAAGAAAAATCCCATGTTACAATTTATTCCAATTTTAGGTAAAACATGAGCTAAAATTACTGGCCTATTATACCAACAAAAAAAACATCTTCAAAATTAAAACAAAATTACAAAACACAACATAAATGTGACCATACATTTTGTGTGCGTCACATATACAAGGGGGTTTCAACCGGTGGTCCGGGGACCACCAGTGGTCCTTGAGAGGGTTCCAGGTGGTCCCCAGCAACGTCCACCAGACGCTTTGTGAGTGTAAAAATGAAACCAAATGGGCCCTAGCGGGTCCATTTGGTTTCATTTTTACACTCTCAAGAGTTAAAAAATATTCATCATGTGAATTATCCCAAGTCTACACAACTAGAGAATGTAGAAGATTAATGGTCATTTTGATCTGTATGTTGGACTGTTTGGTTTCCCCAAATCCAGCCTGGAATTGTGGACAAAAGTAAAATAAATCTTTAGTTTTAGAGTCTCTGAGGCTAAAATGTGGTCATGGCTCAAATTCTGAATAAATGGTGGTCCCTGGTATTAAAACGGTTGAAAACCACTGCACTATACACTACTACAAATTCTGTATCATACTACAGTCAGTGAAGTTTAAGTAAATTTTAACTAAATTTTAACATTTTAGCCCCACAGACCCCGAATCTAAAGATTTATTTCATAGAAAACTAAACAGTCCAACATGCAGATCAAAATGACCATTAATCTTCTACATTCTCTAGTTGTGTAGACTTGGGATAATTCACATGATGATATTTTACCCACGGAGGACGACCATTTGATGACATTTTAGCCCCTAAACTTAAGATTTATTTTAACTCTTGAGAGTGTAAGTAAGCATGAAACCAAATGGATCCGCAATTAAAAAGGGTCCATGGCATTTGGTTTCATGGTTGCACTGTCAAGAATAGTTACATCTGGCTAACCAAACATTCCATTGGGTTAGGTCCCCGGACCACTGCCTTATACCGTTATACCGTTACATTAGGACTTGTCCCAATCTCAATAGAAGTCTATTAGCTCTGGTCAACCACTGGACTGACCCCATGAAGTGAACAGAGGTTGTAGTGGTCCTTGAGAGGGTTCCAGGTGGTCCCCAGGCTAAATGATGGAAAGCTGGTTAACCGGATGTAACTGTGTGTGTAAAATCTTTACACTAGATTCTAGTTCTTAACGCTAGATCCTAGTTTCTGACACGAGAATCTATTTTTTCCTGTGTCAGGAATACAGATTGCATGCCAAGGACCACCAGAATCATCTATATTGGCCCCCATCTGAAAACATGTTCCACAGGGATCCCCCAGAAGCAAAGACTTGAGTTAGAAATGTTTGCTTCTGAAATAATAGACTCAATAATAGACAATTTCATTATTTTTCATCGTCTGATATTTTTCTATTTCTAAAGTATAATAACACCAAAATGCGTACAGTACAGAAGGTTAAATGAAAACCATTTACTTGAACACAGCGGGTGGCAAAATGGAAACAAGGTCCTCACAGGCATATAAAACCAGTGCTGCAAAATGAACCTAAACCTTTATTATGTTAGGTAAAATGACAGTGACAGTAATGCTGTGTTTATGTAAAATACTGATAGCATATATTTATAATATCTACATATATAATATCTACAGTGGCACATAATTATTCTTAAAGGAAATTAGTTCACCCAAAAACAATGAGTTGTTTGTTTTCACTCGATTACACAAACCGTTTGTCTATCGTTGTCTATATAATATTATGTTATGTTATTTATTATATTAATGATGAATACTTGAAGGCCTAGATTTTCGTCACCACTAAACCCCTTATCCCTTAACTTCTTTGCTTTTTTAAACTATTTAAAAACACTTTTCAACAGTTCAAATGGCCAGTCTACAAGCTCACAGCCTGTCAATAGATTAGCACATTGAACTATTCCCAAAAGTTTTTAAAAATAGTAAAAAAAAGGGAAAAAAAGGGGGGGTTTAGTATACAGGGTTTAGCATGTAACGAAAATGGAGTTAACTCTAGAGAACCCTGGAGAATTCCTCCTAAAGGGCTTTCCAGACGGCAACGATAAACGCCTGTATAAATGGAGTTAACTCTAGAGAACCCTGGAGAATTCCTCCTAAAGGGCTTTCCAGACGGCAACGATAAACTCCTGTATAAATGGAGTTAACTCTAGAGAACCCTGGAGAATTCCTCCTAAAGGGCTTTCCAGACGGCAACGATAAACTCCTGTATAAATGGAGTTAACTCTAGAGAACCCTGGAGAATTCCTCCTAAAGGGCTTTCCAGACGGCAACGATAAACTCCTGTATAAATGCGGTGATTCTCGATTCTCTCTGCAGTGCTGAAATAAAGAAAATCACCATCGATTAACGCCAGGTGTTTGAAAAGCTCACTGGATTGATTTTTCAAAAACATCGCACGAAACGAGTGCACGAAACGAGCACGCACGCAACATCAAAAAGGTTAAAAACCACTGCTTCATAGAAAAACTTTGGAGTTGCCCACCCAGCCATTCTTCCAGCCCACCCTAGTAGGGCTAGCTAAATCCGGCTCTGAGGCTACACTGTATTTAACTAAAAACAAACATGGGGCGACCGTTCTGCAGGAAATCAGGACTGAACCTTCCTGTTAGCGTCTGGGTGCAGCTTTACACCACGGACCAGAGCTGTAGGGTGGCTGGTGTCTAGCCCCCCGATCACCCTAAAAGCCATCTTCCAACAAGCTGTAGTTCGACAGGCTCAATGTATTGTTGCTGACCCTTACAATACATGTTCTCAACTCTGAGTATGTGTTGATGCGAACGGGCAGGAGATACAGAGCTCCACCGTTGATAAAATATAACCGGTTTAGACGTTCATTTATACCTCTCTCGATTAAGCTCTTAAATGGGGAGAGCATTTAGCACTTACAGGCGTAGGATACACACTAGGGTGTAAATGTGTTAACTGTAATTGTATTGTCCTGTGTCTACTGTTATCTGTCTGTATTAAACTCTATGCAGCTCTGCTCTCTGATTCCAAGACAAATTTGAATAGGTTTTACCATTTGATATAATATTAAATAAGTCATTATTTTTGGGTGAACGTTTGAATTTGAACACAAACAAAATAAATAACAAATAAAACTATAACTGCAACAGCAGTAGAAACTAATACAACAATACAACACCAGCAGCTAAGTTCAAGTAATGTCACTGTGTGTGTGTGTGTGCGTGTGTGTGTGTGTGTGTGTGTGTGTGTGTGTGTGTGTGTGTGTGTGTGTGTGTGTGTGTGTGTGTTCCGAAGCACGGAATGGCGTGGGGTTCGGACGTTATACAGACTACAGAAATGATTAACTCTTTGTTGTAAATGTACATATGGTTTGCTAGATAAACATCTCTGCAAGCGACCTATTTCTGTGTTGGTGTCAATAGTTTATACAGAAAGTAATTCATTGCGTGCCGCTACATGTTGGAAACATATCAATTTTATCCCCAAAGGAGGATCATTATGACCCCGAAATTATTTGGTAACTGTGGTAAAAATGCCTGATCGTTACAAAATGGACTTATGCTAATTAGCCGGGGCCGAGTCGGGCTTCAGGCTTACTTGTTTAGGTCCCACTTAGGGCCGGGCCAACTTTTCCAGGCCTGTTGATATCATTACGAACACCATTCATAATCTATATATCTTGTAACACAATCACAATTGCGGCATTAAACTCTTTCAACTTGATTGTCAGGACACAGATAATGCCCATCCCAGTTACCCACCTTAAGCATCAGAGCCATTAGCAAAGCTGCAGTCTAGCCGTTTGTCATGCACACAGTTTCCAGGAATGCATTTTCCCCTGGAACTCTCCTGGCAGACATCAGGGTGGCAGGTTAGGGTTAGGGCAGGCCCACAGAACTCCTCATCTGACTGTTTGGCACAGTCTGGGTGTCTGTCAGAGCACAGAGGCCACTCCAAACACAGACCACTGCAGGTTTAAAGAAACATGTTGAACATGTTCAACATTTTCAAATAATAATATGCATATACATTTTCCTGAAATTGTAAACTGTCCCTTTTCACATGGGACACCCAAATTCATGTACTGGCCATGGGCTTCTATTTGAAAAGTGTTTTGTGCCAGGGAGAGGCACATAAGGGGTGTTGAATGATTATTTTAGTCAGAATAATCACAGCTTCAAAATTAATTTAAAGGTAGGGGAAGTGATTTCACTTTTGTCAGATATCACCCACAATTTTTTTTCTGTTAAAATGCTCTATTATAAGGTGTGGAAACCATATATGGAGTTTCCCCCTCCCCCACGTTAGCAGAGGAGCTAATAAAAGTTCCCCAGGTGGTGGCGAATTCTCCTCCAATCAGGATCGAGCAGCAGGTTCACATAGTGTAGCTACTGTTGGGGGCCCCTAGTGCACCAGGCTGGTACTACACGATGAATTTCAAATCACTTACCCTACCTTTAATCATGATTGATCCCCATTCAAACTGTGTCCATAATATGCCATGTATTCCTGTACAGTATTTGAACATTTATACAAGAATAATAACCTGGAGGATGTTTATTTATTGATCTACAAGTCCCCAATGCTTGTAGTCCTCCAGCTCTACTCTATGGCTTTGGATACAGGGAGACACACAGCTAGGCTATAAACTGTGCTCTACGCATTTTATTCAATGAGAGAATGCTCAGTGGGTTGACTACTAACCTACATCATAAACACCAAGTTTTAGTATAAACGGGTTAGGGTTAGGGTTAAAACTTTGACTGACTGACTAGTTCCTAGTCCAAAACGCGGCAGCCAGAGTTTTAACTAAAACTAAGATGAAAGAACATATTACTCCTGTCCTAGCCTCACTACATTGGCTACCGGTTGTGTTTAGAATTGATTTTAAAATTCTTTTACTTGTCTATAAAGCGCTTAATGGTCTTGCACCTTCCTACCTACATGACTGCCTGCCTAAGTATGTCCCAGGCCGTCCCCTCAGGTCTTCCACTGCAGGCCTGCTTGCGGTGCCTAAAATGGCAACTAAAAAACACGGTGAAGCAGCCTTTTGCTTCTATGGACCGACGGCGTGGAACAAACTCCCATTATACATTCGACAGGCAGCCTCTGTAGACATTTTTAAAGCACAGCTCAAGACATACTTCTATGCACTTGCTTTTAACTGATTCTCTATGATTTTATATTTTATGATTTTATATTTTATGCCTTATTTCAGGTCCTCACTGTACTGCTTCTTTGATGTATTTTAATGATCTCTTTAATTCATTCCCACTATTGTTTGTCTTCTTCTCTATTGCAATGTAAAGCACTTTGAGCTGCATTTTGTCATGAAAGGTGCTATACAAATAAAGATTATTATTATTATTATTAGAGATGCTGGTCCAAGGTGAAAACATGGAACCCTCCCAATCACCTTGACACTCAGAGGGCACAGCCATCACCTCAGTGGAGGCTGTTGAAACACACATTTGGTGGAGTAATAAACTAGTATTTCATAATCACATTTAATCACTTAAATAAACTCTGAGACACTGCTTTAAGAAGCATTGTGGTCTGCACTCATCACATCACTTTACTATAGTCGGCGAGTAGCAAGAGTTATGTTGTTACAGTACAGGCTGCCATGCAGTAGAATAGGAGTATAGTCTGAGTGTGTGTGTGTGTGTGTGTGTGTGTGTGTGTGTGTGTGTGTGTGTGTGTGTGTGTGTGTGTGTGTGTGTGTGCCTGTATTGTGTTCCACTCACAGTGCACAGGTCCTGGTTTGCCACATCAGGGCAGGAGGGCTTTATCTTCCAGGAGTTTCCAAACAGCTCTGTCGTCAACTCCATGTTGCCCTGCAGCATGGTGAAGTCACTGTCTGCGTCTGTTACTGCACAAACTCCCCACAGACCTTTTAGGCACATGTACACAGACACCACTGGCATGTATTAGTACAGACATGTAGCATATAAATGTTGCCTCCCCCCATCGTTCCTGATGCATCTTAAAGTAAAATTGGAAAATCCTGCAGAATTGTGATTGCCTCAGGCTAAATGTAATCAAGGCCGAGGTCATGACACATAACATCCCCAAGAACTACTGCACCTAACAATAGGAGTTACTGTGCTAAAGAAAGTCAATGACTTTACATACAAGGGCACAGGGGGCAGCTCTGCAGAGAGCTTGTTCGAGAGGAAATCACTTGCCCAGAGAACCATTAATGGTATATGCATTGTGTAGTACTACTAACTTTTTATTGCATATGAACAGAGTAAGGCAGACATTACTGTGAGTAACCACTAGAGGGAGGTGTTGGCCTAAAAGTGACAATGTCATTAACAGTTTGCAGAAAGAGACAATGTAACATTGCAGGCATTAAGCAGATGCTCTTAATCCAGAGCGAATTACAATTAGGAATTATTTCATCCAGAAGGATGGTTGTTGTCACACCTCCAACTGTGCCATGGTGGACTGTGCATGGCAGGGGCGTCCTCTTCCCTGAGCCAAGTCTAAACCTGACCGCATACCAAAAGAGTGCAGTTCATTACAAGCTCTATAACCAAAAGGATTCTTAGAATTCAGCTAAGAGGATGAACCCCAGAAAAGCATTTAAACACTTGGCGTTTGATGGTCCATTTGCAGAACATTAATACAAATGGAAAACTGACGTAAAGTTTTCAAAGAAACTAAGTAAAGTCAATGTCTGGAGAAAAGTACAAACTTAAAATTCAGTCCAGTATTCAGACTGGCCTTTGAGCCAAAAATGTAGTCAGAATTAATAACCAAGGTGAAAATCTCCCATTTTTCCACACATTGCATTTTGCAGACCTTAGGCCTCCTTTGAACCCAAATGTACCTGGTGAAACCAATACATTCACGCTGGGAGCTACTTCTGTGTACATCATTCATTGTTTTAAGAATTTGAAGATTTTCAGAAAACCATAGGCTAAATTTTCAAAGTTCTAAATGTGCTATTAAAATACAATAAAAATGTTGCAAGTAGCACTGTATTCCTCAACCTTGTAATGAACCCAAAACATATTGCGAAGGACACCCAGGTATAGATGCAATAATTTATTCACCAAATTGAGGAAAATATTTACAGATATGGCATCATGAATAAAAATAAATAAATAAAATAAAAAATACATGAATAATCACAGTGAAATCTGAACAGGATAAGATATTAGAGACAAACATAAGATTTTGGTGTCTTCCATCATGTATCATGGGATGTCCAGCTCAATGTCGTGTCACCACGCCCTCATTCCAGGTAGCCAATCGTGGATGCTATAGAACATTGTGACAGCTGTAGTGAGTCCACCAGACTGCTGACAATATGTGTACAGGTCTGTACACATAGGCCCTCATTTATCAACGTGGTGTACACCCAAAAATGAACGTAGAGCATGCGTAGAGCAGAATTCCCACATTGTTTGACATTTATCATTCCCACCATGAACTTGAAGTTGATCCCACGTCCGGACAAAACCCACGTCAGGTCGGGAGCTGTCGTAGGATTTGTCCTTGCCTGTTTTTCTGTCCTAAACAAGCGGAGCAGCATTGTCTGAACTGCAGAAAGGCATCTAAAGTTATCTATTCACTCCTAATAGCTATAAAACCTAATAAATGATACAGATGAAAAAATATAGGTTTGGAAAGGCATATATAGGCTATGCGAGATGACATGCCTAATCCTGATGAAAAAAATAAATAAATATAAAGCAACTTTTATTTGCAGTGACAAATACATGCACAGCCTGACTATTTACAATGATGCTACGTTAGGTGCTTATATGTTCGCCTGAGTCACTCAGATAAACTGCAAATCTACAGTAGGCTGCTTGTGAGAGCAATTTCGGGAGTCGTGATCGCGGATCGGCGGGAGATTGCGCTGCTGTGGAGTTACAGTGGCCTACGTCTGGGTTGTATTGTACAACAGTCTGCACGAAGGATAGAAAGCTTGTAAATCAGCATAATCACACTAATATGTAACACCTGCACTCCTGCAGTCATGTGCATGCCATCGATTCATTTATTAATCACCGATCACACCATAAGGTTGATATGAGTTTATGAACTGTCTTGTCACTGTTGGCAGTTATCTATCTCTGATTTAGGCTACGTGGTCACTCACAGGCAGCAGTCCGACTCACGGGGGAAAGGGGGCGGGCTGCGCTCTTTCTAAAAATGCATGGATTTAATCCTACACTGCAGAATACTAACCTGTATAGCCTATTCCATTCATGGCGATGTAATAAAAACTGGTCCTATTGGCCAGTAGTTTTCAATGTGGTCCGAGGACCACCAGTGGTTCTTGAGAGGGTTCCAGGTGGTCCCCAGGTAACCAGATGAAAGTTGGCTCTTGACCAAATGCCATGCTATTATTTTACTTAGCCTACTTAAAACAACGGCGAACGGAGTTGCGTGTGTCTATGTGAAACAGCGAGGAGAGGGGGGGGCTGTCGCGCCGCGGGAAGCAGCGCGATCGGTGGAAAGTTTTTATTTTTTTTCCCTCATCACCATGGTTGCTGGACGTATTGCAGTTGTTCATGTCGCAAAGAAAGGGAGGAGCGGCCTGTTTCCAAGGGCGTGTCAGGTTGATTTCTGCCCTCACATTTATCATTGTAGGAAGGAAATTAGGATGGACTCAGCTGTTTGGGATCGCTTGATATATGCCGTGTGGAGTTGTGTGCACTCCAAAACCCACGTTGAAATTTGGGGACGAATCTGCACTCCTTTTGATACATGAGGGCCATAGTCTTGTTGTAATATGTAGATGTTATCATTATTACCCTTATTACACACACACACACACACACACACACACACACACACACACACACACACATCATTATTATTACCCTTATTAGTAAATTACTAACATCTATATTACCCTTATTATATTGCCATTATTATATTTTATTACAATTACTATATTATATTGTATTATTATTACCTTCATTATTCACAACCATATTATTATTTATCTATTTTTTGTATTACCGGTAATACATTTCTAATTAGGTTATTTTTTATTTCATTACTATTTTATTTTATTGACTTTATTTATTTTACTGTAATATGTTTATTGATATTGTTAAGTAATTTGTTTATATTGTTATTTTTCTACATTTGTTTTTTGTTTTTGTTTCCTACATTTTATTTTTTTTGTTTCCTACATTTTTTATTTAAGTGAACCAACCAAAGTTTTGATTGATCACATCTACATATCACCACTACCAGTCTGGAGCCAGACAGGAGACCAGCAATGTCCTAAAGAAAAGAAAAGAAATGATTAATACATTATTTTATGAACAATGATAATAAAAGATGATGTTTCTAAAAGAAAATATATTCTATAGTCAACCATAACTGATTACACAGCATGATATTAAAAAAAATTAAAAAGCACATGCAGAAAGATTGATTGAGGCCTGCCACAATTATTGCATGATTGCCAAGTATGATCTGGCATGTTGAAAATGTTCATAATTTTAAAGAAAAGTAGAAGCAGCCCATCTCAATCTCAAAACTACAGTTCTGACAGTATATAGGTGTCTACCGAGCAGTCCACGTTGTCCGCTGCCCATCACCGCCTACGGAGGTGGTCATCCTCGCCGGCCACCAGTCAGAGTCATCATCAGCCACCCTAGTTGACGCCGGCCCTCTGTAGTCGATCACAGTCGTCAGGAAACACCCGGGGCAAAGCTTCCATGGCTGCCTCAATCTCCCTCTTAACATGGACAATACAGACAATTAGCTTGGGTGTGGCCTGTGTGCGTGCCCTGCCACAACATACAGTACACATGCACTTACATTAATGTTTAATTATAGAGAGCGCCTGATTGTTGGCAACAGGCAGATAATTCGCTTTTTAACAAAAAGTGCCTGTTTAAATCCATTTTTGAGTGACAATAACTGTCCTATTAGAAAAAAAAAAATCTATCAAGGACAAGCTAAGCAGTACCTAGTAGTGTGTGGTTTCTAACCGGGCTGGCCAGGTCCTTCGACATGTACGGACCTCCATCCTAAAAACAAAGACAGAACACAAAAAAAGACCCTAAAAATATCTATAGTCAAATGTAACTGATGACATGACATGTATAAAAAAAAAACATCCAGAAACATTTAGGCCTGTCACAATTACTATATATTAGACAAGTATTTGAGAGAATACTTTTTTTTTGGGGGGGGGGGGGGGGGGGGGGGGGGGTAATGTAATAATAGTCTCCATGAATACATTTAGTGCTTATTGAATTATGCCATAGCTTACAAAGCCTAAAAAGACAAAATTGTCTTCATAATATCATTACGACATAATATTTCCAATATAAAAATGAATCGGCGAGCAACAAAATGCAATTCTGACAGGCCTAAACCGGTTCTAGATGCGTCTACCGAGCCTTTAGCGCCGTCCGGCCTTCCATCGACCCAGAAGTCCTCAGAAGAAACCCCCGGGGCGAAGCTGGCGTCTGCTTCAATGGTCATCCTAACAAAGACACTAAATTAGCTTTTTTGTTTTCATAAATATGCGCGCCGTGTAACACCATACATATGCACAGTAATGATAAATAGGAAGCAATTGGTTGTCGGTAACAGATGGATAATTGGCTTTTTCTTTATACTACAAAATTCATAAAATAATATGAGCATTGTGTTTACGTGTGTGTGGTATTACCTTAGTTTGGTCAGTTTCTCCATTGTCTTGAAAAGGAGCTCTTCACCATCAAGATGTTGTTCCTAAAAGATACATATACAGCATGATATATATATTAAAATAATAAAAAAGCAACCAGAAAGATTTATTTAGGCCCGTCACAATTATCGCATAATTGCCAAGTATCAAATGGCATGTTGAAAATGTTGATATATCTTTAAATTCAAAATGTCACAAAAGTCCAATTCTGACAGGCCTAAACGGGTTACAGGTGTCTACCGAGCTCTCCACGTCGTCCACAGTTGTCGGCCGAAATATCCACCGCCTGCGTCGCCCGTGCATTGTCTGCCGCCACTCATCATCGTCCGCCGTCACTCATCATCGTCCGCCGCCACTCATCATCCGTGGTTTCTCTCCAGGCCAGGTCCCAAGTCGCCCTCCATCCTAAGACAGTCAGAAGACAAAGAAAAGGTCACTCTCGTTGTCGCCTGCCCTGCCACAACACACAGTACCTTGTCGCCCTCGTCGTCGTCTCGTCGTCGGCCGCCCTCGACGTTGTCGAAGGTTGACGTCTGTCTCAATCTTCATCCTTGCGTCATCTTGCATCCACGTGCACGCCCTGCAACACCATACATATGCAGTAATGAGTAAGAATAGGGAGTGACCGATTATCAGCAACAGGCGGATAATTGGCTTTTTTTTAACCCAAAAGTGCCCATTTGAATCAAAATGACAATTTAATCATGAATTGCAGTCTATTTCAGTGACAAATGTTTTTTTTAAAAACAACTAAGCAGAACAAGTCTAAGTACCTGGTACTGTGAGGTTTCTTACCGGGCCGGCGCATGTCCCAGTCTACCGACATCATCCATCCTAAACAAAGAGAAAGAAAAAGGCTGATTTATAGAGAACCTTGAAAATGGACACCAACTATAGCATACAGTAAATGAAATATTTATGATTTAAAAAAAATGAATTGAAGTTTCATACTTTGAGGCGTCTGTAGAGGAATCCCCATACTAGATTCATCCATGGACAGCCAGAGATGTGCAGATCTCATCGGTAGGGGCCCCAGCGTCTAGAAGGAATAGGATGGTGGTTATAGTCTATGAATGGCTGTAGAGATTTGCACATCAATCATTTGTTCCTGCTGCCAATAGGAAATCTGTGATATCTGTGGTATTTCACAAATTCATTGGCCATTTGTTTTGCTTAGGGTTAGGGTTCAGCTCCACACCAGTAACGGCTAAAGTAGCAGGGTTAGAAAGCTCAAGAATGGCGTCCCACAGGGGACATTGCTGACACCAATATCGTTCCACATCCTTGGTACATCCACAACCTCCTTACAGCAACAACAAAGTATGGCTATGCAGACGACCCAAGTACTGTACTCCAGCACAGGTCAAACGAGAAGCAGCCACACTGGCCCTCACTTACAAGACATAGCTGAGTGAATCCATCAGAGACACCACAGCTCACAAACACAACCAACAACACAATCTGACACCTCAAGAGATCCAGGTGAAGGCAAGACAGAGGGACCAGTGGAAGGCAGAAAAACATCTAGCTTCAAAATACATTGAGGAATCCACAGATGTTCACACATCAAGGAGTGGAAAACTCTTAATACAGAAGTGGGACTGTGGAACACATGTTCATCCATCGCAAATACCAGCCACAAGAGGTACGCCAAAAGCTTGGCGGCAAGAGTCTCCGACAACCGTGAGGCTTATATATCGACCACCGAATCATTCGCAGGTGGCATCATTTTTATTTTATTATTTTTCATCATTTGTTATCATTTATATCATTTGTTTTTATTGCTATCATTTTATTGTTTTTTTATTGCTATAATTTATATTTCTAACATCTTTATTTCTATTTTTTCTATTTGTATTATTTATATTATATATTTATATTATATATATATTATTTATATTATGCCTACTATTATTTCTACTATTATTAAGGTTAACTTGTTTGTTGTTTGTTTTGTGAATGACCAGAGACCAAACCCAGTATATATCAACATCTATTTCCACCAGTCAGGTGGAAATAACAGCTTGCTACGGATATCACACTGCAAGCATTTGGGCGGCTGTGGCTCAGGAGGTAGAGCAGGTCCTCCAATGATCCACAGGTCGGTGGTTCGAATCCCGGCTCCTCCTATCGACAGTCCAAGTGTCCTTGGGCAAGACACTGAACCCCAAATTGCCTCCAATGAGTTGGTCGGTGTGAGCTTGTCACACTGGCATCAACTGCAATCCGTTAAAAATGCAATCCGTTATTAAGCTAATCACCACAGATATCACAATTTGACTTTGGCAGCAGCAAGAAATTAATGCCATGCTTCTCCCTATACAAACACTGTCCACATAGACATCTTATCAGGCAGGATGGAGTGGTGGGCCTGGAGGTCATTCAGAACCCTGGTGATCTTCACAAGGCCATCTTCAGGTTGAGTGTTCCAGCAGCATCCGTTATCCACAGCTAGAAAGAAAGAAAAAAAAGAAAGATGAGCCATCTGTGCTATGATTGGCAGCAGAGTTGTTGAGCAGCAGCACTGTCGAAAGCGATAACAGAACTAACATTGGCTGCTGTAGTAGAACAGTTACCATATGATCATATTTCACACAAAGTAAAGAGCAGAGCAGCTTAAAGGGGTATTTCACTTTCAATAAAACTTCGTAGACCATAGTCTACATATTTTAAAAATACATGAAAACAGTAAATAAAATCCCATGGCCCTCTCACATATTAGAAAGACAATAGTCACCAGAAAAAAGATGAGTTGTTTTTGAATAATCTGTCATGGTTAAAATTTTAAGTTATAAGTTATAATTGGTTTGTATAGGAAGGAGGTGGACATGCTAAAATGAGCATCAAATATCTAAATAATGAACGGAGTAACTTATAAACTGTCTGGTGCGTTCACATGAGACCGAGAAGACTATAAAATGACCAAAAGTTGTTGTTTTTTTCTTCTTTTTAAGTGGAATATCCCTTTAAGAGGAGAAGTGTTGGTATGATAGCATAAGCACTGTGTGTGTGTGTGTGTGTGTGTGTGTGTGTGTGTGTGTGTGTGTGTGTGTGTGTGTGTGTGTGTGTGTGTGTGTGTGTGTGGGTGCGTGCGTGCGTGCGTGCGTGTGTGTGTGTTGAGCAGCTAATCATCTGATCCATTAACACAACTGTATAAACTCACCTGTTTGGTGTACATGAATATAACTGTTGTTTTCACCACCCTGTTAAACTCTGAGGGCATCCATGTCAACTAAAGTTAAATTTTGATCATCTGATGCTTTTTACTTCCAAACTAAAGCAGAACTAGCCTAAACAAACAGTGTGAGCTCAGATGAGAAGGGGCGGCCATGATGGATCAAACCATCTTATAAGCCATAGGAAAACCACGCCCCTGCTGCTCTGTAGACAGCTGATTGGTCCCAATGATGATGACACATTGAGCATGGAATCTGAGTCACGTGATCTGTTAGAGCAGGGGTTTTCAACCTTTTTGACTTCAGGGACCACCATTTATTCAGCATTTGAGCCACGGACCACCATTTGATTACATTTTCACACCAAAGACCTAAAATTAAAGAATTCTTTAGGTTTTGTCCACAATTCCAGGCTGTATTTTGCCAACAAAACAGTATAACCTTCTTAATTAAGTGGTGCTAATTCCGATGATGAATATTTTAACTCTTGAGAGTGTAAATATATATTTTTTAATATTTATATTTATCAAGAGTTACATCTGGTACCTTCTTGGAAGTCCCTGAAACTAAACTGTTGTCATTACATTGGAAAAAAAATCCCTTTGTCTCTGAAAGTAAATGTTTTTCTGTGGAACTAAAATGTCCCTGGAACTAAAAATGTTGTCCCCAAAATGTAGGGCCCTGTAAAATATTGTAACAAGCTTGTGTCACACCGGTCAGTGGCATGAAACAAGCTTGTAGATCCCTGTTCTCAATGGGTTAAACAAGTGATTCTAACATTGTTTGTCCATATTTCCGGACTATAAGGCGCAACTCAAAAGCTTTAATTTCCTCAAAAATCCACACTGCGCCTTATAACCCAGTGCGCCTTATATATGGGTCATTCGACTGCAGTAGCTTCTATTCTCTGTTAACTGTAGTATCTTCTATTCTCTGCGCCTTATAATCTGGTGCGCCTTATAGTGCGGAAAATATGTTATATTAATGGTAGGATGAACTGGAAACGCTGGGTTTTTTTTTATTATGGATCCCACCTGATTCTCTGGCACAGAGGGTGTCTGAACCAATCAGAGCATGCATCTTTATAGATTTATAGATTATTATGGATCCCACCCGATTCTCTGGCACAGAGGGTGTCTGAACCAATCAGAGCATGCATCTTTATAGATTTATAGATTATTATGGATCCCACCCGATTCTCTGGCACAGAGGGTGTCTGAACCAATCAGAGCTTGCATCTCTATAGATTTGCATTTGTTTATAATAGTTGTTCAGCGGTTAGGTTAGGTTAGGTTAGGTGCAATGTGTCGGTCTTATTTTTAATTCCCACCACACACACAAACACTCACGGGCAGCATCAGCATGGTCCCTGGGGGTCCGGCATACCGTCAGCCTCGGGGAGACCTGCACGACCAGGGGGTCCCTGAGAGAGAGAGAGAGAGAGAGAGAGAGAGAGAGAGAGAGAGAGAGAGAGAGACAGCGAGAGATGAGATGAGATGAGATGAACAAAATAATATTTTGTTCCATGAACCTCCCAGAAGCAATGATATCACTTAAAAACAACAGTGAAAAAATACTATATAACTGTCAGTAACCCCTGGGTACATGATGATGATGTCACATGCACACCATCTATTGACAATTTTATCCTTCACAACTATACAGGAATACTACAATTGTGATGGGAGATTAATCATTAAACACATTATCAGAAGATTCTAGTTGTCTTAGATTCATTGAATGAAAGAATGAATGAATTTTCATTCATAAGAAGGAATGAATGACTGAATGAATATTTAATTTATGTGTCCGAACAATTTCTTGTCCCTTCCCACATGGGATTATCAGACACAGCAATTAATAATTGGCAGAAATGGAGAGAAGAAAAACAAAAAATTAAAAAACAACCAACTCATAAAGGCACATTTGCATGCCTATATTAACTTCACATTCTCACTTATCACGAGGTATGTTTCAGTAGTTTTAGCCCAAAAAAAGTTGGGTGCCCCCAAACATTGAAATCCATGACACTGATACACTAGCGTTCAAAAGTTTGGGGTCACTTAGAAATGCCTGCATTTAGGAGGAAGGCATCCCACGTCCAAAACCTTTGGAGTTGGACCGCATTCCATGAACACTACTATATTATATACCAGGGGTTTTCAACAGGTGGTCTGGGGACCACCAGTGGTCCTTGAGATGATTCCAGGTGGTCTCCAGGCTAAATGACGGAAGGTTGGGTAACCAGATGTAACTCTTGAGAGTGTAAAAATGAAACCAAATGGTTTCATTTTGACACTCTCAAGAGTTAAAATATTCATCATCGGAATTACCACCACTTAATTAAGAAGTTTACACTGTTTTGTTGGCAAAATACAGCCTGGATTTGTGGACAAAATCAAAAGAATTCTTTAATTTTAGGTCTTTGGTGTGAAAATGTAATCAAATGGCGGATAAATGGTGAAAACCATTCAACCTTTTTTACACTAAAGACCTAAAATTAAAGAATTCTTTTGATTTTATCCACAATTACAGGCTGTATTTTGCCAACAAAACAGTGTAAACTTCTTAATTAAGTGGTGCTAATTCAGATGATGAATATTTTAACTCTTGAGAGTGTCAAAATGAAACCAAATGAACCCGCAAGGGTCCATTTGGTTTACACTCTCAAGAGTTACATCTGGTTACCCAACCTTCCATCATTTAGCCTGGAGACCACCTGGAACCATCTCAAGGACCACTGGTGGTCCCCGGACCACCTGTTGAAAACCCCTGGTATATAATATAGTAGTGTTCATGGAATGCGGTCCAACTCCAAAGGTTTTGGATGTGGGATGCCTGCCTCCTAAATGCAGGCGTTTCGAAGTGACCCCAAACTTTTGAACACTAGTGTATATCTGAAATGTATTGCAGCAGTGCATCAATTGATTTCATTACCGTTATAGGATTAAGATTCTTTGAGTTGCAGTGCACAACTGTTCAATTCATCAGTTGGTCACTATTGTAAAGTGTATTCTTAACTAAACCAGTGAATTCTTAATTCTCCATGCAGTTATCAATTTTGTTGTAACTGTAACTCTCATCTTTTGTTTATAAAAAAAAAATCATTCATAACATGACTGGAGTTGTTGTAAGAACTGCCCCCCACCACCACCACCATTAGGCCTATTTCTTTTCCCTTCCACCTCCACTATGATTAGATATACAGAAATGAATATTTGTCTAAATATGAAACCAAATGGACCCTTGCGGGTCCATTTGGTTTCATGTTTACACTTTCAAAGAGTTAAAGTAGACTATTCATCATCTGAATTAGCCCAAGTCTACACAACTGGAACATTAATGGTCCTTTTTAATCTGTAGGTTTGCCTGTTTTGTTTCCTAAATCCAGTCTGTCATTGTGGACAAAAGCATAAGAAATCTTTAGTTTTTGGGGTCTGTGGGGCTAAAAAAAATCTCCTCTAATGGTCGTCCGTGGCTCAAATACTGAATAAATAGTGGGCCCTGGTATCGAAAAAGTTGAAAACCCCTGGTAAAGTTTGGATGGTCATCATGGCGTCTCCACTATTCTATCTATCCATCTCAGTTTGGTTGTTTGTTCCGCGGTTAGAATCCGGAGCGACCGCCTCATTACGCTCACTACTTCTTCACTTCGGGTCGCTCCAATCCACTAGCCTCTCCCTCACGCGGTCCGCCGCCGTGCGACCGACCGACCGACACGCGGGACCGGCGGCGGCCACAGGCACGGGGGAAAAACATGCTCGAGCACCCCCTCGTCCTCGGAGCGGAGCCGAGCAGCGCGAGGCTGCGGCCGCCATAACGAGACAACATGAACGACCCCACTGGAGGCTCGAGCCAGAGCCATATAGTAAAATAATATTTTAATAGGAGACAACTCAGGCGATTAGCACTACGAATCACCGTGAGCCGCGGCCGACGCGACTGCACTGTTAGCTGGGTGCTATCTAAGCTAAGGCTCCCTTCCGGTGGGGACGCAGACCAATCACGTCGCTAGAAACCAAGGTCTAAGGCAGAGCCATCTAGTAGAAGAGTTGCGACATCGAGGGGTCAGAAAACAGCCTGGTCACGTGGTCCACGTACTCGCGCGAGCCCATAGGCTTCAATGCATTCAGTAACTTCCGGCTGTCACTATTCATGTCACTATCCAACAGACGTTTATGTAGATGGACTGGCCCCATGAGGTGAACGGAGTTGGCGTACGCCAACAACGCCTACTACTACATGGGAAAAACAGAGGGTTTGCGCTCTTTGCGTATCCTGCAATGATTAATCGTAGCAGCGTAGTCAGAGGTCAAAATACGTAGCCGATACGCAAAATGCGTAATGGTTGGCATCTTTGTTAAGGGGTCACTTAGAAACGGCAGGCATCCCACATCCAAAACCTTTGGAGTTGGACCGCATTCCATGAACACTACTATATCATATACCAGGGGTTTTCAACAGGTGGTCCGGGGACCACCAGTGGTCCTTGAGATGGTTCCAGGTGGTCCCCAAGCTAAATGATGGAAGGTTGGGTAACCAGATGTAACTCTTGAGTGTAAAAATGAAACCAAATGGACCCTTGCGGGTCCATTTGGTTTATATTGTAGATAAAGATATGTATTGTTTCCTTCATGCTGGAACCTTGTATTTCCTTTGATTTCCTTTGATGTTTTTGGTTTAAATCAAATTAAGCTGAGATTAAAGTTAGTCAACACAGCAGTGTCAATGCAGGTCTGTGTGGACAGTGTGTTAAAGAAGGGAGCAGGGGCAACCTCCCGTAAGAGGGCACTTCTGTGTTTTAGACATGTTACAGGTCAGGGGCTGTAGCCCCCTTTTGCATCCGTGTGTGCACGTCGCTGTGGACTGTATATTCTGAGAGGCAGTGCGAACGAGGCAATAGTATGACAGTGGTGAATGGTAAATACAACTGATCTACAAGCTCACCACACGTTGCATGAATGACACATTTTAACTTTTAATTCTTCTCTCATTTCCGCACGGCACCGTTGTGTGGTAAAGCTAGACTCCTCTCATGCAGCCATCAAAAAGGGTCTGTCTGTGTTTCCAAGTAAACACTGAAATCTTACCAGTTGGTTTTTGAGCTCAGGGGTGTTTTGTAGCTGCTCTTCCAGGTTTTGAAGCGCTTGGGCGTCATTTAATGGCAGCAGGTCTGGGTCAACACCTGTTAGAATGATAATGAGAAAAGGTTTCATCGCATCACTGGTTTATATATGGTATAAATACTATATCCTTAAAGGTATAGTACGTGATTTGGAAAACCCTCCGGGCCCCCGGTAGCAAGATGTACACACTCTAATGTCAACTACCAAAATACCACCATGTGCCTGTCCAAATACTGCCTTAATGTTGGTAGGGAACGCCCTACCAACAGTCACTCAGACATTCAAATCCCTTGACTCCTTCAGAACCACTCTCAAAGGACACCTACGGACGGCTGCAATTCTAGCCTGGCCTCTGTAAAAATATGATTCCCACACCCACCCCTTTCCCCTCTCCTTGTATATGTCTTTTCCCTTTTACCTCCACTATGATCTGCTGCTTCTGACTTTAGAGGAGTGAATATTTGTCTCTAAATGTCTTGATAAAATGAACAGGGTGGCTGACATTGTAAACAAGTCTATTCTTAACTGCAGAAGCGGATTCCTGTGTCCGTCCTCATGGTGGCTGAAAAAAAAAAAAAACACAAACCCGCCCGCCTCCCCATGACCCCACTTTTAAAAAGTAAGGGAATTATATAGTTACCTTTGTGAAAAAGTAACTAGTTAATTTACTTTACTTAAAAAACGGGTGGTGTTGTTCTGTGGCATTCATGGTCACAAGTTTAGTGTGGAATTCCCATTTTACTGTTAAAAAATATATATAATATTAATATACCTTAGAGATGTTGTGTGGACATGATAAAGATCTCCACATTGTCTTCATATTGTTTCCTAGAAATGGAGTTTGTGTTTCGCCATGTTAATGATTTTTCTTTTAGGGCATTTTTTATTAAAGGGTGGAATTGCCCTTTAATGGCAGCATGCTAAGCATGGACTGTATCAAGATGCTTTTAGGATTTGCATTGGTTTTCTTTGCTGAGGACAATGCTTTGAACTCAGGCACAGCCCAGCTTTAATGATGTTAAATCCCTTTATTTTAGATCGTTTTGCAGCTATAGTACAACATATTTAGTTGTTACTGTACAGTACTTTAAAACAGTTGACATGTTGTACACATGCTTAAAATAACTCTCATTTGCGTCGCCCTCGTTGAAAACAATGTATTTCCAACTCCAGTTTGTCCCTATTCAGACTGCATGATGAACAGGCGCTTGTGCACTTAGTTTCTGACCCCTCAATGTCGCCACTCTTCTATTAGATGGCTGTGGACGCACGTAGAGGAGCTGCTTGCTCCCAGAGCCTTGGAAATACAGAGTTACGCCAACTCCGTTCACTCCATGGCGCCAGTCCAATGGCGGCTCCTCTACATAGACTATTAGATAGTGACAACAAATAGTGACAGCCGGAAGTTACTGAATGCATTGGAGCCTATGGGCTCGCGCGAGTACTAGAACCACGTGACCAGACTATTTTCTGTCCCCTCAATGTCGCAACTCTGTCTATTTCTAAGGCTCTGCTGCTTGCTTTGTCTGCTTACTAAAGCCCAGAGCCCTGATTAGCATGATTAACATTTGATCATTTGAACATCTAATTGATAAGCTATAGTTACAGCCGCTGCCACTACCACAGATCTACGGCAATCTTTGATTAGCTCCTTATTGTTTGATACGAACCTGCAGATCTAACTTCTGGGAGACGGAGTTACACTCAAACATGTCCGACCGGAAACATGAACCCAAAGAAGAAATATGACGTTCCTGTTACACTGTGTTCTCTATTGTCATCCCGGGCGGCCATAATATTTATGTATAGGCTATGAGTTTTAGAATTAATTTGAAACACATTAAAGGGGAACTCCACCCATTTTCAACATTTTAATGGCATTAAAATACCTTAGAGATGTTGTGTGGACATGATAAAAAAAAAGTTCCCCCAATTCTGTATTAACTAAAAAAAAAAAAAAACTGAAAAAACATTAACATGTTGAAATACATCTGATGACATCATCAAGATGTATTTCACCATGTTAATGATTTTTCATTCAGACCCTTTTTTCCTGAGAGGGTACAAATGGAACCAAATGGACCCGCTAAGGTCCATTTGGTTCACATTTGTATCCTCTCAGGATTTTTTTTGAAAATGGGTGGAATTCCCCTTTAAAAAATGTTACTGTTCACTATCGTCATCCCTGACGGCCATAATATTTATGTGGGCCTATATGCTATGAGTTTTAGAAGTAATTTGAAACACATTAAACATAATGCCGTTGCTATTACTGTTATTAACGCCATATAAAATACATTAATCTTTTACAAGGTATATAAACAGGGGTGCACATAACTATTTTGGTCCAGTACTCAGAGGAGCACCTGGAGATGTTACTTGGTGCTCCCAAAATGCGGTGACCATCGCCAGGCCCTGGGACCCCTTTTTTCCACTCCGTACATCCTGATCAATGTACAATATTACAGTACAGGGCGATAGTTTGGGCGTTGCAATAGTGGCTAGCCTAGTAGTACTACTACTACCTGCACTCTACATTCAGTGAAATACTAGTAGTATTTTAGACATTAGTTAGAATTATTTCATTCTCAAGGCTTTTTTTACTGGTCCAGTCGGGCAGTCATTATGAGCCCAGCTGTGTGGTGCTCAAAGGAGCTTCCACCCCTGGATTGGGAGCTCATTGAAGGATTTTTGGTGCTCCTGAGCACCGGAGCACCACTTATGTGCACCCCTGTATATAAAACCATTAAACATTGTATGCCGTTCTTGTTTTAATCATCCATTATGCAGTTCTCCAGTTCTCCACAGGAGGGCACCAAAGCCTCGCTTTGTGTGTGAGAATCTGCTATGTTTAACTCAGGCAACAGTCCTTGTTTAAGGAGCTTAATCCCCCTTTATATAGATCGTTTTGTAGTAATAGTGAAGCATAAACCGTACAGAGACTTCAGACGTTAATGTACATCACTTTAAATCTGTTCTCATGTTGCACACAGGCCTAAAACAGCTCTTGTTTGCACCGCCATCGTTGAAAACCATGTATTTCCAACTCCATTATGTGGTTCTGTTCATATGTCGACCGTACGACAGGACCGCGCTCCGAAAATAGCCGAGGTCTTTCGGCTATCTTCGACGACAGTGCATGCGGACAGAATCCGACAGGTCACAGATCTCAGTGTAACACACCGGAAGTCCCTGTTTTACTCTCTCCGTTTCTGTTTACATCTGGTTAGCATGCTAGCATGCTAGTCTGGCAGCTCCAATAGTGAATAATAAACAGTGCAGAGACATTAGACGTTATTGTACATCACTTTAAATCAGTTGTCATGTTGTACACAGGCCTAATACAGCTTTGCTTTGCGTCGCCCTCGTTGAAAACAATGTATTTCCAACTCCAGTTTGTCCCTATTCAGGGGGCATGAACTGCAGCTCAGTTTCTGACCCCTCAATGTCGCTACTCTGACGCTATGACTGCGCAGCCGCAGTATAGTCAACCCACCGGAAGTCTCTATATTAAAATGTGACCCCAGGCGGCGCCAACATCAGAGCTACAAGCCAACAACCAGCTTTATTAGACACGTTGTAGGTTTGTAGATCTGCACAGTGCCGAGTCACAGAATTCCATGTGACTGTATTAAAATGTGACCCCAGATGGCGCCAACATCAGAGCTACAAGCCAATAACAAGCTTTATTAGACATGTTGTGCAGAGGCGTAGCGTCATTGGGGCCATTGGAGCCATGGCCCCGAATTATTTTGCTGGCCCAGGCTGAGGTACAGTACACTGGGGCCGAGAATTCAGGGGAACAGACAGACAGACACCATGAGTAGCTTAGTGTTTGGGGTGTTAGACGGCTTGACGCCCCGCTATTCATCCAGGCTATTGTTATCAAATGGGTCAAAACCTGTTTAACTGGTCTGGTGACTGGAGGTGGCAAAGTTGGCCCCCCAAAACAATAGGTGTTAATGGCCCATGCGCCCATCTATTTCCAGTAGCCTAAAACCTTTTGTACTTGCCTTGAGAGGCTGGGGATGAAAGGTATTTGTAAATACAAATTTTGAGAATAAACGAAAATACATATAGCCTACTTATACATATATACAAATATACTTGCACTGTGTATTTATTGACGTTTCATTCACGCTTCTCTTTCTTGCATTACTTATTAGAAAGTAACAACGGCTTTATCTATCGCCCGGTTTAGATGTCCGCCGCTATGCGGGGGGGGGGGGGGGGGGTGTTCTACTGGCCGAGGCTGATGTCCGACGCACGCTACGCGCCTGATGTTGTGGGTTTGTAGATCTGCACAGTGCCGAGTCACAGAATTCCATGAGGTCACGCATGTGGGCATAAACACACCGGAAGTCTCTGTATTAAAATGTGACCGCAGATGGCGCCAACATCAGCGCCAGAGCATGATGCAAAACCTACTGTAAAATGTAGATACACTTTAAATCCTTGTATCGTTTTGAAGTATTAGTGCAACATAGACAGAGCAGAGACTTTAAACGTTATTGTACATCACTTTAAATCAGTTGTCATGTTGTACACAGGCCTAAAACAGTTTAAATCAGTTGTCATGTTGTACACAGGCCTAAAACAGTTTAAATCAGTTGTCATGTTGTACACAGGCCTAAAACAGTTTAAATCAGTTGTCATGTTGTACACAGGCCTAAAACAGTTTAAATCAGTTGTCATGTTGTACACAGGCCTAAAACAGCTCTTATTTGCGCCGCCCTCGTTGAAAACAATGTATTTGTATGTGAGTTTCAACAGCGCTATAGCATGGTGCAGTTGTCCGTTGTCACCACCAGACGGCAGCAAAACCTACATTAGCTGTGAATGTAGATAAACTTCAACAAACACTTTAAAGTGGATTTTAAATCACTGGACCCCAAACCTTTTCATGTCAAGGACCCCCAAACTGACACTGCTTAGCCCACGGACCCCCATTTGAAGAGATAATCAGTCCCTGGACCTCACTTTGGGAATCAGTAGTTTAAATAATGCACTTAACAGCAATTACAATATATTTAATACAATACAATATATTATATATATATATATATATATATATATATATATATATATAATATATATATATATTATATATATATATATATATATATATATATATATATATATATATATATATATATATAT
>CM076965.1:6025833-6058333 GCA_039105355.1 Benthosema pterotum
GATCTCATGTCTGTTGTACTTATGTATGTACTGTTGTAGCCTATTTATGACAAGTCTGTTTGTACTTTATGCTTATATGGACATAAAGTAAAGTGGTAAACAAATAGTGGTAGTGTTGTTGGTGAAGTTACTGCAGGCTGGCAACGATGCGTGGTGTTTGAATGTGTTGATATTGGACTGGTAGATCCCGGAGGGGTTAGGCTGCTGAAAGTTAGATCTTGGTCAAAAAAGTTGGCACCCCTGGTATAAATACTATATCCTTAAGGTATAGTACGTGATTTGGAAAACCCTCCGGGCCCCCGGTAGCAAGATGTACACACTCTAATGTCAACTACCAAAATACCACAATGTACGTGTCCAAATACTGCCTTAATGTTGGTAGGGAACGCCCTACCAACAGTCACTCAGACATTCAAATCCCTTGACTCCTTCAGAACCACTCTCAAAGGACACCTACGGACGGCTGCAATTCTAGCCTGGCCTCCGTAAAAATATGATTCCCACACCCAGCCCCTTTCCCCTCTCCTTGTATATGTCTTTTCCCTTTTACCTCCACTATGATCTGCTGCTTCTGACTTTAGAGGAGTGAATATTTGTCTCTAAATGTCTTGATAAAATGAACAGGGTGGCTGAAAATCAGCAAATCAGGCAAAAATCAGCTAATGATTCCCGAGCGCGGCAAGCCGCAGCTCACCGCTCCTTGGAGCTCACCACTCCAAGTGATGGGTTAAAAGCGGAGGTCCAATTTCGCTGCGGTAACGTAGTGACAAATCATGCGACTTTGACTTTGACTTTGAAATGGAGTTTGTGTTTCGCCATGTTAATGATTTTTCTTTCAGGGCTTTAAAAAAAAAAAAAAAAAAAAAAAAAAAAAAAAAAAAAAGTGGAATTGCCCTTTAATGGCAGCATGCTAAGCATGGACTGTATCAAGATGCTTTTTAGGATTTGCATTGGTTTTCTTTGCTGAGGACAATGCTTTGAACTCAGGCACAGCCCAGCTTTAATGATGTTAAATCCCTTTATTTTAGATCGTTTTGCAGCTATAGTACAACATATTTAGTTGTTACTGTACAGTACTTTTTAAAACAGTTGACATGTTGTACACATGCCTAAAATAACTCTTATTTGCGTCGCCCTCGTTGAAAACAATGTATTTCCATCTCCAGTTTGTCCCTATTCAGACTGCATAATGAACAGGAGCCTGTGCACTTAGTTTCTGACAGAGCCTTCTAGGGGAGAGTTGCGATATTCCCGTTCACTCCTGTGCGTCAGGGCAATGGCGGTGCTGGAGGAGCAGCAGCGCTGATGTAGAAGCCGTTTGAGTGCACTCGGAAAACCGGAAGTCGATGAATATGAATGGGACTCTATGGATTTAATCAGGGACCAGCAAAGAAGGCACGAAAACAACATGTATTGTTGGCGGTGACCTCGTAAACAAACTATCGATGCAGGCAAATTAAAGAATGCCTTCCGGAGGTTGATTTCGGATACTTTGTCACATGATTTGCAAATGATATATAATTATATTGACGTCTTGAAAGTGTTAGTGCTGATTAAAACTGGTTTCAAAGCAGGCGATATCGCGAGAATTCACTGAAAAGCAAAGATTCTCGCGATAACAGCGGGGGTAGGAGTATGCAGAAAGTTATTTAATCAGTTATTTAATCCAGCTTTAATGACTTTATTTTAGTTGTTCTTTAATAATACTACAACATAAACATTACAGAGACTCTAGCCTGACTGAACAATACTTTAAAACAGTTGTCTTTTTGCATACGTACCTAAAATAGCTCTTATTGCACCGTGTACTCCCAATGACAGTTAGGACTGGGACTGCACTCATAGACGAATCTCTGTAGTCTCGTGCACGGTGCTCTGCTCTGGTTTCTGACCCCTCATATCGTAACTCTCCTACTAGAAGGCTCTGGTTTTCTGACCCCTCAATGTCGCCACTCTTCTACTAGATGGCTCTGTGGTAGCAGTAGTCAATAAAAGAGTAACGTTTCCCTCTACTGGTCACAATGAGTACTGCACCTAATGTCCTCAGCATATACATAGCATAGCATACATTAAAATAGTATTTATTCAGAATTTGAGCCACGGACCGCCATTTGACGACATTTTAGCCCCACAGACCCCAAACAAAGATTACCGGTATTTTGCTTGTCCACAATTCCAGGCTGGATTTGGGAAACCAAACAGTCAAACACACAGATCAAAATGGCCATTAATCTTCTACTTTCTCTAGTTGTGTAGACTTGGGATAATTCACATGATGGATATTTTAACCACAGAGGACGACCATTTGATGGCATTTTAGCCCCACAGACCCCCCCCCCCCCCCCCCCCCCCAAAACCCTAAAGATTTATTTAAACTATTTTAACTCTTGAGAGTGCAAGTAAGCATGAAACCAAACAGATCTGCAATTAAGAAGGGTCCATTTGGTTTCATGTTTACACTGTTAAGAATAGTTATGTAGCAGGTGGCTATCTGTCTAACCAAACATTCCATTGTTTTGTCCTGGAGACCACCTCTCATGGACCACTGGTGGTCCCCGGACCACTGCCTTATACCGTTACATTAGGACTTGTCCCTATTTGTTTTTGTCAAGCTCAATAGAAGTCTATTAGCTCTGGTCAACCACTGGACTGACCCCATGAAGTGAACAGAGGTTGTAGTGGTCCAGTGGTCCGGGGACCACCAGTGGTCCTTGAGAGGGTTCCAGGTGGTCCAGGCTAAATGATGGAAAGCTGGTTAACCGGATGTAACTCATTGTTTGTGTATTTTGTTTTTTTTTACAGTAGATTCTAGTTCTTAACGCTAGATCCTAGTTTCTGACACGAGAATCTATTTTTTCCTGTGTCAGCAACACAGATTTCATGCCAAGGACCACCAGAATCATCTATATTTGGCTGCGGAGGACTCCCATCTGAAAACATGTTCTATAGAGATCCCCCAGAAGCAAAGATTTGAGTTAGAAATGTTTGCTTCTGAAATGATAGACTCAAACATTGGTGCCACATTTTTTCAAAAATTTTAGAGTTCTGATATTTTTCAATTTCTAAAGTAACACCAAATACGTACAGTACAGAAGGTTAAATGAAAACTATTTATTTGAACACAGCGGGTGGCAAAATGGAATAAACAAGGTCCTCACAGGCATATAAAACCAGTGAAAAAGGTTTAAAGGAAAGTTAAAGGAAATTAGTTCACCCAAAAACAATAAGTTGTTTGTTTTCACTCGATTACACAAACCGTCTGTCTAACGTTGTCTAATCAGTATATGTTATGTTATCTTATGTTATCTAATGTTATCTTATGTTATCTAGTGTTATCTAGTGTTATCTAATGTTATCTTATGTTATTGATAAATACTTGAAGGCCTAGATTTTCGTCACCACTAAACCCCTTATCACTTAAGTTTGTTGCCCTTTTAAACTATTAAAAAAACATTTTAATAAGTTCAAATAGCCAGACTACAAGCTCACAGCCGGCTCTGAGGCTACACTGTATTTAACTAAAAACAAACATGGGGCGACCATTCTGCAGGAAATCAGGACTGAACCTTCCTGTTAGCGTCTGGGTGCAGCTTTACACCACGGACCAGAGCTGTAGGGTGGCTGGTGTCTAGCCCCCGATCACCCTAAAAGCCATCTTCCAACAAGCTGTAGTTCGACAGGCTCAATGTATTGTCGCTGAACCCTTACATGTTCTCTGAGTATGTGTTAGGGTTAGGGTTAACCCTAACCCTAACCCACTAACGGGCAGGAGATACAGAGCTCCACCGTTGATAAAATATAACCGGTTTAGACGTTCATTTATACCTCTCTCGATTAAGCTCTTAAATGGGGAGAGCATTTAGCACTTACAGGCGTAGGATACACACTAGGGTGTAAATGTGTTAAGTGTAATTGTATTGTCCTGTGTCTACTGTTATCTGTCTGTATTAAACTCTATGCAGCTCTGCTCTCTGACTCCAAGACAAATTTCTCCCACGGGAGACTAATAAAGCTAACCTTGAACCCTGAATAGGGTTTACTATTTGATATAATATTAAATAAGTCTTTTTTTTCTTCTTTTTTAATATTTTATCCCATGATTTTGTAACCCATTTCTTCACCCAGCGCCAATTCCTAATGTGATCCTGGGCTCTACACACCCTCCACCAACCTGGGGAGGCAGCAGACTGGGCTCATGCTTCCTTCAATGCATGAGGAGACAAGCTGCCTTCTTTTCACCCGACAGGGGGGGGTTTCTCTGGTTGGACGTAGCACGTGGAAGGAACACGTTATTCCAACCAGTTCCAGTCCCCTCCATCAGGCGCCCCGGCTGGCCAGGGGGAGGCAGTTCAGTGCCCAGGATTACTGCATGTTTTTGTGAGGGTATCTACCCTAGGGAATACAGGGAGAACATGTGAGGGTATTTACCCTAGGGTACACGTGGAGAACATGCAAACTCCACACAGAAAGGCCCTTTCGTCAACCCCGCCTCGGGTATGGGCACTGATGACGCGGAGGAGCAGACACGCCGCCAGCACCCACAGCAGCGCCCCTAGCGGAAATCGAACCCAGGATCTTCTAGCTGTGAGGCGACAACACTAAACACTGGGCCACCGTGCCCCATTTATAAGTAATTATGTTTGAGTGAACGTTTGAATTTGAACAAACAAAATAAATAACAAAACTATAACTGCAACAGCAGTAGAAACTAATATAATACAACAATACAACACCAGCAGCTAAGTTCAAGTAATGTCACACTGTGTGTGTGTGTGTGTGTGTGTGTGTGTGTGTGTGTGTGTGTGTGTGTGTGTGTGTGTGTGTGTGTGTGTGTGTGTGTGTGCGCGCGCGTGCGTGTGCGTGTAGAAGCACGGAATGGCGTGGGGTTCGGACCTTATACAGACTACAGAAAAGATTAACTCTTTGTTGTAAATGTACATATGGTTTGCTAGATAAACATCTCTGCAAGCGACCTATTTCTGTGTTGGTGTCAATAGTTTATACAGAAAGTAATTCATTGCGTGCCGCTACATGTTGGAAACATATCAATTGTATCCCCAAAGGAGGATCATTATGACCCGAAATGATTTGGTAACTGTGGTAAAAATGCCTGATCGTTACAAAATGGACTTATGCTAATTAGCCGGGCCGAGTCGGGCTTCAGGCTTACTTGTTTAGGTCCCACTTAGGGCCGGGCCAACTTTTCCAGCCCTGTTGATATCATTACGAACACCATTCATAATCTATATATCTTGTAACACAATCACAATTGCGGCATTAAACTCTTTCAACTTGATTGTCAGGACACAGATAATGCCCATCCCAGTTACCCACCTTAAGCATCAGAGCCATTAGCAAAGCTGCAGTCTAGCCGTTTGTCATGCACACAGTTTCCAGGAATGCATTTTCCACAGGAACTCTCCCGGCAGACATCAGGGTGGCAGGTTAGGGTTAGGGCAGGCCCACAGAACTCCTCATCTGACTGTTTGGCACAGTCTGGGTGTCTGTCAGAGCACAGAGGCCGCTCCAAACACAGAACACTGCAGGTTTAAAGAAACATGTTGAAAATGAGTTCAACATTTTCAAATAATAATAATATACATTTTCCTGAAATTGTAAACTGTCCCTTTTCACATCAAGGGCACCCAGATTCATGTATTGGCCATGGGCTTCTATTTGAAAAGTGTTTTGTGCCAGGGAGAGGCACATAAGGGGTGTTGAAAGATTGTTATTTTAGTCAGAATAATCACAGCTTCAAAATTAATTTAATCATGATTGATCCCCATTCAAACTGTGTCCATAATATGCCATGTATTCCTGTACAGTATTTGAACATTTATAAAAGAATAATAACCTGGAGGATGTTTATTTATTGATCTACAAGTCCCCAATGCTTGTAGGTCCTCCAGCTCTACTCTGTGGCTTTGGATACAGGGAGACACACAGCTAGGCTATAAACTGTGCTCTACGCATTTTATTCAATGAGAGAATGCTCAGTGTGTTGACTACTAACCTACATTATGAACACCAAGTTTTAGTATAAACTCTTCAAAAACACGGTGAAGCAGCCTTTTGCTTCTATGGACCGACGGCGTGGAACAAACTCCCATTATACATTCGACAGGCAGCCGCTGTAGACATTTTTAAAGCACAGCTCAAGACGTACTTCTATGCACTTGCTTTTAACTGATTCTCTGTGATTTTATATTTTATGGAATTTATGCCTTATTTCAGGTCCTCACTGTACTGCTTCTTTGATGTATTTTAATGATCTCTTTAATTCGAGAGCTATTAGAGCTATTGGTTCAGTAAGGAGATGCTGCTCGTCTGTATCCCGCCCTCTATTACGTCAAATTGTCCAGACACTTGTTTTGTGTCACCTCGACTATTGCTCTACAGTCTGGTCATCCGCCAATTGCGCAGAAATAAAAAAACTACAGGTGGTACAAAATAGAGCTGCTCGGTTAGTACTTGGATGCTCTATGAGAACAAATGTTACTGTAATGCATGAGAGTCTTGCCTGGCTCTCAGTACAGAAGAGGTTGATTTGCAACTCACTTGTTCTGTTCAAGTCAGTCGTGACAAAGTATGTTCCTGTCCTTATACACCGTCAAATCATTCTTAATAGTTCTGTTCATGCTCATAATACAAGGAACGCCAGTAATGGTCAACTGGTCATTCCTAGGCCTAGAAAAAATGCCTTAAAGAGATCATTTATTTATAGGACCCTGGCATGGTGGAACGACCTACCGAGTGAACTCCGTACTATTGAGTCTAGATTAACTTTTAGAAAAGCTCTGAAAATGCTATTGTTAAACCAATAATCATCATCTCAGGAGCACACTTATGTATCAGGCATCTGTGTAAGTGTGTAGGTACACATATTTATGTGTAAGTAGTTAGGTATATGTATGTATATGTATATATGTACATGTGTTTAAGTGCATGTGTGGATTTATAGATATAGATGTGTAAATGGATATTTCCCTCTTGTTTTACTTTTGTTTATTAAGTTATTAACAATGATGTGGTAAACAATCGTTAATAACTGCCATTTTTATTTATTTTTATTCTTCTCTAGCATTTTATCTGTCTATTCTTGGACTACACTGTAATGTTACAAATGTCGAATCTTCTGCTCTTGCTTCATTTGACATATATATCAATTGTATAACAATACATATAACAATTGTATTTTAGTATATATACTGCATTGTATGTTCTGTATATCTGTGGTTGACCCCAGGAAGACTAGCTAGCTGCCTTGGCAGCAGCTAATGGGGATCTCTAAATAAAATAAAATCAAATCATTCCCACTATTGTTTGTCTTCTTCTCTATTGCAATGTAAAGCACTTTGAGCTGCATTTTATGTCATGAAAGGTGCTATACAAATAAAGATTATTATTATTATTATTATTATTAGAGATGCTGGTCCAAGGTGGAAACATGGAACCTTCCCAATCACCTGGACACTCAGAGGGCACAGCCATCACCTCAGTGGAGGCTGTTGAAACACACATTTGGTGGAGTAATAAACCAGTATTTCATAATCACATTTAATCACTTAAATAAACTCTGAGACACTGCTTTAAAAAGCATTGTGGTCTGCACTCATCACATCACTTTACTATAGTCGGTGAGTAGCAAGAGTTATGTTGTTACAGTACAGCCTGTCATGCACTAGAATAGGAAGTTTAGTCAATATGTGTGTGCGCGCTCGCACATGCCTGTATTGTGTTCCACTCACAGTGCACAGGTCCTGGTTTGCCACATCAGGGCCGGAGGGCTTTATCTTCCAGGAGTTTCCAAACAGCTCTGGCGTCAACTCCATGTTGCCCTGCAGCATGGTGAAGTCACTGTCTGCGTCTGTTACTGCACAAACTCCCCACAGACCTTTTAGGCACATGTACACAGACACCACTGACATGTATTAGTACAGACATGTAGCATATAAATGTTGCCTCCCCCCATCGTTCCTGATGCATCTTAAAGTAAAATTGGAAAATTCTGCAGAATTGTGATTGCCTCGGGCTAAATGTAATCAAGGCCGAGGTCATGACACATAACATCCCCAAGAACAACTGCACCTAACAATAGGAGTTACTGTGCTAAAGAAAGTCAATGACTTTACATACCAGGGCACAGGGGGCAGCTCTGCAGAGAGCTTCTTCGAGAAGAAATCACTTGCCCAGAGAACCATTAATGGTATATGCATTGTGTAGTACTACTAACTTTTTATTGCATATGAACAGAGTAAGGCAGACATTACTGTGAGTAACCACTAGAGGGAGGTGTTGGCCTAAAAGTGACAATGTCATTAAGAGTTTGCAGAAAGAGACAATGTAACATTGCAGGCATTAAGCAGATGCTCTTAATCCAGAGCGAATTACAATTAGGAATTATTTCATCCAGAAGGATGGTTGTTGTCACACCTCCAACTGTGCCATGGTGGACTGTGCATGGCAGGGGCGTCCTCTTCCCTGAGCCAAGTCTAAACCTGACCGCATACCAAAAGAGTGCAGTTCAATACAAGCTCTATAACCAAAAGGATTCTTAGAATTCAGCTAAGAGGATGAACCCCAGGAAAGCATTTAAACACTTGGCGTTTGATGGTCCATTTGCAGAACATTAATGCAAATGGAAAACTGACTTAAAGTTTTCAAAGAAACTAAGTAAAGTCAATGTCTGGAGAAAAGTACAAACTTAAAATTCAGTCCAGTATTCAGACTGAACTTTGAGCCAAAAATGTAGTCAGAATTAATAACCAAGGTGAAAATCTCCCATTTTTCCACACATTGCATTTTGCAGACCTTAGGCCTCCTTTGAACCCAAATGTACCTGGTGAAACCAATACATTCACGCTGGGAGCTACTTCTGTGTACATCATTCATTGTTTTAAGAATTTGAAGATTTTCAGAAAACCATAGGCTAAATTTTCAAAGTTCTAAATGTGCTATTAAAATACAATAAAAATGTTGCAAGTAGCACTGTATTCCTCAACCTTGTAATGAACCCATAACATATTGCGAAGGACACCCAGGTATGATGCAATAATTTATTCACCAAATTGAGGAAAATATTTACAGATATGGCATCATGAATAAAAATAAATAAATAAAATAAAAAATACATGAATAATCACAGTGAAATCTGAACAGGATAAGATATTACAGACAAACATAAGATTTTGGTGTCTTCCATCATGTATCATGGGATGTCCAGCTCAATGTGGTTTCACCACGCCCTCATTCCAGGTAGCCAATCATGGATGCTATAGAACATTGTGACAGCTGTAGTGAGTCCACCAGACTGCTGACAATATGTGTACAGGTCTGTACACATAGTCTGTTGTAATATGTAGATGTTATCATTATTACCCTTATTATATATATATATATATATATACACACACACACACACACACACACACACACACACACACACACACACACACACACACACACGTATATTATTGACATCAATATCATTTTATTACCCTTATTAGTAAATTACTAACATCTATATTACCCATATATTACTATTATTACCCTTATTATATTGCCATTATTATATTTTATTACAATTACTATATTATATTGTATTATTATTACCTTCATTATTCACAACCATATTATTATTTATCTATTTTTTGTATTACCGGTAATACATTTCTACTTAGGTTATTTTTTATTTCATTACTATTTTATTTTATTGACTTTATTTATTTTACTGTAATATGTTTATTGATATTGTTAAGTAATTTGTTTATATTGTTATTTTTCTACATTTGTTTTTGTTTCCTACATTTTTTTTTTTTTTTTTGTTTCCTACATTTTTTATTTAAGTGAACCAACCAAAGTTTTGATTGATCACATCTACATATCACCACTACCAGTCTGGAGCCAGACAGGAGACCAGCAATGTCCTAAAGAAAAGAAAAGAAATGAATACATTATTTTATGAACAATGATAATAAAAGATGATGTTTCTAAAAGAAAATATATTCTATAGTCAACCATAACTGATTACACAGCATGATATTAAAAAAAATTAAAAAGCACATGCAGAAAGATTGATTGAGGCCTGTCACAATTATTGCATGATTGCCAAGTATGATCTGGCATGTTGAAAATGTTCATAATTTTAAAGAAAAGTAGAAGCAGCCCATCTCAATCTCAAAACTACAGTTCTGACAGTATATAGGTGTCTACCGAGCAGTCCACGTTGTCCGCTGCCCATCACCGCCCACGGAGGTCGTCATCCTCGCCGGCCACCAGTCAGTCATCATCGGTCACCCTAGTCGACGCCGGCCCTCTGTAGTCGATCGCAGTCGTCAGGAAACACCCGGGGCAAAGCTTCCATGGCTGCCTCAATCTCCCTCTTAACATGGACAATACAGACAATAAATTAGCTTGGGTGTGGCCTGTGTGCGTGCCCTGCCACAACATACAGTACACATGCACTTACAGTAATGTTTAATTATAGAGAGCGCCTGATTGTTGGCAACAGGCAGATAATTGGCTTTTTAGTAAAAAAAAATGCCTGTTTAAATCCATTTTTGAGTGACAATAACTGTCCTATTAGAAAAAAAAAATCTATCAAGGACAAGCTAAGCAGTACCTAGTAGTGTGTGGTTTCTAACCGGGCTGGCCCAGGTCCTTCGACATGTACGGACCTCCATCCTAAAAACAAAGACAGAAGACAAAAAAAGACCCTAAAAAATATCTATAGTCAAATGTAACTGATGACATGACATGTATATAAAAAAAAACATCCAGAAACATTTAGGCCTGTCACAATTACTACATATTAGACAAGTATTTGAGAGAATACTTTTTTTTTTTTTTGGGGGGGGGGGGGGGGGGGATAATGTAATAATAGTCTCCATGAATACATTTAGTGCTTATTGAATTATGCCATAGCTTACAAAGCCTAAAAAAGACAAAATTGTCTTCATAATATCATTACGACATAATATTTCCAATATAAAAATGAATCGGCGAGCAACAAAATGCAATTCTGACAGGCCTAAACCGGTTCTAGATGCGTCTGCCGAGCCTTTAGCGCCGTCCGGCCTTCCATCGACCCAGAAGTCCTCAGAAGAAACCCCCGGGGCGAAGCTGGCGTCTGCTTCAATGGTCATCCTAACAAAGACACTAAATTAGTTTTTCTGTTTTCATCAATATGCGCGCTGTGTAACACCATACATATGCACAGTAATGATAAATAGGAAGCAATTGGTTGTCGGTAACAGATGGATAATTGGCTTTTTCTTTATACTACAAAATTCATAAAATAATATGAGCATTGTGTTTACGTGTGTGTGGTATTACCTTAGTTTGGCCAGTTTCTCCATTGTCTTGAAAAGGAGCTCTTCACCATCAAGATGTTGTTCCTAAAAGATACATATACAGCATGATATATATATTAAAATAATAAAAAAAAAGCAACCAGAAAGATTTATTTAGGCCCGTCACAATTATCGCATAATTGCCAAGTATCAAATGGAATGTTGAAAATGTTGATATATCTTTAAATTCAAAATGTCACAAAAGTCCAATTCTGACAGGCCTAAACGGGTTACAGGTGTCTACCGAGCTCTCCACGTCGTCCACAGTTGTCGGCCGAAGTATCCACCGCCTGCGTCGCCCGTGCATTGTCTGCCGCCACTCATCATCGTCCGCCGTCACTCATCATCGTCCGCCGCCACTCATCATCCGTGGTTTCTCTCCAGGCCAGGTCCCAAGTCGCCCTCCATCCTAAGACAGACAAGACAAAGAAAAGGTCACTCTCGTTGTCGCCTGCCCTGCCACAACACACAGTACCTTGTCGCCCTCGTCGTCGTCTCGTCGTCGGCCGCCCTCGACGTTGTCGAAGGTTGACGTCTGTCTCAATCTTCATCCTTGCGTCATCTTGCATCCACGTGCACGCCCTGCAACACCATACATATGCAGTAATGAGTAAGAATAGGGAGTGACCGATTATCAGCAACAGGCGGATAATTGGCTTTTTTTTAACCCAAAAGTGCCCATTTGAATCAAAATGATTTAATCATGAATTGCAGTCTATTTCAGTGACAAATGTTTTTTTTAAAAACAACTAAGCAGAACAAGTCTAAGTACCTGGTACTGTGAGGTTTCTTACCGGGCCGGCGCATGTCCCAGTCTACCGACATCATCCATCCTAAACAAAGAGAAAGAAAAAGGCTGATGTATAGAGAACCTTGAAAATGGACACCAACTATAGCATACAGTAATAGAAATATTTATGATTTAAAAAAATGAATTGAAGTTTCATACTTTGAGGCGTCTGTAGAGGAATCCCCATACTAGATTCATCCATGGACAGCCAGAGACGTGCAGATCTCATCGGTAGGGGCCCCAGCGTCTAGAAGGAATAGGATGGTGGTTATAGTCTATGAATGGCTGTAGAGATTTGCACAATCATTTGTTCCTGCTGCCAATAGGAAATCTGTGATATCTGTGGTATTTCACAAATTCATTGGCCATTCGCTTTGCTTAGGGTTCAGCTCCACACCAGTAACGGCTCAAGTAGCAGGGTTAGAAAGCTCAAGAATGGCGTCCCACAGGGGACACTGCTGACACCAATATCGTTCAACATCCGTGGTACATCCACAACCTCCTTACGGCAACAACAAAGTATGGCTATGCAGACGACCAAGTACTGTACTCCAGCACAGGTCAAACGAGAAGCAGCCACACTGGCCCTCACTTACAAGACATAGCTGAGTGAATCCATCAGAGACACCACAGCTCACAAACACAACCAACAACACAATCTGACACCTCAAGAGATCCAGGTGAAGGCAAGACAGAGGGACCAGTGGAAGGCAGAAAAAACATCTAGCTTCAAAATACATTGAGGAATCCACAGATGTTCACACATCAAGGAGTGGAAAACTCTTAATACAGAAGTGGGACTGTGGAACACATGTTCATCCATCGCAGATACCAGCCACAAGAGGTACGCCAAAAGCTTGGCGGCAAGAGTCTCCGACAACCGTGAGGCTTATATATCGACCACCGAATCATTCGCAGGTGGCATCATTTTTATTTTATTTGTTTCATCATTTGTTATCATTTATATCATTTGTTTTTATTGCTATCATTTTATTGTTTTTTTATTGCTATAATTTATATTTCTAACATCTTTATTTCTATTTTTTCTATTTGTATTATTTATATTATATATTTATATTATATATATTATTTATATTATGCCTACTATTATTTCTACTATTATTAAGGTTAACTTGTTTGTTGTTTGTTTTGTGAATGACCAGAGACCAAACCCAGTATATCTCAACATCTATTTCCACCAGTCAGGAGGAAATAACAGCTTGCTACGGATATCACACTGCAAGCATTTGGGCGGCTGTGGCTCAGGAGGTAGAGCAGGTCGTCCAATGATCCACAGGTCGGTGGTTCGAATCCCGGCTCCTCCTATCGACAGTCCAAGTGTCCTTGGGCAAGACACTGAACCCCAAATTGCCTCCAATGAGTTGGTCGGTGTGAGCTTGTCACACTGGCATCAACTGCAATCCGTTAAAAATGCAATCCGTTATTAAGCTAATCACCACAGATATCACAATTTGACTTTGGCAGCAGCAAGAAATTAATGCCATGCTTCTCCCTATACAAACACTGTCCACATAGACATCTTAGCAGGCAGGATGGGGTGGTGGGCCTGGAGGTCATTCAGAACCCTGGAGATCTTCACAAGGCCATCTTCAGGTTGAGTGTTCCAGCAGCATCCGTTATCCACAGCTAGAAAGAAAAAAAAAAGAAAGAAAGATGAGCCATCTGTGCTATGATTGGCAGCAGAGTTATTGAGCAGCAGCACTGTCGAAAGCCCTAACCCTAACATTGGCTGCTGTAGTAGAACGGTTACCATATGATCATATTTCACACAAAGTAAAGAGCAGAGCAGCTTAAAGGGGTATTTCACTTTCAATAAAACTTCGTAGACCATAGTCTACATATTTTAAAAATACATGAAAACAGTAAATAAAATCCCATGGCCCTCTCACATATTAGAAAGACAATATCAGTCACCAGAAAAAAGATGAGTTGTTTTTGAATAATCTGTCATGGTTAAAATTTTAAGTTATAAGTTATAATTGGTTTGTATAGGAAGGAGGTGGACATGCTAAAATGAGCATCAAATATCTAAATAATGAACGGAGTAACTTATAAACTGTCTGGTGTGTTCACATGAGACCGAGAAGACTATAAAATGACCAAAAGTTGTTTTTTTTTCTTCTTTTTAAGTGGAATATCCCTTTAAGAGGAGAAGTGTTGGTATGTTAGCATAAGCACTGTCTTAGCTTATGCTAATGTTAATAAATGAGCCACATGTCCATGCTAACTACTGGCAGCACAAACACACAAACTGTCAAAGAGCAGAGCAGCTTACCAGAGGACAGAGCCATCGAGTAGAAGAGTTGCAACATTGGTGTGTGTGTGTGTGTGTGTGTGTGTGTGTGTGTGTGTGTGTGTGTGTGTGTGTGTGTGTGTGTGTGTGTGTGTGTGTGTGTGTGTGTGTGTGTGTGTGTGTGTGTGTGTGTGTGTGTGTGTGTGTGTGTGTTGAGCAGCTAATCATTAACACAACTGTATAAACTCACCTGTTTGGTGTAGATGAATATAACTGTTGTTTTCACCACCCTGTTAAACTCTGAGGGCATCCATGTCAACTAAAGTTACATTTTGATGCTTTTTACTTCCAAACTAAAGCAGAACTAGCCTAAACAAACAGTGTGAGCTCAGATGAGAGGGGGCGGCCATGATGAATCAAACCATCTTATAAGCCATAGGAAAACCACGCCCCTGCTGCTCTGTAGACAGCTGATTGGTCCCAATGATGATGACACATTGAGCATGGAATCTGAGTCACGTGATCTGTTAGAGCAGGGGTTTTCAACCTTTTTGACTTCAGGGACCACCATTTATTCAGCATTTGAGCCACGGACCACCATTTGATTACATTTTCACACCAAAGACCTAAAATTAAAGAATTCTTTTGGTTTTGTCCACAATTCCAGGCTGTATTTTGCCAACAAAACAGTATAACCTTCTTAATTAAGTGGTGCTAATTCCGATGATGAATATTTTAACTCTTGAGAGTGTAAATATATATTTTTTAATATTTATATTTATCAAGAGTTACATCTGGTACCTTCTTGGAAGTCCCTAACTAAACTGTTGTCATTACATTGGAAAAAAATCCCTTTGTCTCTGAAAGTAAATGTTTTTCTGTGGAACTAAAATGTCCCTGGAACTAAAACGTTGTCCCCAAAATGTAGGGCCCTGTAAAATATTGTAACAAGCTTGTGTCACACCAGTCAGTGGCGTGAAACAAGCTTGTAGATCCCTGTTCTCAATGGGTTACACAAGTGATTCTAACTAGGGATGTCCAACAGTTAATCGTTAACCGTAAATCGTTAAGAATTTCGGTTATCGACAACATTAACGGCTAATGATTAACTGATAAATAAAAATAAAAGCGCACGTGGCTGTCGGGGCACGCTGGACTATTCCAGTTTCATCCACGTTATTACCCAATAGCCAGGGGAGCAGAGTGTGTGCGCTGCAGCCAGCAGCCACTGAGCTTTCACTAAACTTTGGTAATAACCATCTTTGTATGTATTTAAGCCTATAGTTTTATTTTATGGATGTCAGTAAGGCCATTGCTCTATCGGTCTGTCTGCATCACGGCACACGCTGCGCATATACGCTTGGCTATATGGAGATTATGCACGTGGCTCGTTCAATAATGACTCACCACAGAGCTATTTTTGGTAATTTAGATGTATATGTTGTAAAATAAATATTATACTGCAGTATTCGCGCGGTATAATTCACCTAGTTTTATAACTTGGTGCTGCAGCTCACTTATAATGCATGTGAGCTTGTAGATTGTAGCCTACATTTATCGCGCGGCGCACAGCTCTTAACAATGCATCATACAGTATACGGATGGCGAGTGTGGGACTACACACGTTGTTGACTATGGATTTGTTCTGCAGCAAGACGGCCCCGCGTCTGTGTTATATGTTTGGAGAACGTCGTGTGTCGGATGAAAACTCATTCGGTGAGAGACCGCGACTGACTGAATTGTGTGCCTAAATCTTGCACTGGGACTGGTGCCTAAATCTTGCACTGGGACTGACCGTTCTAATGTGAAAGTAAGGGGAAAGTAAGAGTCTTTGGAGCGGAGCGTACGTTCCAAACTTGAATATGTTTTTTTTTTTGCCCGGATCTAACATTTCACAATTGGGGGGGCTTTATGAGGCAGCGTCATTATAGCGTCATTATATGAAGGGCGTTTAGGGGGGCATTCCCCCCCATGGCTCCAGCTGTATAGCCGGCTCTGCAACACGAGCCTCCAAAAAAGAAAAGAAAGCAAGGAAGCAGGCGATCACGGACACTTTTTCCTCTCCCTCGACCATCGCTGCGCGTGATGGATAGAATTGATAAAATACTGCAAAAGGTACACAGTGACAGTAGCCTAATTTAACATCGATTCTCTCAGAACACATGACAGGGCGCTCGCTGCGTTATACAAGTGATCTCGTCGAGCAGCGAACACAAAGTGTTTGTGCTGTTACGCACGCACGCATTTGATAATTGGTTGCTCATTTCCGTCCCCGAAATTTGATTTGTTTCTGATACAGTAACAGAACGTGTCCATATACAACTCAGATGCGATGTCCATAGAACTAATGCAGCTATTGTTATTGCTTAGTGCTTGAGGTGGAAAAGGGACTCGGAAAAGGCCGGCTGTAGCCGCGTATAATTGGCCTTTTTAATGGATTAAAATAGCGCATTTTCCTTATCGGTTAACGGTCATTAACCGGCAGAGGTCTGACGACGATCGGTTAAGAAAATCTTTCCATTTGGCCATCCCTAATTCTAACATGGTTTGTACCGTATTTTCCGGACTAGAAAGCTAAAAAGCTTTAATTTTCTCAAAAATCCACACTGCGCCTTATAACCCAGTGCGCCTTATATATGGGTCATTCGACTGCAGTAGCTTCTATTCTCTGTTAACTGTAGTATCTTCTATTCTCTGTTAACTGTAGTAGCTTCTATTCTCTGTGCCTTATAATCTGGTGCGCCTTATAATCCGGTGCGCCTTATAGTGCGGAAAATACGTTATATTAATGGTAGGATGAACTGGAAACGCTGGGGTTTTTATTATGGATCCCACCCGATTCTCTGGCACAGAGGGTGTCTGAACCAATCAGAGCATGCATCTTTATAGATTTATAGATTATTATGGATCCCACCCGATTCTCTGGCACAGAGGGTGTCTGAACCAATCAGAGCATGCATCTTTATAGATTTATAGATTATTATGGATCCCACCCGATTCTCTGGCACAGAGGGTGTCTGAACCAATCAGAGCATGCATCTTTATAGATTTATAGATTATTATGGATCCCACCCGATTCTCTGGCACAGAGGGTGTCTGAACCAATCAGAGCTTGCATCTCTATAGATTTGCATTTGTTTATAATAGTTGTTCAGCGGTTAGGTTAGGTTAGGTTAGGTTAGGTGCAATGTGTCGGTCTTATTATTAATTCCCACCACACACAAACACTCACGGGCAGCATCAGCACGGTCCCTGGGGGTCCGGCATACCGTCAGCCTCGGGGAGACCTGCACGACCAGGGGGTCCCTGGAGAGAGAGAGAGAGAGAGAGAGAGAGAGAGAGAGAGAGAGAGAGAGAGAGAGAGAGAGAGAGAGAGAGAGAGAGAGAGAGAGAGAGACAGAGAGAGAGAGAGACAGCGAGAGATGAGATGAGATGAACAAAATAATATGTTGTTCCATGAACCTCCCAGAAGCAATGATATCACTTAAAAACAACAGTGAAAAAATACTATATAACTGTCAGTAACCCCTGGGTACATGATGATGTCACATGCACACCATCTATTGACAATTTTATCCTTCACAACTATACAGGAATACTACAATTGTGATGGGAGATTAATCATTAAACACATTGTTATCAGAAGATTCTAGTTGTCTTAGATTCATTGAATGAAAGAATGAATGAATTTTCATTCATAAGAAGGAATGAATGACTGAATGAATATTTAATTTATGTGTCCGAACAATTTCTTGTCCCTTCCCACATGGGATTATCAGACACAGCAATTAATAATTGGCAGAAATGGAGAGAAGAAAAACAAAAAATTAAAAAACAACCAACTCATAAAGGCACATTTGCATGCCTATATTAACTTCACATTCTCACTTATCACGAGGTATGTTTCAGTAGTTTAGCCCAAAAAAAGTTGGGTGCCCCCAAACATTGAAATTCATGACACTGATACACTAGCGTTCAAAAGTTTGGGGTCACTTAGAAATGCCTGCATTTAGGAGGAAGGCATCCCACGTCCAAAACCTTTGGAGTTGGACCGCATTCCATGAACACTACTATATTATATACCAGGGGTTTTCAACAGGTGGTCTGGGGACCACCAGTGGTCCTTGAGATGGTTCCAGGTGGTCTCCAGGCTAAATGATGGAAGGTTGGGTAACCAGATGTAACTCTTGAGAGTGTAAAAATGAAACCAAATGGTTTCATTTTGACACTCTCAAGAGTTAAAATATTCATCATCGGAATTACCACCACTTAATTAAGAAGTTTACACTGTTTTGTTGGCAAAATACAGCCTGGATTTGTGGACAAAATCAAAAGAATTCTTTAATTTTAGGTCTTTGGTGTGAAAATGTAATCAAATGGCGGATAAATGGTGAAAACCATTCAACCTTTTTTACACTAAAGACCTAAAATTAAAGAATTCTTTTGATTTTATCCACAATTACAGGCTGTATTTTGCCAACAAAACAGTGTAAACTTCTTAATTAAGTGGTGCTAATTCAGATGATGAATATTTTAACTCTTGAGAGTGTCAAAATGAAACCAAATGAACCCGCAAGGGTCCATTTGGTTTACACTCTCAAGAGTTACATCTGGTTACCCAACCTTCCATCATTTAGCCTGGAGACCACCTGGAACCATCTCAAGGACCACTGGTGGTCCCCAGACCACCTGTTGAAAACCCCTGGTATATAATATAGTAGTGTTCATGGAATGCGGTCCAACTCCAAAGGTTTTGGATGTGGGATGCCTGCCTCCTAAATGCAGGCGTTTCGAAGTGACCCCAAACTTTTCAACACTAGTGTATATCTGAAATGTATTGCAGCAGTGCATCAATTGATTTCATTACCGTTATAGGATTAAGATTCTTTGAGTTGCAGTGCACAACTGTTCAATTCATCAGTTGTTCACTATTGTAAAGTGTATTCTTAACTAAACCAGTGCATTCTTAATTCTCCATACAGTTATCAGTTTTGTTGCAGTGTGTACTTGACTTGTACTGTAACTCTCATCTTTTGTTTATAAAAAAAAAATCATTCATAACATGACTGGAGTTGTTGTAAGAACTGCCCCCCACCACCACCACCACCACCACCATTAGGCCTATTTCTTTTCCCTTCCACCTCCACTATGATTAGATATACAGAAATGAATATTTGTCTAAATATGAAACCAAATGGACCCTTGCGGGTCCATTTGGTTTCATGTTTACACTTTCAAAGAGTTAAAGTAGCCTATTCATCATCTGAATTAGCCCAAGTCTACACAACTGGAACATTAATGGTCCTTTTTAATCTGTAGGTTTGCCTGTTTTGTTTCCTAAATCCAGTCTGTCATTGTGGACAAAAACATAAGAAATCTTTAGTTTTTGGGGTCTGTGGGGCTAAAAAAAATCTCCTCTAATGGTCGTCCGTGGCTCAAATACTGAATAAATAGTGGGCCCTGGTATCGAAAAAGTTGAAAACCCCTGGTAAAGTTTGGATGGTCATCATGGCGTCTCCACTATTCTATACATCTCAGTTTGGTTGTTTGTTCCGCGGTTAGAATTCGGAGCGACCGCCTCATTACGCTCACTACTTCTTCACTTCGGGTCGCTCCAATCCACTAGCCTCTCCCTCACGCGGTCCGCCGCCGTGCGACCGACCGACCGACACGCGGGACCGGCGGCGGCCACAGGCACGGGGGAAAAACATGCTCGAGCACCTCCTCGTCCTCGGAGCGGAGCCGAGCAGCGCGAGGCTGCGGCCGCCATAACGAGACAACATGAACGACCCCACTGGAGGCTCGAGCCAGAGCCATATAGTAAAATAATATTTTAATAGGAGACAACTCAGGCGATTAGCACTACGAATCACCGTGAGCCGCGGCCGACGCGACTGCACTGTTAGCTGGGTGCTATCTAAGCTAAGCCTCCCTTCCGATGGGAACGCAGACCAATCACGTCGCTAGAAACCAAGGTCTAAGGCAGAGCCATCTAGTAGAAGAGTTGCGACATCAAGGGGTCAGAAAACAGCCTGGTCACGTGGTCCACGTACTCGCGCGAGCCCATAGGCTTCAATGCATTCAGTAACTTCCGGCTGTCACTATTCATGTCACTATCCAACAGACGTTTATGTAGATGGACTGGGCCCATGAGGTGAACGGAGTTGGCGTACGCCAACAACGCCTACTACTACATGGGAAAAACAGAGGGTTTGCGCTCTTTGCGTATTCTGCAATGATTAATCGTAGCAGCGTAGTCAGAGGTCAAAATACGTAGCCGATACGCAAAATGCGTAATGGTTGGCATCTTTGTTAAGGGTTCACTTAGAAACGCCTGCATTTAGGAGGCAGGCATCCCACATCCAAAACCTTTGGAGTTGGACCGCATTCCATGAACACTACTATATTATATACCAGGGGTTTTCAACAGGTGGTCCGGGGACCACCAGTGGTCCTTGAGATGGTTCCAGGTGGTCCCCAAGCTAAATGATGGGAGGTTGGGTAACCAGATGTAACTCTTGAGTGTAAAAATGAAACCAAATGGACCCTTGCGGGTCCATTTGGTTTATATTATAGATAAAGATATGTATTGTTTCCTTCATGCTGGAACCTTGTATTTCCTTTGATTTCCTTTGATGTTTTTGGTTTAAATCAAATTAAGCTGAGATTAAAGTTAGTCAACACAGCAGTGTCAATTCAGGTCTGTGTGGACAGTGTGTTAAAGAAGGGAGCAGGGGCAACCTCCCGTAAGAGGGCACTTCTGTGTTTTAGACATGTTACAGGGCAGGGGCTGTAGCCCCCTTTTGCGTCCGTGTGTGCACGTCGCTGTGGACTGTATATTCTGAGAGGCAGTGCGAACGAGGCAATAGTATGACAGTGGTGCATGGTAAATACAACTGATCTACAAGCTCACCACACGTTGCATGAATGACACATTTTAACTTTTAATTCTTCTCTCATTTCCGCACGGCACCGTTGTGTGGTAAAGCTAGACTCCTCTCATGCAGCCATCAAAAAGGGTCTGTCTGTGTTTCCAAGTAAACACTGAAATCTTACCGGTTGGTTTTTGAGCTCAGGGGTATTTTGTAGCTGCTCTTCCAGGTTTTGAAGCGCTTGGGCGTCATTTAATGGCAGCAGGTCTGGGTCAACACCTGTTAGAATGATAATCAGAAAAGGTTTCATCGCATCACTGGTTTATATGGTATAAATACTATATCCTTAAAGGTATAGTACGTGATTTGGAAAACCCTCCGGGCCCCCGGTAGCAAGATGTACACACTCTAATGTCAACTACCAAAATACCACCATGTACTTGTCCAAATACTGCCTTAATGTTGGTAGGGAACGCCCTACCAACAGTCACTCAGACATGCAAATCCCTTGACTCCTTCAGAACCACTCTCAAAGGACACCTACGGACGGTTGCAATTCTAGCCTGGCCTCTGTAAAAATATGATTCCCACACCCAACCCCTTTCCCCTCTCCTTGTATATGTCTTTTCCCTTTTACCTCCACTATGATCTGCTGCTTCTGACTTTAGAGGAGTGAATATTTGTCTCTAAATGTCTTGATAAAATGAACAGGGTGGCTGACATTGTAAACAAGTCTATTCTTAACTGCAGAAGCGGATTCCTGTGTACGTGCTCATGGTGGCTGAAAAAAAAAAAAAAAAAAAAAAACACAAATCCGCCCCGCCTCCCCTTGACCCCCCACTTTTAAAAAGTAAGGGAATTATACTTATAGTTACCTTTGTGAAAAAGTAACTAGTTAATTTACTTTACTTAAAAAACGGGTGGTGTTGTTCTGTGGCATTCATGGTCACAAGTTTAGTGTGGAATTCCCATTTTACTGTTAAAATATATATATAATATTAATATACCTTAGAGATGTTGTGTGGACATGATAAAGATCTCCACATTGTCTTCATATTGTTTCCTAGAAATGGAGTTTGTGTTTCGCCATGTTAATGATTTTTCTTTTAGGGCATTTTTATTAAAGGGTGGAATTGCCCTTTAATGGCAGCATGCTAAGCATGGACTGTATCAAGATGCTTTTAGGATTTGCATTGGTTTTCTTTGCTGAGGACAATGCTTTGAACTCAGGCACAGCCCAGCTTTAATGATGTTAAATCCCTTTATTTTAGATCGTTTTGCAGCTATAGTACAACATATTTAGTTGTTACTGTACAGTACTTTAAAACAGTTGACATGTTGTACACATGCCTAAAATAACTCTTATTTGCGTCGCCCTCGTTGAAAACAATGTATTTCCAACTCCGGTTTGTCCCTATTCAGACTGCATAATGAACAGCAGCTTGTGCACTTAGTTTCTGACCCCTCAATGTCGCCACTCTTCTATTAGATGGCTGTGGACGCACGTAGAGGAGCTGCTTGCTCCCAGAGCCTTGGAAATACAGAGTTACGCCAACTCCGTTCACTCCATGGCGCCAGTCCAATGGCGGCTCCTCTACATAGACTATTAGATAGTGACAACAAATAGTGACAGCCGGAAGTTACTGAATGCATTGGAGCCTATGGGCTCGCGCGAGTACTAGAACCACGTGACCAGACTATTTTCTGTCCCCTCAATGTCGCAACTCTGTCTATTTCTAAGGCTCTGCTGCTTGCTTTGTCTGCTTACTAAAGCCCAGAGCCCTGATTAGCATGATTAACATTTGATCATTTGAACATCTAATTGATAAGCTATAGTTACAGCCGCTGCCACTACACAGATCTACGGCAATCTTTGATTCGCTCCTTATTGTTTGATACGAACCTGCAGATCTAACTTCTGGGAGACGGAGTTACACTCAAACATGTCCGACCGGAAACATGAACCCAAAGAAGAAACATGACGTTCCTGTTACACTGTGTTCTCTATTGTCATCCCGGGCGGCCATAATATTTATGTATAGGCTATGAGTTTTAGAATTAATTTGAAACACATTAAAGGGTAACTCCACCCATTTCAACATTTTAATGGCATTAAAATACCTTAGAGATGTTGTGTGGACCAGTGTTGGGAATATTACTTTACCTTGTTAATATATTACTTATTAATTATTACCTTCATTTTAAAGCAATATATTATAATACAATATTACTCTCTCTGCAAGTGTAATATATTAATATTACTATTACATATTATATTACTTAAAAAAAATCTGGCCAAATCCATATGAAATCAACTTGAAAAAACGTCACTCCTGAAAACAGCACTACCTCATCCTACTCAGCTATGTACAGCTTAACACAGGAGTTAAATGTATTCCTTCAATTCATGGAAGCCAATACATATTTTGATGACAAATTATAGAAAATAAGTAATTATTTAATTTCTGCAATTGTCAATTGACAATTGTGAAATGTCAATTGATATTTCACAAGAGCACGTGCAATGAGACAGACTGACAGAAAGTAATATTGAAAGTAGTGCAGTAATGCAGAAAGAAAAGTATAATATATTAGATTATTTTTGTTGGGTAATATATTTATATTACAAGTTACTGCATTTTGGTAATATATTATGTAATATACTAAGTTACGTAGTGCACATGTCCCAACACTGGTGTGGACATGATAAAAAAGTTCCCCCAATTCTGTATTAACTAAAAAAAAAACTGAAAAAACAATAACATGGTGAAATACATCCGATGACATCATCAAGATGTATTTCACCATGTTAATGATTTTTCATTCAGACCCTTTTTTCCTGAGAGGGTACAAATGGAACCAAATGGACCCGCTAAGGTCCATTTGGTTCACATTTGTATCCTCTCAGGAATTTTTTGAAAATGGGTGGAATTCCCCTTTAAAAATGTTATTGTTCACTATCGTCATCCCTGACGGCAATAATATTTATTTATAGGCTGAGTTTTAGAATTGATTTGAAACACATTAAACATAATGCCTATTACTGTTATTAACGCCATATAAAATACATTAATCTTTTACAAGGTATATAAAACCATTAAACATTGTATGTCGTTATTATTTGGTGTTTTTGTTTTAATCATCCATTCTGCAGTTCTTCAGTTCTCCACAGGAGGCACCAAAGCCTCGCTTTGTGTGTGAGAATCTGCTATGTTTAACTCAGGCAACAGTCCCTGTTTAAGGAGCTTAATCCCCCTTTTTATAGATCGTTTTGTAGTAATAGTGAAGCATAAACCGTACAGAGACTTCAGACGTTATTGTACATCACTTTAAATCAGTTGTCATGTTGCACACAGGCCTAAAACAGCTCTTGTTTGCGCCGCCATCGTTGAAAACTATGTATTTCCAACTCCGGGTTGTCCCTATTCAGGCAGCGTTAACAGTTTCTGACACTCATTGTCGCTGCTCTGACACTATTATGTGGTTCTGTTCATATGTCGACCGTACGACAGGACCGCGCTCCGAAAATAGCCGAGGTCTTATCGGCTATCTTCGACGACAGTGCATGCGGACAGAATCCGACAGGTCACAGATCTCAGTGTAACACACCGGAAGTCCCTGTTTTATTCTCTCCGTTTCTGTTTACATCTGGTTAGCATGCTAGCATGCTGGTCTGGCAGCTCCAATAGTGAATAATAAACAGTGCAGAGACATTAGACCTTATTGTACATCACTTTAAATCAGTTGTGATGTTGTACACAGGCCTAATACAGCTTTGCTTTGCGTCGCCCTCGTTGAAAACAATGTATTTCCAACTCCAGTTTGTCCCTATTCAGGGAGCATGAACTGCAGCTCAATTTCTGACCCCTCAATGTCGCTACTCTGACACTATGACTGCGCAGCCTCAGTATAGTCAACCCACCGGAAGTGTCTATATTAAAATGTGACCCTAGATGTAGAGTACTGTAAGCAGAGTGCCGTCACTCCAATTGACTCCCCATTCTCCAGCCGAACAGAGACGCCTATTGGCTGAAACGCGCGCGTGAGCTTCGAGGAGGAATGCAAGTTCCAAACAAAGCCCTCTCGCACATCCAGCTCGGAGCTGCAGCTCCGTCGACAGCAGGATGCAAGTTAGCAGGTAAATTGGCGAAATTACGGCATTTCAGAACATTTTAACGCATTAACAGACCGCTCGTCACTTTAGTGATTAATGATTGATATGAATAGTTATATAATTCGCTCTGGTTTTAAAAAAAAATAGACTGTTGTGGTGCAGTGGTGGTTAGCTAACTTAGCTTAGCAGTGTTCCTGTCCATCCAGCCATCCACTCCATGAACAGTTACACTGCTATGACCCGTCAGCTTTTTTTTTCCTAGCATAAATATTTGTTTTCATTGTTATTAGCTTTATTGTTAAACTTATGGTCAACCAGTGTGTACAACTGATAAGTTATATTGCTAGGTTATATAACATTACTATTATAGATTATGTTTATACTCTTGGGTGGGGAAACAAACCAAAAAGTCACGTTGCTTTGTTATATACAGTACATTTTATACAAGCTATAAAGCTTAGTGGCAACATTTGTTTGTTCTAGTCAGTCCACTTGACAGAATGTGACACCAAGGTTTTGTGTGAAGTGTTTAGTAGGGGTCCCCTCCCCAGAGTGTAGAAGTTGCCAGATATCATGTTGAGCAGTTTTTGCAATTGTGATAATATGTGGCCATATGGAAGACCATATAGCAGTTCTCCTCCGTGATAAATTTCATGGTGGTCGACAGCCAAATTATTGATGATTGGAAACAGGAGGGGGTGTACGAAATCAAACTAAATAAAAACAGATTATGTAAATATTAAATCAGTATGTCTGTAATATATTAAGTAAGTAACTGTATAAAGTTACATAAAAATAATACAGCATATGCATTGTTTGTTTTTGTTTTTTTGCATTTCAGGACAGTGACTCGGGTGCCAATAGAGATGATTTTCTGTGTACCAGAGGACCAGGACACAAGAAAGAACAGGACATGGAGATGATCGGCCAGGCTGCTTGCGCCAATTGGATTTTCAGGGAAAGCCACGATGAAGAATATTTTAAGTGGTCAAACTAGCTGGCAGTAGAATACGTTTTCAGAAGCATCTTCATAAACAAGACTGGAATTTTTCATATACACATACAGTTTATTGCTTCAATGTATACCTGGTTGGCTGTAACATCAAGACCAGGGGTGTAGTGGAGGGGGGACTCGGGGGGACGGAGTCCCCCCACTTCTCACATCTAAAATATATTTTGGGCAAAAGTAGGCAGATGTTTTTTCTTGTCATTTACTTTTATGGATACAATTAGGCATTGTAAACAAAACTTTCTCAACATGCTATACTTAGTCCCCCATCTGTGTTTCCTAGAATTGGAGGGCTGAAAAAAATCATATTAGCATGGTGAAATATATATTCATGACATCATCAAGATGTGTTTCACCATGTTAATGAGTTTCCTTTTTTCTGCGAGTGTATAAATGGAACCAAAATGGACTCGCTAGGGTCCATTTGGTTCACATTTGTACACTCGCAGAAAAAAAATGAAAAATGGGTGGAATTCCCCTTTAAGAGGCGTCCCCCCACTTCTAAAAGTACCACTACAACACTGATCAAGACCATTAATCACACAATTGTTTTGGAAAGTTTCTTTCATGCTGTTTCTCAAATGTCAGTCAAAATGTTCTGAGATATATATTTTTCCCCCAGTTACATCAAATTTTGAGTGTGTGAGTGATGGAAAGTATTTTTGTACACATTTTAGTTACTACATTGTGAATAAAATGTTTTATTGATTATTCATTCTCCTTGCATATTCCGTAATCTTTACTGACATGTCATTTGGTATTTGGCCTCAGAACCCCAGCTGAAAATGTTTGTCCCTGTGACCCCCTCATTATGTCATTATTGGCTGATCTACAACATCACAACACGTCCTATTTAAAATCCATTGTGAACTTGTCTGAATTTTGAATGAATAGTTTATTGGAAGAAAAGTAATGGGTACAACTTAAGGTACAGTCAGACAGGGTACAGTCAAATAGCCAATAGGATCACTAAGAAAATTCCTTGCAGTCTTGTTTCCATTCAGGACCAGGCCAGGTACAGAGTGAAAGGTTTTTGTTTTAAGTGGAATGTGTAACATGAATCCAATACATAGTCCTAGTATGAAAGCTATTGCAGTAAATCTGAACTGAGTGTCATGCATGAGACGACTGTCAATCACGGACTGATTGATGGCCGTCCTACAGTGACTGATAGGTGGCACCCCAATCATGCACGGCTGGAAGTGATCGGGATGAGGAAGGAGAAACTATAAAACTGTTTTGCTCAGAGTGACAGGGAGTGGTGTGTCTGGAAAGCGGAGCTCTGTATGTTTGCTGGCATATAATGCCAGCGATTGTATTGGGTGGGAGGGCAATTTGCTTATGTTTTATTGTTAGTAATTATTCAATGAAGTAGCTGTGTATCTGTGCATGCATGTTACTTGCTCAGCCTCCATTATTAATGTTTGAAGTAGAAATATCCTGTAAATAGGCACTTAACATTTATTCTCCTACCTGAAACAAGGATTATTACACTACGATCAAATCTGCAACCCTGCTTCAACACACAACTGTAACCCTACCCCTTCCCACACACACCTCAACCAACCCCAGAGTAGACCTAATGTAAATTATTAAACCATAACCATTTGGCCTATATGGTCAGAGAGGCAAATACAAAAATAATATAGCCTAGCATTTAATAAGATTCTAGGAATATAAGAAACAAAGTAAGATAAATAGAGTATCTATAATGAGTTTCCAGATACTCTAAAGCAGGGCTTTTTAACAGGTGTTCCGGGGACCACCAGTGGTCCCTGAGAGGATTTCAGGATGTCCCTGGCTAAATGATGGAAAGTTGTTTAACCTACCAGATGTAACTCTTTGAGAGCATAAAGATGAAACCAAATGGACCCTTGTGGTCCATTTGGTTACTGTCTCTCAGTCTCAAGAGTTAATATTCAACCTCTGAATGAGCTCAAGTCTACACAACTAGAGAATATCAAAGATTAATGGTCATTTTGACTTTGACCTGTATGTTTGACTGTTTGTTTGTGTTTTTTCTTCAAAATCCAGCCTGGAATTGTGGCGACAAGCCACAGTTTTGGGGTCTGTGGGACTAAAAATGGTGGTGGCCATAAAATGGTGGTGGCTCAAATTATGAATAAATAGTGGGCCCTGGTATCAAAAAGGTTGAAAACCACTGCTCTAAAGCAGGGGTTTTCAACAGGTGGTCCGGGGACCACCAGTGGTCCCTGAGAGGATTCCAGGTGGTCCCCAGGCAAAATGATGGAAAGTTGGTTAACCAGATGTAACTCTTGAGAATGTAAAAACGAAAGCAAATGGACCCTTGCGGGTCCATTTGGTTTCATGTTCACACTGTCAACAGTTAAAATATTCATCATCTGAATTAGTCTACACAACTAGAAGATGGACAAAAGCAAATGTTTTTTTTTTTTTTTGGGGGGGGGGGGGGGGGGGGGTCTGTGGGGCTAAAATGCTATCAAAATGGTGGTCCGTGGCTCAAATTGTGAATAAATATAGTGGGCCCTGGTATCAAAAGGGTTGAAGACCACTGCTCTAAAGATAAAGAGCGCGGGGGGGGGGGGGGGCGGACGGACGAGGAGTATGCTAACAGACACATGCTAAATGGAGGAGGTAATGTTTGGAACTTGCAGAGCTCCAGAGCGTGGCGCATGCGCGCTACGCGAGGGGCGGCGAGATCAAAGCGTGACGCCACTCTGCTTACAGTACTCTACCTAGATGGCGCCAAAATCAGAGCTACAAGCCAATAACAAGCTTTATTAGATACGTTGTAGGTTTGTAGATCTGCACAGTGCCGAGTCACAGAATTCCATGTGACTGTATCAAAATGTGACCCCAGATGGCGCCAACATCAGAGCTACAAGCCAATAACGAGCTTTACTAGACACGTTGTGGGTTTGTAGATCTGCACAGTGCCGAGTCACAGAATTCCATGAGGTCACGCATTGTGGGCATAAACATACCGGAAGTCTCTATATTAAAATGTGACCGCAGATGGCGCCAACATCAGCGCCAGAGCATGATGCAAAACCTACTGTAAAATGTAGATACACTTTAAATCCTTGCATCGTTTTGAAGTATTAGTGCAACATAGACAGAGCAGAGACTTTAAACGTTATTGTACATCACTTTAAATCAGTTGTCATGTTGTACACAGGCCTAAAACAGTTTAAATCAGTTGTCATGTTGTACACAGGCCTAAAACAGTTTAAATCAGTTGTCATGTTGTACACAGGCCTAAAACAGTTTAAATCAGTTGTCATGTTGTACACAGGCCTAAAACAGTTTAAATCAGTTGTCATGTTGTACACAGGCCTAAAACAGTTTAAATCAGTTGTCATGTTGTACACAGGACTAAAACAGTTTAAATCAGTTGTCATGTTGTACACAGGCCTAAAACAGCTCTTATTTGCGCCGCCCTCGTTGAAAACAATGTATTTGTACATGTGAGTTTCAACAGCGCTATAGCATGGTGCAGTTGTCCGTTGTCACCACCAGGCGGCAGCAAAACCTACATTAGCTGTGAATGTAGATAAACTTCAACAAACACTTTAAAGTGGATTTTAAATCACTGGACCCCAAACCTTTTCATGTCAAGGACCCCCAAACTGACACTGCTTAGCCCACGGACCCCCATTTGAAGAGATAATCAGTCCCTGGACCTCACTTTGGGAATCAGTAGTTTAAATAATTCACTTAACAATATATTTAATACAATACAATATATTTATTCAGTTTTTAATCATAATGGACTCTTGGCTAAACAAACCCCACAGCAAAAGTCCAATCCAGTGGTCCCCAAACTCTTTCATGTCAGAGACCCCCAAATCGGCCCACGGACCCCCTCTAGCAGTGATTCTCAACACCTTTCATTTTCAAGGACCCCCAGTTTGACAAGCATTAGTCTAGTTCATCTCTGCATTAGTGCAGAGATGAACATTTGTAAACTCAGAGTTACAGGCCAAGGGTCTGGGTCCATTTGGTTCCTTCATTTAGCTTTCTGATGGAATAGTGACTTACACAAATAATAATAACAACTATTATTATTGTTACCCTTATTATTATTGATATTATTGTTATTATCAATACTATTATTAATCATCATCATCAAGTCATTTTTGTGCAATGACCATAAGATGATGGTACAGCATCCTATATATCCCTGTGATTCTACTGATTTTACTGCAGAAAAAATAACAATTATAAGAATGGTGAATGGTCTTAATCAGGGGTTTTCAACCTTTTGATGCCAGGGCCCACTATTTATTCAGTATTGGACCAGTTGATGACAGTTTCACCCCTCACACCCAAAACTAAAGAGGGGGGCAGCGGTGGGCAGAGCCCACCAAACGTGCATTCTGCCCACCCAATGAAAGGTAATATCAGTGGTTTTCAACCAGTGGTCCGGGGACCACCAGTGGTCCTTGAGAGGATTCCAGGTGGTCCCCAGAATAAATAATGTTAAGTTGGTTAACCAGATGTAACTCTTTGAGAGCGTAAGAATGAAACCAAATGGACCCTTGCCATTTGGTTTCATTTTTACACTCTCAAGAGTTAAAATATTCATCATGTGAATTAACCCAAGTCTACACAACTAGAGAATGTAGAAGATTAATGGTCGTTTTGATCTGTATGTTTGACTGTTTCCCACAAATCCAGCCTGGAATTGTGGACAAAAGCAAAATAAATCTTTAGTATTGGGGTCTGTGGGTCTAAAATGTCATCAACTGGTGGTCCTCCCTGGCTCAAATGCCGAATAAATAGTGGGCCCTGGTGTCAAAAAGATTGAAAACCACTGCTTCATATAAAAAACTCTGGAGTTGCCCATACACCCTGCCATTCTTTCAGCCCACCCTAGTAGGGCTGGCTAAATCCGGCCCTGGTCATATCTGCCAATAGATTCTGACTGATATTTTACACAGAGAACCACAATAGAACCAAGCCTAGGCCCTATATGGGCATGTTGGCTGCTACAGGGCCAAGATGTCATTATGTAGTCCTAGATTACATCTATATATGAGCATGTTGGCTGCTATAGGGCCAAGATGTCATTATGTAGTCCTAGATTACATCTATATATGGGCATGTTGGCTGCTACAGGGCCAAGGTGTCATTATGTAGTCCTAGATTACGTCCAGGTCTGCTTATCATTGTAAACAGCAATCTCTAAACACCAGAATCGTTTACAATAACATTATTATCAGGCACAGGCCCTGACCTGAGGTTCATTCCACAGTGTGGGTGGCACAACAGAGAACCATTTATCTCCCTGAGATTTCAGTTTGGATTTAAGGATCTTGTGGAGTTGTTGATCAGTCGACCTCAGTGTAGGCAGGAGAGAATCAGGGAGATATGATGGTGTTTCTGTGTGTCTGTGGAGAGGAGAGCGGCTGCATGTTGGACCAGCTGTAATCCAACCAGACAGCCTTGGGGAACCACAGTAAAGAGTCGGGTTGAAATAAAAGCATGGATAAGGCGTTCAAAATCGTGAAAGGAAACAGCAGGCTTAACTTTTGCCAACAGCCTCAAGAGTTTATCTACGAGACAAACAGTCAGATGGAAGTCAGCTGACAGGGAGTAAGACAGGTCAAACAGTCAGATGGAAGTCAGCTGACAGGGAGTAAGACAGGTCAAACAGTCAGATGGAAGTCAGCTGACAGGGAGTAAGACAGGTCAAACAGTCAGATGGAAGTCAGCTGACAGGGAGTAAGACAGGTCAAACAGTCAGATGGAAGTCAGCTGACAGGGAGTAAGACAGGTCAAACTAACAGACTGACTGACTGACTGACTAGAACACACTAAGTTAGTAATCAAACACACAAGTAAAATAACAACTACAACAAATTAAACTCATCACTTTACTCTCATATATCTGAGACTGAATAGGTTTGGTTAACAGCTGAGTAGAAAAGTGGTGAAGATCTTTTTGTCAGTATTGATCAGACTGACATTGAAACTAAATGATAAGGTACAGTGTACTTTACTGTATCATTTAGTTTCATATGTCTAACTACGGTTGAAAGTTCATGAAGGTTATAATGGCGCAAAATCCTATTTCCCATAAGAAAACAATTCCGGGAGGATAACTAAAAAGCCGTCATTTCAGT
>CM076965.1:6063333-6104566 GCA_039105355.1 Benthosema pterotum
AATGGTAGAGAAGAAAACAAAAATGAAAAAACAACCAAGTCATATATGCAGTCACTCAGCAACAACAACAATAAATACTGTATATTTACAACAGAATTCAATTAGTTGAATGTTACGCTATGCCACCTGTTCCATATTTTATATTCAGTAATCCGTCCATTAATCAGGTTGTCTTATTGTTATAAGTGGGGTTAGGGCAAGGGTTAGGTCTCTCTCTCTACATATATATCAATAATTAAAGCTTTTATGATGGTCCAACCCGTCAAAGGCGGGGCCTATTTGGTAATAATGACGGTCTGCACCGTTATATAAGCAAGGAAACAGTCTTTGTGTTATGGGCTAATGTTACAGTAGGACTATACTAACTAGCGTGAAGTACAGCCAGTATAATAATATTTCAGTTTAAGTGTACACTGGTACTCTCTGTGTCTACTCACAAGTGTGATGTATTCCATGTCGTCACCCAGCAGACTGTGTCGTTCAGAGTGTACTTGGCTTTCTTCATCTTCCTGTCTTTTCTCCACTAGTGCTACTGTGTCCTACACACACACACACGCACGCACGCACGCACGGCACGCACACATCACTGCACACACACAGTTTCATTGATGAAGGAATAAAAAAAAATATCAGAATTATGGAGAGGTACGTACGATAACGTAAGTCAAGTATACACTGCAACAAAACAGCTTGGAGAATTTCAGTACAATTTAGCACAACTACAACAAATCTGATGAATAGCTGTGATTGGACACACTAATTCAGAATACACTTGTTTAAATAGGGTTGTTCATTTCATCAAGCTATATAGACATACAAAATAATTACTTCTGTAAATCCAGAAGCAGCAAATCATAGTGAAGGTAAAATCAAAGTGGAGGAAAAAAGGGAAGGAGAGAAATTTACAAAGAGGGGAAAGAGGTGGGTGGGGGAATTATATTTGTATTTTGTTTTACAGAGGCAGTAAGAATTGCAGCCACCCGTATGGACTATGTACTATTGAGAGTGTTTTTAGGAGTCAAGGGATTCAAATGTCTTATTGACTGGTGGTAGGGTTACATTTTTGTGGCTTATGTTATGAGCGAAAGGAATGAAGTCCCTTGTTTGTGCCGAATCTGGGTTGCAACTCCCTCTGGTGTTGTGGGAGTGGACTTGGTTGACATAAAGGAAGTATTTGGAGTTTGGGCCGGTACCTGGTGGTATTCTGGTAGTGTGGAGTTTGGGCCGGTACCTGGTGGTATTTTGGTAGTGTGGAGTTTGGGCCGGTACCTGGTGGTATTTTGGTAGTGTGGAGTTTGGGCAGGTACCTGGTGGTATTTTGGTGGTGTCTTGTGGACCAGGAAATCACCAGTAACTACAGAAAACCAAGCCCAAGTCTACACTAGAGGTCTTCACGGGGGGTCCGAACCCGAAAAAATCCGAGTCCGTCCGAGACCCACAGTTTCCGGCGGTGTGTTTTTATCACAGTCACTCGGACAGGTCGGAATCGGACGTATCCCCGTCGGAAGTCGGACCAGTCAAACATTATGTGCAATACCGAGACTACAGTGAGACGTATTCTTTCTCTACTTTTTTTTTTTTTTTTTATTTGCCTTTTTAATGATAATTAAAATTTTATCAACCAAGTGTGTGTATGATTGTATCTTGTCACTCTGCGAGTGCGCTTTGGACATGCACTGACATGTATGATAGGGGCGACAGTCTGTGGTGTCCGTTGTAGACAGCGTGTTACATAAGGGGGCAGGGGCAAACTCCCGTATGAGGGCACTTCTGTGTTTTAGACATGCGAAAGAGCTGGGGCTGCAGGCCCTTTTTATTCTGTGGGTGTGTGCACGTACCTGTAGAGTGTAGAGTAGACTGGCAGCACGGAACAGTGTTAGCGAGCCGAGGCAGCGTCGCATGCGAAATATAACTGATCTACAGGTTCATCAAACGTAGGCAAGGCGGGGGGGGATTTGGTGGCGGGTCTGTCGGACGGTCAAAAATAATCCGACTTCGGTCGGGCTCGGCGAAGCAATTTGGGGAAAATCTCAGAACAGTTCGGAACCGGAAAACCATGCCACGGATCGACTCGGATCCAATTTATTTATTTGAAAATATTTAGGAACAGTTCGGAATCGGTGATATTGCACGGATTTATTTCGGATTTCGGATGGCATTTTGAGAAACCGTAAAGACCTCTAGTCTACACACCTAGAGAATGTAGAAGAGGAATGTTCATTTTGATCTGTATGTTGGACTGTTTGGTTTCCTAAATCCAGCCTGGAATTGTGTACAAAACCAAAATAAATCTTTAGTTTTGGCGTTTGTGGGGCTAAAATGTCATCAAAGGGTGGTCTCTGGCTCGAATTCAGAATAAATAGTGGGCCCTGGTATCAAAAAGGTTGAAAACCCCTGCTCTAGAAGATGTGGCAACAGCTGCTAAAAAGAAGACCATACAATAAGACAATACAATAAGAACACAAGACAAAAACAGTTTGCTTACAACCCAGCTGTCTGATCTGCAGGCTCCCCTGCATTCTGCCTTCTCCTCTGCATCCTCGCCCGTCCACCCTCTCCGTCATTGCAGCCATTTAGTGATGTATTTTTCGATCTCTTGGTCTGTAGCACGAGGCGATGGCGGATTACGCCGCACAGCCGCTAAAACACACAGACACAAAAAACTACTTTTCACGAAATACAAGAGTAACCTGTGGTACAATGTAGAGCTTTAATTGGGCCCAAAATGTTGAGGCTGGCCAAACAATAAGTTCAGCCGGGCCGACTCTAAGCCGATACATAGTTGACAACCTGAGAATGACACTTTTTCTAAACAAACCAATATTGCTGCTAGCAGATTATATTTTGGTAATTTGTTAACAAAGTATCCTATATATTAAATAAACTTTTAGATAGAGAATTCTGTCAGGCATAGGCTAAGCAACACATTGTGAACTTGTGAGAAGGGGGGGTTAATATTTTTGGTGTGCAACACCTTTGGACATCAAGGACCACTTCAACTCTTTTCATATTGTCGTTATGGTGGGATAATTACCACCATAATGACGCTATGGGGGCCGACTTTTTAAAATGGAGCGAAATAAGGAAATACAAGGTTCCAGCATGAAGGAAACAATACATATCTTTATCTATAAAACGGACCAATACCTTAATCAATACATATATATTTTAATAATCTACCTTTCACATACACGGCCATCACAGGTTTCTATGAGTAGCTGTAGTGAACAAAGTTATTGAGCACAATACAAATGGAAGTGAGTCCAAGGGGGAGATGATGAATCTCAATATAAACTTACCAACCACAACACTCTTGACTCGTAGTCCTCTGAATCCAATCTTGCCATTGATGCCCCTCATGTTTGTTTGTTTGGCCAGGGTGTTTGCTAGCGTTGCAGCCATGACTCTCCAAACTGTCTCCTTTCAGCACCAATACAGCACTCTGTGAATTGACATTTGTTAGTTGATCAGTCCAAGACCATACATGGACAATCTAGCGATACAATCCGATGATTTGAAATTCATATAGTTAACTATTTAAAATGCATTGGCATTGTCTTAAACCAAGTAATTAAACCAGCATTTTCGCATTGGTAAAAAAAAAAAAAAAATCTACAAGCATTGGGAACTTTAAGAAGTATTTAAGTACCGTATTGTCCCGAATATAAGACGACCCTCATTTTTCAAGACCCATTTACAGAAAAAAGAACATTGAATGTCAAATAGTATAGCCCCTGAATATAAGACGACTCCATTTTTGGGATATTTCCATTGGGAAAAAAGCATAGTCTTATATTCAGGCCAATAGGGTATTTAAGAAATAAACAGATCTTTTTCCCAGATTCTGTTTCTTTTTCAAATGTTCAAATCCTGTACAGGAAAACATGGCATATTTTGGACATAGTTCAAATGGTGATTAAATTAATTTAGAGCTGTAATTAATTTGATTAAAAAAACATTTAATCATTCAACAGCCCTATTTTTATATAGAATACATATTGCATATTGGGCTGCTGCTAGACACGTAATAATGTCCAGTAAAACTTTCCCTTTATTGCACTGGTCCTGTAGCCTACTTGCTGTGGTGGATGTCAGCTGTCCTCTCTTGCATGATCAAATGAATGATTCATAATTATCTTAGCACACACACCTGCACAACCATGATCACTGTAGGACCATCTGTCATACAGTGTGCAGTTATAGACACAAAACGGGAAATCAAAGCAATGCATTTTGATGTTTTTGGTTTAAATCAAATTAAGCTGAGATTAAAGTTAGTCAACAGAGCAGTGTCAATGCAGGTCCGTGTGGACAGCGTGTTAGGAAGGGAGCAGGGGCAACCTCCCGTAAGAGGGCACTTCTGTGTTTTAGACATGTTACAGGGCAGGGGCTGTAGCCCCCTTTTGCGTCCGTGTGTGCACGTCGCTGTGGACTGTATATTCTGAGAGGCAGTGCGAACGAGGCAATAGTATGACAGTGGTGCATGGTAAATACAACTGATCTACAAGCTCACCACACGTTGCACGAAGGACACATTTTAACTTTTAATTCTTCTCTCATTTCCGCACGGCACCGTTGTGTGGTAAAGCTAGACTCCTCTCATGCAGCCATCAAAAAGGGTCTGTCTGTGTTTCCAAGTAAACACTGAAATCTTACCAGTTGGTTTTTGAGCTCAGGGGTGTTTTGTAGCTGCTCTTCCAGGTTTTGAAGCGCTTGGCGTCATTTAATGGCAGCAGGTCTGGGTCAACACCTGTTAGAATGATAATCAGAAAAGGTTTCATCACATCACTGGTTTATATGGTATAAATACTATATCCTTAAATAAGACAATACAATAAGAACACAAGACAAAAACAGTTTGTTTACTACGCAGCTGCATCCTCGCCCGTCCACCTATATGTAACGCCCGGGATTCGAACCCGGGTCTCCCACGTGAAAGTCCAACATCTTAACCACTAGACCAAGAGGACATCCCCTTGGTCCGGGGGCAGATATTGGTTTTTTGAGGCCATCACGGCAGAGGCTGTAGCCACCTGCTACAATCACCTCCCTTTTGACCTCCTTCCACGGGGAAACCCGATCCGGGTCACGGCACCAATGTAACGCCCGGGATTCGAACGCGGGTCTCCCACGTGAAAGTCCAACATCTTAACCACTAGACCAAGAGGACATCCCCTTGGTCGGGGGCAGATATTGGTTTTTCCAGGCCATCACGGCAGAGGCTGTAGCCACCTGCTACATATATATTAAATAAACTTTTAGATAGAGAATTCTGTCAGGCATAGGCTAAGCAACACATTGTGAACTTGTGAGAAGGGGGGTTAATATTTTTGGTGTGCAACACCTTTGGACATCAAGGACCACTTTAGCTGGTCTAGCCCTCAATGATTTTGGCCTTGGGGGCGGGGGTGTCGTGGGATACCCACGGCGGAAGTGCTGTGCTCTGATTTGATCTCACTAACGTGTCGTCATCTCCGGTCTCTCCCACGCCCGTCCACTGCTGTTCTACGTCACATCATTTAGAGCGACGCCCACCCGGAAGGTTGACACGCCCCTCAAGGCCACTTTCCAACGCGCGTTAGTCCAGGCTTTCCGTTTTCACGCAAGGCGAACGAAAATTAAAGCCTGGGTGTCGAGGCTAAGGACCACTTCAACTCTTTTCATATCGTCGTTATGGTGGGATAATTACCACCATAATGACGCTATGGGGCCGACTTTTTACAATTAACATGGTTAAGGGAGCAAAATAAGGAAATACAAGGTTTCAGCATGAAGGAAACAATACATATCTTTATCTATAAAACGGACCAATACCTTAATCAATACATATATATTTTAATAATCTACCTTTATTGAGCACAATACAAATGGAAGTGAGTCCAAGGGGGAGATGATGAATCTCAATATAAACTTACCAACCACAACACTCTTGACTCGTAGTTCTCTGAATCCCCTTTAAAATAAATACATTTTGATTTAGTATTAATGCAATCGATTATCTGCTGGGGGAGATTAGAGCCACTGTAAGATAAGGGTTAGTAGGGCTGCAAATATTGGCCAAAAATGATAATTGAACATTCCTTTTGATAGCCCTCATGGACCTAAATGGATATCAAACAGTTCAAAATACAAATCTATATTTTTATTAAGGCTGTTGAAAATAAAGTTAATTAGTTAAATTAATTTTGTTGATTAATCTGATTTTTTTTTTTAAAATTAACGCAATTAACTCATGTGCACACTGACTCAAACCAATGAGCATTTTCTCATTGGTAAAAAAAAAAAAATCTACAAGCATTGGGGACTTTAAAAAGTATTTAAGTATTTAAAAATACTTTTCCCAGATTCTGTTTCTTTTTCAAATGTTCAAATCCTGTACAGGAAAACATGGCATATTTTGGACATAGTTCAAATGGTGATTAAATTAATTTAAAAACTGTAATTAATTTGATAAAAAACATTTAATCATTCAACAGCCCTATTTTTATATAGAATACATATTGCATATTGGGCTGCTGCTAGACACGTAATAATGTCCAGTAAAACTTTCCCTTTATTGCACTGGTCCTGTAGCCTACTTGCTGTGGTGGATGTCAGCTGTCCTCTCTTGCAAGATCAAATGAATGATTCATAATTATCTTAGCACAACACCTGCACAACCATGATCACTGTAGGACCATCTGTCATACAGTGTGCAGTTATAGACACAAAACGGGAAATCAAAGCAATGCATTTTGATGTTTTTGGTTTAAATCAAATTAAGCTGAGATTAAAGTTAGTCAACAGAGCAGTGTCAATGCAGGTCCGTGTGGACAGCGTGTTAGGAAGGGAGCAGGGGCAACCTCCCGTAAGAGGGCACTTCTGTGTTTTAGACATGTTACAGGGCAGGGTCTGTAGCCCCCTTTTGCGTCCGTGTGTGCACGTCGCTGGGGACTGTATATTCTGAGAGGCAGTGCGAACGAGGCAATAGTATGACAGTGGTGCATGGTAAATACAACTGATCTACAAGCTCACCACACGTTGCACGAAGGACACATTTTAACTTTTAATTTTTCTCTCATTTCCGCACGGCACCGTTGTGTGGTAAAGCTAGACTCCTCTCATGCAGCCATCAAAAAAGGGTCTGTCTGTGTAAACACTGAAATCTTACCAGTTGGTTTTTGAGCTCAGGGGTGTTTTGTAGCTGCTCTTCCAGGTTTTGAAGCGCTTGGGCGTCATTTAATGGCAGCAGGTCTGGGTCAACACCTGTTAGAATGATAATCAGAAAAGGTTTCATCGCATCACTGGTTTATATGGTATAAATACTATATCCTTAAAGGTATAGTACGTGATTTGGAAAACCTCCCGGGCCCCGGTAGCAAGATGTACACACTCTAATGTCAACTACCAAAATACCACCATGTACCTGTCCAAATACTGCCTTAATGTTGGTAGGGAACGCCCTACCAACAGTCACTCAGACATTCAAATCCCTTGACTCCTTCAGAACCACTCTCAAAAGACACCTATGGACGGCTGCAATTCTAGCCTGGCCTCTGTAAAAATATGATTCCCACACCCAGCCCCTTTCCCCTCTCCTTGTATATGTCTTTTCCCTTTTACCTCCACTATGATCTGCTGCTTCTGACTTTAGAGAAGTGAATATTTGTCTCTAAATGTCTTGATAAAATGAACAGGGTGGCTGACATTGTAAACAAGTGTATTCTTAACTGCAGAAGCGGATTCCTGTGTACGTGCTCATGGTAGCTATAGTTACATAGTAGTTATAGTTACCTCTGTGAAAAAGTAACTAGTTACTTTACTTTACTTTAAAAAGGGGGTGGTGTTGTTCTGTGGTATTCATGGTCACAAGTTTAGTGTGGAATTCCCATTTTACTGTCATTAATATACCTTAGAGATGTTGTGTGGACATGATAAAGATCTCCACATTGTCTTCATATTGTTTCCTAGAAATGGAGTTTGTGTTTTGCCATGTTAATGATTTTTCTTTTAGGGCATTTTTTGAAAAAAAGGGTGGAATTGCCCTTTAATGGCAGCATGCTAAGCATGGACTGTATCAAGATGCTTTTTAGGATTTGCATTGGTTTTCTTTGCTGAGGACAATGCTTTGAACTCAGGCACAGCCCAGCTTTAATGATGTTAAATCCCTTTAATTTAGATCGTTTTGCAGCTATAGTACAACATATTTAGTTGTTACTGTACAGTACTTTAAACAGTTGACATGTTGTACACATGCCTAAAATAACTCTTATTTGCGTCGCCCTCGTTGAAAACAATGTATTTCCAACTCCGGTTAGTCCCTATTCAGACTGCATAATGAACAGCAGCTTGTGCACTTAGTTTCTGACCCCTCAATGTCGCCACTCTTCTATTAGATGGCTGTGGACGCACGTAGAGGAGCTACTTGCTCCCAGAGCCTTGGAAATACAGAGTTACGCCAACTCCGTTCACTCCATGGCGCCAGTCCAATGGCGGCTCCTCTACATAGACTATTAGATAGTGACAACAAATAGTGACAACCGGAAGTTACTGAATGCATTGGAGCCTATGGGCTCGCGCGAGTACTAGAACCACGTGACCAGACTATTTTCTGTCCCCTCAATGTCGCAACTCTGTCTATTTCTAAGGCTCTGCTGCTTGCTTTGTCTGCTTACTAAAGCCCAGAGCCCTGATTAGCATGATTAACATTTGATCATTTGAACATCTAATTGATAAGCTATAGTTACAGCCGCTGCCACTACCACAGATCTACGGCAATCTTTGATTCGCTCCTTATTGTTTGATACGAACCTGCAGATCTAACTTCTGGGAGACGGAGTTACACTCAAACATGTCCGACCGGAAACATGAACCCAAAGAAGAAATATGACGTTCCTGTTACACTATGTATGAGTTTTAGAATTAATTTGAAACACGTTAAAGGGGAACTCCACCCATTTTCAGTTTTAATATGTCATTAATATACCTTAGAGATGTTGTGTGGACATGATAAAAAAAAGTTACTCCAATTCTGTATTAACTAAAAAAAAAACTGGAGGAAAAAAAAAAAAAAAAAAAAAAAAAAAACATTAACATGGTGAAATACTTCTGATGACATCAGCAAGATGTATTTCACCATGTTAATGATTTTTCTTTCAGACCCCTTTTTCCTGAGAGGGTACAAATGGAACCAAATGGACCCGCTGAGGTGCATTTGGTTCACATTTGTATCCTCTCAGGATTTTTTTGAAAATGGGTGGAATTCCCCTTTAAAAAATGTTACTGTTCACTATTGTCATCCCTGACGGCCATAATATTTATTTATAGGCTGAGTTTTAGAATTAATTTGAAACACATTAAACATAATGCCTATTACTGTTATTAACGCCATATAAAATACATTAATCTTTTACAAGGTATATAAAACCATTAAACATTGTATGCCGTTTTTGTTTTAATCATCCATTCTGCAGTTCTCCAGTTCTCCACAGGAGGGCACCAAAGCCTCGCTTTGTGTGTGAGAATCTGCTATGTTTAACTCAGGCAACAGTCCTTGTTTAAGGAGCTTAATCCCCTTTTTATAGATCATTTTGTAGTAATAGTGAAACATAAACCGTACAGAGACTTCAGGCGTTAATGTACATCACTTTAAATCAGTGATGAAATCACGGTTTGTAATATAACAACATAAACATTAGACTATGTACAGCAGGCTGAAAGTGTACAGTTATAGTATAGTAAATATTATATATTATTGCAGTGTACAGTATAGTATATTATAGTAGGCTAAATATATTGTATATTATTGCATTGTACAGTATAGTATATTATAGTAAATATATATATTATTGCAGTGTACAGTATAGTATATTATAGTAAATATATATTGGTCTCACGGTGCTCCGATATGGCAAAGTTCCAGGCATTATCACGTGGTGAAAGTGTTTTTAATTTATTTATGTTTTACTACAAAGTTGTGTCGTGTCGTCGAATAGTGGGGTCCCTTCGTGGTTGCCATCATTATGTCGTATCTCATTGTAGTCTATAGGAGTACTTTTGACCGTGTGTGGATAGTGAAGTAGAGTCCAGGCATGTCCTCTTTTGCAGTCATTTTATTTAAGGACATTCAGCTTAGTTACACCAAATCATGTTCAGAGCAGGCATCCTATCTCTCTGCCCTACTCTCTCCAACTGCCAAGAGTGACTGACCCCAGTTGCCTGAGAGCCAGCACCTGAAGAACAGCCCCCATAGACAGCTCCTGAAGACAGCCCCCCTCTGCACCTTTGCAGAGGCCTTTTATCATTGACTAAACCCTTGTGTGTATGTACGTGCACACTGACCAATGCATGTTGTATGTGCACACTTAATTACCCCTGTGTCTCCGAGCACAAATTAACAAAGGAGGTTTATTACCCCAAACCTAGAAATCTTTGATGATCTAGATAACCCAGTGGCATTCCTGCTAACTCACTGAGTTGTTTACCCTGTGGCACAGGCCACTGCAGAAACATGCATATCTCTTAACAGATCTCAATGTTCTCACACAGAAAGTCATTACTTGTGCACAAACACAACAGCATCATACATGATGTGAATATTCTATCATAATGTGACATGATGTGGGTTCCTCATATACCACAGTTGTCAGCTTTGTACAGTTCATTACAAAATAATATATGCATGAACTTGACTAAACTAAGGTGGGTGTATTAGTGAAATATATTAAACTTCACCACCAAACAGTTCATTCATTCAGCTGACTACTCTACCTCAATGTATTTTAAAAAAAAAAGAATAAATATAATAATAATCCACTAATGTGGTAGGCAATTAGCAGACAACAAAACAAAGATACACAATTAAACAACACCCCCGGTGATAAACACACATTTTACCGGAATTACATTTTTAAGAAATGACTTTTCAAAACATTTGCAGAATATTTAACCCAATTTCCAGACTAATAAAGCAATCATTCACCATAATTCAGCACCGTATCACATTTAGCTGGATACAACTGGAACCCCCTCAAGGATCACTGAATAAAATCAGAATCACTTAAAAAACAGCTTTCAATCTGGACACAGAATGGATGTCATGAGCTCAAGCCATCCAATTTGCATGGGAACACCTTTTGGTGTTCAAGTAATATGTTATAGTTTAACTGTTCAAAAATAGCAGATCTACAAGCTCATAGCTTGCCCCTCGGTGGCAAGCTATGAGCTTGTATTTAGAAATCTGGAAAATGTGGTGCAAATCTTTAAATAATCTATCTGTTTTAAACTAAAATATTTTACTTCTGGGGGGGTCCCTGTAACTACACTTTTTCACTCATGAGGCAATGTTCAACTCTCACAGTTTAACCATTTTAAATGGTCAAAATGGAATAATGCTAAATAAGATCTCATGACACTTTAGATTTTTTTCAGTCTCAATCAACTGTGAAGAAGTATGAAAGTTTCTTAAATAATAAAGAAATGTTTAGGACTGTGATGTTTAATGAAATAATTCCATTTCAATAGACTGAGGTTTTCATTTTATGATAAATATGAGAGCTTTATGGTTTAATGAAGATACTTTGTACTTACTTTCCATTTCTAGTTTTATCTCTTGAAATACACATCTTATAGCTACTAATGACTGAAAACAGTTGATCTAAAAGCTCACAACACCTCACACTGCGACATGCAAATGTGAACTTATAAATCGTTATTTTCAGGTGAGACAATAACCATGCTGGACTTAGAACCTGGTTTTGGACATTCAGATGTCGCCATTTAAAAGCTAACCCTATTCATCACGGTTAATATTTTGCTGAAAAATAAAACCTGACCCTAAAAAGAAAAACAAACTAACCCCCCACACACCAGGTAGTGTGGTTACCATGCCTCGATGGAACTACAAATATTTGTGCCTCTCATCCAATAGTTGCTCCCTAGATTAAAAGGAATAAATATATTGTATATATATGTAAAGCAGGGCTCAGTCACACTTTAGGCACACATACTAGAGTGAACTAAAGGCAATTCTTGGGGAGACGTGAAATAAAAATAAATCTGAAAGTGAGCATCATATAATCATAAAATAAATCTATCAGTATTGACACAGCCCAAACCTCACACCACCACCATCCAAGTGTTAAACCAATACATATATTTAATAACACCTAACAAGTGTTCTTGTGCTTTAACCCCAGAAATGTGAGTTCACCTGTGGGAGGAGCATAAAATGCCAACCTGGCTGAAAACACAACCTCCTCCCCTCAGTTGGTGTCGCAGACGTGGTTTCAGTTCTGTTACGTGTGGTATTTGCTCTCAGTGTCTGAAGCAAGTCGGTTTCCTGCGTCTGCTGTTTCATCCACATGTTGACTTACAGACGGCATTTGTCCTGCGGATCCTCGTGTCTGAGAAACAGAAATAGAAAGATCGATTCATCGATACCCATATATTATAGACTCATAACGCAGTTTCACTGTACACGCCATTTGTACTTCGACACTTCACTAGGACACGTTCCCCGTGTGGAAAGCCCTTTAGGAAGTTTTATTTTCATTTTAAGATCTGGGAGGGTGAAAAGGTGGACTATAGGGCTAAAGCCTCCGTGCAATCAACATGAAAACTGTGTAATACGCACATAGGATACACAAACACACAACCCTCGATCATTTCTTATGATTCAATTTCTGTGTGACGGGCAAACATCAATCTCTCATTGATGTGTTTTCACGTATAGAATATGCGTGTAGGTCTTCTCTACAAAACGGGATCAAGCGAAACATAACTATCAGGAATTCGATGAAACATGGTAAAACTGAATCAGCAGTAGCAACGTGTCACAAGTTAATGTCTTTAACTAGTGTATCTATAAACACAATGGACACAACGAAACGACCAACAGCAGGCAATCTACACACAGGGGTGTATCCAGGGAATTTTTACTAGGGTGGCCAAGATGACACACAAATATAATCTGAGGTGGCCATGGAATCATGGAATTATAAACACATACGGGGGTCTGGGGGTCCTCCCACGCAGAAAATGTATTTCTTCAGTGCTATTTCCTGCATTTTAAAGGAAAGCACATTGCTGGTACACGCTGTAGCAGCTGACTCTGACTTTATATATATATATATATATATATATATATATATATATATATATATATATATATATATATATATTATATATATATAATATATATATATATATATATATATAAAGAAGCTCTCAATATCGTTGCTTCTTCTCTTCATCTTAGTTATATCACTGGAGGCATCAAATCAATTAACCAATTAAGCATTCAATCAATTCACTTCAAAAGCATAGTAGTAGGCCTAAATATCAAGAGGGATTATTGTCGAATTGCCAGTGTACACATTTTGTGTTCATGAGGCTATAGTTGGGGAACTTGCGTCAATTGTAATTGTCTTTATATAAATTATTTTTGAAAAGTCTATGAGAAAAATGAATGAGGAAAACACTTCTGGAACCGGGCGGTGACGTCACTGCGCAGGTCTAGAAGATCAGCACTCGGGAGTGTGCAAACTTGCAGATTGCACACAAGTAGGCAATGGCCTACTCGTGTGTGAGCGGAGCGGGCTAATACTCATGACTTCAGCAGGACTTACGTCACTGTTACGTCATCACCTACACCGGCCAATCGCACGCACCGTGCACCAATCGCTTAAAAGATCCCTGGCTAATAAGACAAATATGCCTTTAAAACACTATACTTGCCTTCTATAAATAAAACGTAAAGATAAAAACACCTTCAATACATACATTTCTTTCGTGAATAGAGAATCTTTCACTCAATAGGAGGTGCTCCTGTCGCAGGATGATGATGTCACAGAGCATGTGCTTCCATAGAACTAGATCACACAAGGACATGTGACATCATCAACCTGCGCCAGGAGCAGTTCCTGTTGAGTGAAATGTTCACTATTTATGAAAGAAATAAGATGCCATTGGTGTTTTTATTTGTTTATGTTAGTTATATAGGGAAAGTATAATGTTTTAAGTGATATTTGTCTTATTAGCATAAGACTTATTAGACTTATTCGTATTCTTATTATTACCCCACATTATAACATACAGTGTGGTGATTGATAGAAATATTTCATATTTCTGAAGTTTATTGTGAATGATTTTATATATGCCATCCATGGAATTCTAACTGGGTCACGCTACTACCTTGAAGATCTGCTATTTTGAGAAACTTGCCATCATGCCTCTGTACAATGCATCTGCTCATCACATAAAGTTCACCTTGACATTATCTGTTTTCAGGATGTCCAAAATGTTTGTGATTGTAACCTCTTTATCATTACTAATGTGCAGTTATTGTTTGAGTTTTCTGTCACCAATGGTTGATCTGTTTTTCAGGAGACACGTAGCGTCGTAGCCTAGGTCACTTTGATCTCTGAACCATCCACTATGATCTTGCACTTTTTGTTATACCTCTCCATGTGAAACTGTGATGCATTTTGATTACAATGCTTGACCATTTTGCCGCAGCCCGCTTGTCTTTAACCAGCAAAAATTCTCACATGTCCACTTCTACGTAAAAATGAGAGAACGTAAAAATGAAACCAAATGGACCCTTGCGGGTCCATTTGGTTTCATTTTCACACTCTCAAGAGTTAAAATTCATCATCGTAATTAGCCCAGGTCTACACTGTAGAAGATTAATGGTCATTTTGATCTGTATGTTAATTTGCCTGTTTTGTTTCCCAAATCCAGCCTGGAATTGTGGATATCTAGAAAGCAGGGAAAGACACAGAGGCAGAGTGCAATGACTGCCTTCAAGACAAATGTATCTTGTGTTGTGTTATAGTGCACTATGTTGCACACTTGCCCGATCGGGCAACCAGGTAGCAGTCTTCACTTGCCCCACCATTTTTTTTACTTGCCCCGGGCAAGTGGGCAAGTGTTAGTGTCAAGCCCTGCTATTTATATGAAATGGGTTAGGGTTAGTCTTTAGATTTAAGCTGCAGAGCTGTGAGGGTATAACTGCACAAAGGTACATCAACTTACTGGCCTACTCCGAACAATGCAAGTTGGAAATGAGAGGGTTCCGGGGTTTGCACACACAGGCGCGCACTTTGCTGCATTTTGGAAGGATTAAAAAAAATCACACTTCTGTGAAATGAGGGGCGCTCATACATCATTGTACATCCCATTGCTCAGCCAATCAGATGATCATTATTCTGATTGAGCAGCAGGGGCGGTACTGTGACCCCGCTCTCACCAGCCCGAGGACCAGATGGATTATATCTCCACTGGGAGGAGACCCCGGGGCAGACCGAGGACCAGATGGATTATATCTCCACTGGGGGGAGACCCCGGGGCAGACCGAGGACCAGATGGATTATATCTCCACTGGGGGGAGACCCCGGGGCAGACCGAGGACCAGATGGATTATATCTTCACTGGGAGGAGACCCCGGGGCAGACCGAGGACCAGATGGATTATATCTGCACTGGGAGGAGACTCCAGGGCGGACCGAGGACCAGATGTAGGGATTACATCGACTCTTGGCCTTGAGCCAACTCAGGATCCTCCTAAAAGGAAGTCACTGACGTTGCTCTGGAGAGGAAAGTCTGGAGCTCTGGTGGAGCTATTGCCTCCACAACCTGGTTGAAGATTAATGGATGAGTTGGAGGAGAGTGGTCTGTGAGATCAGTTAGAGAAACCTCAGCCGTACCCTGCATGGATGGAAAAAAACTCAAAGTCATTTGAAATGAGACGTTCAAAAATGAGTCTAGACTGGGTCTAAAGCTCCTGCTCCTCTATCTGACACAGAAGAGACAGAGGGTTACGGTTTAGAACCAGAACCTACTGGACCTCCTCTATCTGACACAGAAACAGAGGGTTAAGGTTTAGAACCAGAACCAGGACCTACTGGACCTCCTCTATCTGACACAGAAACAGAGGGTTACGGTTTAGAACCAGAACCTACTGGACCTCCTCTATCTGACACAGAAACAGAGGGTGAGGGTTTAGAACCAGAACCTACTGGACCTGCTCTATCTGGCACAGAGACAGAGGGTTAGGGTTTAGAACCAGAACTTACTGGACCTCCTCTATCTGACACAGAAACAGAGGGTTAAGGTTTAGAACCAGAACCAGGACCTACTGGACCTCCTCTATCTGACACAGAAACAGAGGGTTAGGGTTTAGAACCAGAACTTACTGGACCTCCTCTATCTGACACAGAAACAGAGGGTTAGGGTTTAGAACCAGAACTTACTGGACCTCCTCTATCTGACACAGAAACAGAGGGTTAGGGTTTAGAACCAGAACCTACTGGACCTGCTCTATCTGACACAGAAACAGAGGGTTAGGGTTTAGAACCAGAACTTACTGGACCTCCTCTATCTGACACAGAAACAGAGGGTTAAGGTTTAGAACCAGAACCAGGACCTACTGGACCTCCTCTATCTGACACAGAAACAGAGGGTTAGGGTTTAGAACCAGAACTTACTGGACCTCCTCTATCTGGCACAGAGACAGAGGGTTAGGGTTTAGAACCAGAACTTACTGGACCTCCTCTATCTGGCACAGAGACAGAGGGTTAGGGTTTAGAACCAGAACTTACTGGACCTCCTCTATCTGACACAGAGACACCGAGGAGCCCAGTGCCCAGCACCAGAACCCGGGGTACAGCGGTTCACTGAAGGCAGCCTGGAAGGTGAACAGGTCCGTCATGGTGTCGGAGGAGATGCGGTAGAAGCGGAGCGTGCCGTCGGGCCAGTCCAGGCGCACGCCCACGCGGTTCGATCCCGCCGGCGGCACGGGCACGATGGTGTCCACGCGGTCATGCCGGACGATGTAGCGGTTGCCGTGGCGACCCTCGAAGCACTCCAGGCTCCAGGAGGTCTTGTCCTGGCCGAAGGCGGCGTCCTCGCGGGCGACGCGGCGGTAGGCCACGGCGATGCTGACCACGCCGCTCCACTCCACCTCCCAGTAGTAGCGCCGCGTCAGGCCCTGCCGCAGCAGCACCTGCTCCCAGCGCTGGAAACGCTGGGCGCGCGGCGGGTAGGGCTGCCGCTCAGCGGCGTAGCGGGCCGCGCGCTCGTCCTCACTGAGGACCAGCTGGGCGTGCGCCGTGTCCGGGTCCAGGGAGAGGAGTCCTGCGCCGCCGCAGGGCTTCTCTTCTGGCGTCGACGAGACGAAGGAAAAGTCGTCGTCCGTCCGGTCTCCGGCCTCCGGGAACCGTCGCGTTGATATTAGCGCCGTCGTCCGCTGACCCCGTCTTGTTCTCTAGGATGCTCGCTGTAGCCGCTGCCGTGTGTGAGTCCACGGGGGAGATGCTGTGCATTGCTGGCGTATCTCCGCTCCTGCCGCCGCTGCTCCCCCGCCGCTCCTCGCTCTCTGTGCTCCCCCGCCGCTCGCACTCCTCTGTGCTCCCCCGCCGTTCGCCGCTCTCCCGCCGCTTGCGCTCCTCTGCGCTCCCCGCGCTCGCCGCTCCCCCGCCGCTCGCCGCTCCCCCCCCGCCGCTCGCTCCCCCGCCGCTCGTCGCTCCCCCGCCGCTCGCGCTCGGCAAACAGGAATCGCTGGCTCAGCGCCTCCACGTCTCGGCTCAGCTGCAGCTTCTCCTCCCAGTGCTTCTTCTTCTCCTCGCGCCGCTCCTCCTCCAGCGCCAGGATCTTCTGCTGCAGTTGCAGCGTCTGCGTGTCGTTCTGCTCCGTCTGCGCGCGCAGGCGCTCGCGCTGTGCCTCGGCCTGCAGCAGCCTGCGGGCCAGCAGCTCCCGCTCGGCCAGCAGTCGCTCCCGCTCCTCCTCCAGGGCTCGCTTCTCCTCCTCCAGGCGCGAGATGTGCTCCTGCTGCTTGCGAGTCGTTCCTCTCTCCTCGCCCTCCTCCGTCATGCTGGCATCGCCCTCCTTCCTCCGAGGAGAAGCTGGTGACAGCAGAGCCTCCTCCTTCTCCTCCTGCATGGCCTTCAGGCTCTGTTGTCTCTCTCCTTCCTGCTGCGTTCCACCTCCTCCTGGGAGGAGATGAGCCTCCGCGCCAGCGCCTGGTTCTCTGCCACCAGCTGAGTCCCTCTCCTCCCGGAGGCCTCTCAGCGCCTCCTGCATCTCCTCCTGCATCTGCAGGAACTTGTGCTCCTTGGCCTTCATCTGGTTCCTCATGCTCTCCATCTCCACGTATTCCTCTGTCAGCTCCGCTGGGAGAAGGAGCGACCTCCCCGACGATTCCTCCTCGCTTCGGAGCGGCTGGACGTTCTTCTCCCCACCGCCGACCTCCTGCTCTCCTCCTGTGACTCTTCCACCTCCGGGATCTTCTGGTTTTCCATGGCCTCCTGGAGAAGCCGTTGGATCTCCTGCTGCGCAGAGAGGAGCGCAGCCTCCTTATCTTTCAGTTGCTCTGTGTTCATCTCCAGAATCTTCTGCTTGGCTGTGGCCTCCTGGGAGAGCCGTTGGATCTCCTCCTGGTGAGCAGAGAGGAGCACAGCCTCCTTATCTTTCAGTTGCTCTGTGTTCATCTCCAGGATCTTCTGGTTTACTGTGGCCTCCTGGATGAGCCGTTGGATCTCCTGCTGAGCAGAGAGGAGCGCAGCCTCCTTGTTTTTCACTTGCTCTGCATTCATCTCCAGGATCTTCTGGTTTACTGTGGCCTCCTGGATGAGCCGTTGGATCTCCTGCTGAGCAGAGAGAGCGCAGCCTCCTTTCCTTCAGGAGTTGCTCTGCATTCATCTCCAGGATCTTCTGTTTACTGTGGCCTCCTGGAGGAGCCGTTGGATCTCCTGGTGTGCAGAGAGGAGCGCAGCCTCCTTATTTCAGTTGCTCTGCGTTCTCTCCAGAATCTTCTGCTTGGCTGTGGCCTCTTGGGAGAGCAGTTTGATCTCTTGCTGAGCAGAGAGGAGTGCAGCCTCCTTGTCCTTCAGTAGTCGCTCTGCATTCTTCTCCAGGATCTTCTGGTTTTCCACGGCCTCCTGGTGGACCGTTTGATCTCTTGTTGAGCAAAGAGGAGCGCAGCCTCCTTGTCCTTCAGGAGTTGCTCTGTGTTCATCTCCAGATTCTTCTGGTTTACTGTGGCCTCTGGAGGAGCCGTTGGATCTCTTGCTGTGCAGAGAGGAGTGCAGCCTCTTGTCCTTCAGGAGTTGCTCTGTGTTCATCTCAGATTTCTTCTGGTTTACTGTGGCCTCCTGGGAGAGCCGTTGGATCTCTGCTGTGCAGAGAGGAGCGCAGCCTCCTTGTCCTTCAGGAGTTGCTCCATGTTCTTCCGGTCCTCCTGCATGCGCTTCACGTCCTCCTTCAACATCAGGAACTTGCTCTCGGTGGCTTTCATCTCGTACTTCATGTCTTCGTTTCTTCTGCTCGACCGACAGGAACTCTGGGTGGAGTCTTCTTTAGCTCGGACCAGCAGGAGCTTCTCCTGCTCCCATTGGCTCCTCTCCAGACTCCTCTCTTCGTCCCATTGGCTCCTCTCCTGTCTCCTCTCTTGTCCCATTGGCTCCTCTCCTGTCTCCTCTCTTCGTCCCATTGGCTCCTCTCCTGTCTCCTCTCTTCCTCCATTGGCTCTGTCCTGTCTCTTCTCCTCTTCCCACTGGCTCCTGTCCTGCGTCTTGCCTCTTCCATTGGCTGTGCTCCTGCCTCCTGGCGTCCTCCCATTGGCTCCTCTCGCTGCGTCGCTGCTCCTCTGCGTCCCTCATGCTCTGGGCCATGGCTGCCAGGCTGCTCTGGGCGCTGCGGACCTGCTCCTCCAGCGCTCCCTCTCCTGCTCGAAAGCCTTCCCCTCGGCCTCCGCCTCTCCCTCTCCTCCCGCCGCTGCTCTCTGAGCGTTGGCCTCCTGCTGCACTTTGGCCATCCAGTCGTTCATCTCCTTCATCTCTGCGCGGGCGCGCTCCATCCTCTGCTCGGCGGCGGCCAGCCGCTGCGCCGTGGCTTCCTTCTCAGGAGCAGGGCGAAACGCTCTCCTCCCAGAGCTTCCTCTCTGGCGCCGCCCTCCTGCTCCTCGGCCGTCTTCTCCTCCAGCTTGCGCAGGGCACTCTGACTGGCGCCGTCTCGTAGCGCGCAAACTCGCCGCGCTGCTCGGCGGCCGCCAGCTCTGCTGCAGCTCCTCTTCTCCCTGAGGAGGGCGCTCCTCTCTCCTCGCCTCGCTTCCTGTCCTCCTGCAGGTACTTGGCTCCTCCTTCAGCTTCAGGAACTTGCTCTCGGCGGCCTTCGTCTCGTTACTTCATGTCCTCGTTCTTCTTCTCGGCCGCCAGGAACTTCTGCGACGAGTCCTCCTTGTGCGGGAGCAGCAGGAGCCTCTCCTGCTCCCACTGGCTCCTCTCCTGCCTCCTCTCCTCATCCCACTGGCTCTGTCCTCGCGGCGCAGCTCCTGGGCGTGCCGCAGGCTCTCGGCGTTTTGTGCTCGGCGGCGGCGAAGCTGCAGCTGCAGCTGCGTCTTCTCCTGCTGCCACTGGCCGCGCTCCAGCCGCCGCTCCTGCTCCCACGTCGCCTCCTTGCGCTTGAAGTCGTCCTCGCGCTGCACGCTGAGCTGGAAAGCGCTGCTCCCAGCGGCGCGCTCCTCGCGCCGCTCGTCCTCCATGCCGCGGATCTTCTCCTGCATCCTCATGATCTTCTGCGTCATCTCAATCATCTGGCGGATGCGCTCCTCGGACTTGGCATACTTCCACCGCGCTCTCCCTCCATCTCCTTCACCTTCTCCTCCATCTTCACCATGAGCTGTAGCTGCTCCTCCGACGTGATCGTCCTCGCGCTTGTCCTCCTCCATGTTCTGGATCTTCCCCAGGATGTCCCTGATGTTCTTCTCCTGGGAGAGCAGCCGGTCGGACAGCTTGGGCTCCTTGCGCTCTCTCTTCCTGACGAGGTCTTGACGGTCCCTCGCGCGTCCTCCCTCAACCAGCCAGTCCCCCAGGGGGTCCTTGGGGGCGCGTCGTCGAGGGCAGAAGCGGCGCGTCTTCGGACGGCGCTTCATTCTGGGTGGTGAGAGGCGACGGGGAGGGCGTGGCGCTGACCAGGCCCGTCCCCTCTCCTCGGACGACGGCGCCCCTCCCTCCTCCTCTCTTTTTTGCCAAACTTCTTCTTGACGAGCTTCAGTAGAAACCGAGTTCCGCCGTCTCTGCCGTCGGCGGCGGCGGAACTCTGAACGGCGAGCCGACTCTGGACGAGTTCATTCATCTCTCGCGCGTCTCTCTCTCTCCGTCGTCGTCTCGCGCTCGTCTCTCTCTGTCGGTGCAAAGTGTCGTGTCTACGATTCGATGGCCAGGCGGCGGGCCGCCTCCTCCATTTATACGACGCAGGACTCTCCGGGTGGTGTGTTTTAGTGTGCGTGCGGCAGACCTTGTGGCGATTGGTTCGCACTCTCCCCAGGATGGTTGTTTTAGTGTGCGTGCGGCAGACCTTGTGGCGATTGGTTCGCACTCTCCCCAGGTTGGTGTAGAGGTGCAGGGCTTTTCAACCAGTGTTCAAGTTTATTAATATGTCCAAATTGGCACTTTGTTTTGCAGCACTAATGAAGCTCTAAAAAAACCATTAAAACCACAACAAACACATTACAAACATATTACAAAACACATTACAAACATGACAACTACAGACACACATAGTAGCAAAAAAACAGATATAAACAAATACAAATAAATTGTATAAAGTGCAAACTAGAGCTAAAGTGCACCAAGTGACTAATACTCACCACCCATCCCTGAGATAACAGCCTAGTGTCTACTTCTCTTCTTTCCCTTATTGATAGCTCTAATGGAGGGTACCTATAGGTATAATTATAAGCCTATAGCTATGGAGCTAACGGTTAGCTATGGAGCTAACCGGTAAAGTTCGCATGGATGCCAAACTCTGTCAAGGAAACACTCACTCCTACTCCGGATTGTGACGGCCGTCTTCTGCTTGATAGGAGAGTGAAAGATCTGGAGCTCTGTATATACAGTAGCTCCTAGGGTTAGGGTTAGGTACCCCTAACCCTAACTAACCCTCTGTATATACAGTAGCTCCTGCACCATATCCATGAAGACGAAACAATTTCTTGATGCTTGCAGGCCACTGCAGCTACTGACTGTGCTCCATTATCCCAGATAAGTTTGAGAAGTCCCTGCCTGGCTCTGTGCCAAGCTGTCAAGCAAACCAGAGCTTTGGGCCATGGATCCTTTACCTGAGCCCCCCCCTCCCCCCCCCCCCCCCTGGAAACGTTTCCCCCTGTCACGTTTCCAGGGGGAAACGTGACAGGCGGGTTAGGGTTAGGGTTAGGCAGCTTCTCCATCCATCCCCATAGAAAACGTGACAGGCGGTTAGGTTTGGTTGGGTTAGGCAGTTCTCCATCCATCCCCATAGAAAATACCTTCGAGCCTCTTGCGATAGAAAACTAGTGTTTCTACCTTCAAAAAGAAAAGGTGCCCTACACCAGAGCCTTCAGTAGGAGAGTTGCCATATTCCCCTTCACTCACTGCTGGAAGCAGTGTTGCCAACTGCAGATTCCAAAATGCATTAGTGGCACTTCCATAATGCACTAGATGTGCTAGATGCTCACCTGGAACATTACAGATCAAAATGACCATTAATCTGCTACATTCTCTAGTTGTGTAGACTAAGTCGGGCTAATTCACATGATGAATATTTTAACTCTTGGGGTGTGAAAATGGAAAACCAAGGTATATATAACATGTGGCGAGGGATCAACATCCCCAGCCTCATCGGCAGCAGGTGTACCGAGTACGATGGTTATCCATGCGTCGCGCGCGGCGGTGGACAAAACCTCGCCGATTGGGGTCAACATCCCTAAAAGGGAACCAAAAGGGATCTAGCTGGACGCAGTTGGGGAACGCAGTTCTGAAACAGGTGGGTTTTGAGTGCTGATTTGACACCCGCTTCGACCTCTATCCATGGATTGAATAGAGCATAATCACGAGTAATCACACGATCGAATACAACGAGTAGACGCAGATAACAGATACCCGCCGGGCAAGTAGATATTTTGTATTCATTGCATCGGTGGATCACGGCTACTACTAGTAGGGCGGGGCAAACGGAAGTTTTACTGAGGTTATGGTTAGGGTTAGGTTAGGTTTAGGCATAGTTTACTGAGGTTAAGTTAAGGTGTTGGGTTAGGTGTAGGCATAGCTAGTTTTTTACTGAGGTTTGTTTAGAGCCCGACCGATATAAAATTTCAAGGGACGATCCGATAGCCGATACAATATGGAATTACAATCACCGATAGCCGATTTGTGACCGATATAGTTTTTTTAAAGCTGGAATGAAAATAGACTTTTTTCTACTTTGAATTGTGCAAGATTTGGTGCCGATATGATTATGCAGTGATACAGTCACAATTGACGTAGTACATGGTAGACAAACTGCTGTCTTAAACCATATCTTTATTCAGACAAAAGAAAGAGTTGTAGAACTAGCATTACACACTCAGGTCAATGTTCCCACTTCTGCAGCATCTCCAAAAAACACAAGAATCGTCGTGAAAGCTATGTGTTCTCCAGCATTTTCAGAGAGAAGATTCTTTGTCCTTTTATCACCACTTTGTCATAAACTTCATGCAGCTTCTGTGTGCGGAAGTACTTCTCAGTCTTCAGGGTGTACCTCGGCTCCATGGCAGCTACAAGTCTCTTAAAACAAACTCCTTCAACATGTTGAATGTGTGGGTGTGTGTGTGTGTGTGTGTGTGTGTGTGTGTGTGTCAGTGGCAAGCATCGCCAGCTTCTTTGCTCTTGAAAATCCAGTGTCCTTTCTCCTTTTGTCACCATCTTTGTGTAGAACACATTTTATTAGATTTTTTAAAAAATTTATTTAATCATGTATACGAAAGTGTGTTTCAAACTTTGTTTTTAATGTGATCATGTGTTTTGCATGAATGTGTTCTGAAGGGGCAAATAATTGACAGTTTGTTTAAAATAGAAAAGAAACATCTATATTATCTATAAAGCAATGCAATGTGACGTAACAGCATGCTGCAATTACAGTTGAGTTGGCTAATTCATAACCCCTCATTAACACCACATATATTTTAAATGATCTTTCTTCCTCCTCCTTTCTCCTTCTGTTGTCTCAATGTTGGCTAATAGCTACTTACTCAGGGGCGGATTGGCCATCTGGAGTACAGGAGTTTTCCGGTGGCCTGCGCCACCTATGGCCTGGACAAGATCCAAATGCACTAGAATGTGCTGATGCTCACCTGGAACATACAGATCAAAATGACCATTAATCTTCTCCATTCTCTAGTTGTGTAGACTAAGTTGGGGTAATTCCACATGATGAATATTTGAACTTTGAGGGTGTAAAAATGAAACCAAATGGCCCGCGGGGCCATTTGGTTTCATTTTTACACCTCAAGAGTTAAAATATTCATATGTGAATTAGCCCAACTTAGTCTACACAACTAGAGAATGTAGAAGATTAAGGTCATTTTGATCTGTATGTTCCAGGTGAGCATCTAGCACATTCTAGTGCATTTTGGATCTTGTCTAGGCCACTAGGTGGCGCAGGCCACGGGAAAACTCCTGTACTCCGATGGCCAATCCGCCCATGGTATGTAGCTAGTTAGCCAACATTGTGACAAACAGAAGGAGAAAGGAGGAGGAAGAAAGATCATTTAAAATATAGTGTGGTGTTAATGAGGGTTATGAATTTGCCAACTCAATCTGTAATTGCAGATGCAGTTTAGTCACATTGCATTGCTTTATAGATAATATAGATGTTCTTTTCTATTTTTAAACAAACTGTCAATTATTTGCCCCTCAGAACAATTCATGCCAAATATATGATCACATTAAAAAAAGTTGAAGTTTCTTTCGTATACATGATTAAATATATTTTTAAAAATTCCTAATAAAATGTTTTCTTCACACAGATGGCTGACAAAAGGAGAAAGGACACTGGATTTCAAGAGCAAAGAAGCTGGAGATGCTTGCCATGATACACACACACACACACACACACACACACACACACCCACACATACATACATGTTGAAGTGTTTGTTTAAGAGACTTGTAGCTGCCATGGAGCGAGGTACACCCTGAAGACTGAGAAGTTCTTCCGCACACAGAAGCTGCATGAAGTGTATGACAAAGTGGTGTATAAAAGTCAAAGAGCTTCTCTCTGAAAAAGCTGGAGAACACATAGCTTTCACGACAGATTCTTGTGTTTTTGGAGATGCTGCAGAAGTGGGACATTGACCTGAGTGTGTAATGCTAGTTCTACTACTCTTTCTTTTGTCTTGAAAAAGATATTGGTTTAAGACAGCAGTTTGTTCTACCATGTACTACTGTCAATGTGACTGTATCACTGCATAATCATATCGGCACCAATCTTTGCACAATTCAAAGTAGAAAAAGTCTATTTTCATTCCAGCTTTAAAAAAAACTATATCGGTCACAAATCGGCTATCGGTGATTGTATTCCATATTGTATCGGCATATCGGATCGTCCCTGAAATTTTATATCGGTCGGGCTCTAAACATAACCTCAGTAAAACTAGGCTATGCCTAACCTAACCCCAACCCTAAACTTAACCTCAGTAATCTTATGCCTAAACCTAACCTAACCCTAACCATAACCTCAGTAAAACTTCCTTTGCCCCGCCCTACTAGTAGTAGCCGTGATCCACCGATGCAATGAATACAAAATATCTACTTGCCCGGCGGGTATCTGTTATCTGCGTCTACGTTGTATTCGATCGTGTGATTACTCGTGATTATGCTCTATTCAATCCATGGATAGAGGTCGAAGTCGAAGCGGTGTCAAATCAGCACTCAAAACCCACATGTTCAGAACTGCGTTCCCCAATGCGGTCCAGCTTAGATCCCTTTTGGTTCCCTTTTAGGGATGTTGACCCCATCGGGCGAGGTTTTTAGTCCCTGACCGCCGCGCGCGGAACGCATGGATAAACCATCGTACTCTGGTACACCGTGCTGCGATGATGCTGGGGATGTTGATCCTCGCCACATGTTATATATCCATTTGGTTTCATTTTCACACCCTCAAGAGTTAAAATTATTCATCATGTGAATTAGCCGACTTAGTCTACAAAACTAGAGAATGTAGAAGATTAATGGTCATTTTGATCTGTATGTTCCAGGGTGAGCATCTAGCACATTCTAGTGCATTTTGGAAGTGCCACTAATGCATTTTGGATCTTGGCAGTTGGCAACACTGCTTCCAGCAGTGAGTGAAGGGGAATATGGCACTTCCTACTGGAAGGCTCTGGTGTAGGGCACCTTTTCTTTTTTGAAGGATAGAAACACTAGTTTCTATCGCAAGAGGCTCGAAGCTATTTTCTATGGGGATGGATGGAGAAGCTGCCTAACCTAACCTAACCCTAACCCGCCTGTCACGTTTTCTATGGGGATGGATGGAGAAGCTGCCTAACCCTAACCCTAACCGCCTGTCACGTTTCCCCTGGAAACGTGACAGGGGGAAACGTTTCCAGGGGGGGGGGGGGGGGGGGGGGGGGCTCAGGTAAAGGATCCATGGCCAAAGCTCTGGTTTGCTTGACAGCTTGGCACAGAGCCAGGCAGGGACTTCTCAAACTTATCTGGGATAATGGGAGCACAGTCAGTAGCTGCAGTGGCCTGCAAGGCATCAAGAAATTGTTCGTCTTCATGGATATTGTGCAGGAGCTACTGTATATACAGAGGGTTAGGGTTAGGGTTAGGGTTACCTAACCTAACCCTAGGAGCTACTGTATATACAGAGCTCCAGATCTTTCACTCTCCTATCAAGCAGAAGACGGCCGTCACAATCGGAGTAGGAGTGAGTGTTTCCTTGACAGAGTTGGCATCCATGCGAACTTTACGGTTAGCTCCATAGCTAACCGGTTAGCTCCATAGCTATAGGCTTTTAGATTATACCTATAGGTACCTCCATTAGAGCTATCAATAAGGGAAAGAAGAGGAAGTAGACGCTAGGCTGTTAGTCTCAGGGATGGGTGGTGAGGTATTAGTCACTTGGTGCACTTTAGCTCTAGTTTGCACTTTATACAGCATTTATATGTATTTGTTTATATCTGTTTTTGTGCTACTATGTGTGTCTGTAGTTGTCATGTTTGTAATGTGTTTGTAATATGTTTGTAATGTGTTTGTAATGTGTTTGTAATGTGTTTTTTAGAGTTCATTATGTGCTGCAAAACAAAGTGCCCATTTGGGACATATTAATAAACTTGAACACTGGTTGAAAAGCCCTGCACCTCTACACCAACTGGGGAGAGTGCGAACCAATCGCCACAAGGTCTGCCGCACGCACACTAAAACACACCAACCTGGGGAGAGTGCGAACCAATCGCCACAAGGTCTGCCGCACGCACACTAAAACACACCAACCCGGGGAGAGTCCTGCGTCGTATAAATGGAGGAGGCGGCCCGGCCGCCTGGCCAATCGAATCGTAGACACGACACTTTGCACCGACAGAGAGAGACGAGCGCGAGACGACGACGGAGAGAGAGAGACGGCGAGAGATGATGAACTCGTCCAGAGACGGCTCGCCGTTCAGAGTTCCGCCGCCGCCGACGGCAGAGACGGCGGAACTCGGTTTCTACTGAAGCTCGTCAAGAAGAAGTTTGGCAAAAAAGAGGAGAGGAGGAGGAGGGGCGCCGTCGTTCCGAGGAGAGGGGACGGGCCTGGTCAGCGCCACGCCTCCCCGTCGCCTCTCACCACCCAGAATGAAGCGCCGTCCGAAGACGCGACGCTTCTGCCCTCGGACGACGCGCCCCAAGGACACCTGGGGGACTGGCTGGTTGAGGGAGGACGGCGCGGGAGGGACCGTCAAGACCTCGGTCAGGGAAAGAGAGAGAGCGCAAGGAGCCCAGCTGTCCGACCGGCTGCTCTCCCAGGAGAAGAACTCAGGGACATCCTGGGGAAGATCCAGAACATGGAGGAGGACAAGCGCGAGGAGCGGATCACGTCGGAGGAGCAGCTAAGCTCATGGTGAAGATGGAGGAGAAGGTGAAGGAGATGGAGGAGGAGCGGCGGGTGGAGTATGCCAAGTCCGAGGAGCGCATCCGCCAGATGATTGAGATGACGCAGAAGATCATGAGGATGCAGGAGAAGATCCGCGGCATGGAGGACGAGCGGCGCGAGGAGCGCGGCGCTGGGAGCAGCGCTTCCAGCTCAGCGTGCAGCGCGCGAGGACGACTTCAAGCGCAAGGAGGCGACGTGGGAGCAGGAGCGGCGGCTGGAGCGCGGCCAGTGGCAGCAGGAGAAGACGCAGCTGCAGCTGCAGCTCGCCGCGCCGAGCACAAAAACGCCGAGAGCCTGCGGCACGCCCAGGAGCTGCGCCGCGAGGACAGGAGCCAGTGGGATGAGGAGAGGAGGCAGGAGAGGAGCCAGTGGGAGCAGGAGAGGCTCCTGCTGCTCCGGCACAAGGAGGACTCGTCGCAGAAGTTCCTGGCGGCCGAGAAGAAGAACGAGGACATGAAGTACGAGAGACGAAGGCCGCCGAGAGCAAGTTCCTGAAGCTGAAGGAGGAGGCCAAGTACCTGCAGGAGGACAGGAAGCGAGGCGAGGAGGAGAGGAGCGCCCTCCTCAGGGAGAAGGAGGAGCTGCAGCAGAGGCTGGCGGGCGCCGAGCAGCGTGGCGAGTTTGCGCGCTACGAGACGGCGGCCAGTCAGAGTGCCCTGCGCAAGCTGGAGGAGAAGACGGCCGAGGAAGCAGGAGGGGCGGGCGCAGGAGAGGAAGCTCTGGGAGGAGGAGCGTTTCGCCCTGCTCCTGGAGAAGGAAGCCACGGCGCAGCGGCTGGCCGCCGCCGAGCAGAGGATGGAGCGCGCCGCGCAGAGATGAAGGAGATGAACGACTGGATGGCCAAAGTGCAGCAGGAGGCAAACGCTCAGAGGAGCAGCGGCGGGAGGAGAGGGAGAGGCGGGAGGCCGAGGGGAAGGCTTTCGAGCAGGAGAGGGAGGGTGGAGGAGCAGGTCCGCAGCGCCAGAGCAGCCTGGCAGCCATGGCCCAGAGCATGAGGGACGCAGAGGAGCAGCGACGCAGCGAGAGGAGCCAATGGGAGGACGCAGGAGGCAGGAGCACAGCCAATGGGAAGAGGCCAAGACGCAGGACAGGAGCAGTGGGAAGAGGAGAAGAGACAGGACAGGAGCAATGGGAGGAAGAGAGGAGAAGGAGAGGAGCCATGGGACGAAGAGAGGAGACAGGAGAGGAGCCAATGGGACGAAGAGAGGAGACAGGAGAGGAGCCAATGGGACGAAGAGAGGAGTCTGGAGAGGAGCCAATGGGAGCAGGAGAAGCTCCTGCTGGTCCGAGCTAAAGAAGACTCCACCAGAGGTTCCTGTCGGTCGAGCAGAAGAACGAAGACATGAAGTACGAGATGAAAGCCACCGAGAGCAAGTTCCTGATGTTGAAGGAGGACGTGAAGCGCATGCAGGAGGACCGGAAGAACATGGAGCAACTCCTGAAGGACAAGGAGGCTGCGCTCCTCTCTGCACAGCAAGAGATCCAACGGCTCCCAGGAGGCCACAGTAAACCAGAAGAATCTGGAGATGAACACAGAGCAACTCCTGAAGGACAAGGAGGCTGCACTCCTCTCTGCCACAGCAAGAGATCCAACGGCTCCTCCAGGAGGCCACAGTAAACCAGAAGAATCTGGAGATGAACACAGAGCAACTCCTGAAGGACAAGGAGGCTGCGCTCCTCTTTGCTCAACAAGAGATCAAACGGCTCCACCAGGAGGCCGTGGAAAACCAGAAGATCCTGGAGAAGAATGCAGAGCGACTACTGAAGGACAAGGAGGCTGCACTCCTCTTGCTCAGCAAGAGATCAAATGCTCTCCCAAGAGGCCACAGCCAAGCAGAAGATTCTGGAGAGGAACGCAGAGCAACTGAAAGATAAGGAGGCTGCGCTCCTCTCTGCACACCAGGAGATCCAACGGCTCCTCCAGGAGGCCACAGTAAACCAGAAGATCCTGGAGATGAATGCAGAGCAACTCTGAAGGAGAAGGAGGCTGCGCTCCTCTCTGTCAGCAGGAGATCCAACGGCTCATCCAGGAGGCCACAGTAAACCAGAAGATCTGGAGATGAATGCAGAGCAAGTGAAAAATAAGGAGGCTGCGCTCCTCTCTGCTCAGCAGGAGATCCAACGGCTCATCCAGGAGGCCACAGTTAACCAGAAGATCCTGGAGATGAACACAGAGCAACTGAAAGATAAGGAGGCTGTGCTCCTCTCTGCTCACCAGGAGGAGATCCAACGGCTCTCCAGGAGGCCACAGCCAAGCAGAAGATTCTGGAGATGAACACAGAGCAACTGAAAGATAAGGAGGGCTGCGCTCCTCTGCGCAGCAGGAGATCCAACGGCTTCTCCAGGAGGGCATGGAAAACCAGAAGATCCGGAGGTGGAAGAGTCACAGGAGGAGAGCAGGAGGTCGGCGGTGGGGGAGAAGAACGTCCAGCCGCTCCGAAGCGAGGAGGAATCGTCGGGGAGGTCGCTCCTTCTCCAGCGGAGCTGACAGAGGAATACGTGGAGATGGAGAGCATGAGGAACCAGATGAAGGCCAAGGAGCACAAGTTCCTGCAGATGCAGGAGGAGATGGGAGGCGTGAGAGGCCTCCGGGAGGAGAGGACTCAGCTGGTGGCAGAGAACCAGGCGCTGGGCGGAGGCTCATCTCCTCCCAGGAGGAGGTGGAACGCAGCAGGAAGGAGAGAGAACAACCAGAGCCTGAAGGCCATGCAGGAGGAGAAGGAGGAGGCCTTGCTGTCACCAGCTTCTCCTCGGAGGAAGGAGGGCGATGCCAGCATGACGGAGGAGGGCGAGGGAGAGAGGAACGACTCGCAAGCAGCAGGAGCACATCTCGCGCCTGGAGGAGGAGAAGCGAGCCCTGGAGGAGGAGCGGGAGCGACTGCTGCCGAGCGGGAGCTGCTGGCCCGCAGGCTGCTGCAGGCGAGGCGCAGCGCGAGCGCCTGCGCGCGCAGACGGAGCAGAACGACACGCAGGACGCTGCAACTGCAGCAGAAGATCCTGGCGCTGGAGGAGGAGCGCGCGCGAGGAGAAGAAGAAGCACTGGGAGGAGAAGCTGCAGCTGAGCCGAGACGTGGAGGCGCTGAGCCAGCGATTCCTGTTTGCCGAGCCGAGCGGCGGGGGGGAGCGACGAGCGGCGGGGGGAGCGGCGAGCGGCGGGGGAGCGGCGAGCGGGGCGGGGGAGCGGCGGCGGCGGGGGGCGGGGGGAGCGCAGAGGAGCGCAAGCGGGGGAGAGCGGCGAACGGCGGGGGAGCACAGAGGAGTGCGAAGCGGCGGGGGGAGCACAGAGAGCGAGGAGCGGCGGGGGGAGCAGCGGCGGCAGGAGCGGAGATACGCCAGCAATGCACAGCATCTCCCCCGTGGACTCACACACGGCAGCGGCTACAGCGAGCATCCTAGAGAACAAGACGGGGTCAGCGGACGACGGCGCTAATATCAACGCGACGGTCCCGGAGGCGGAGACGGGAACGAAGGACGAGACTTTCCTTAGTCTCGTCGACGCCAGAAAGAGAAGCCCTGCGGCGGCGCAGGACTCCTCTCCCTGGACCCGGACACGGCGCACGCCCAGTGGTCCTCAGTGAGGACGAGCGCGCGGCCGTACGCCGCTGAGCGGCAGCCCTACCCGCCGCGCGCCAGCGTTTCCAGCGCTGGGAGCAGGTGCTGCTGCGGCAGGGCCTGACGCAGCGCTATACTGGGAGGTGGAGTGGAGCGGCGTGTCAGCATCGCCGTGGCCTACCGCCGCGTCGCCCGCGAGACGCCGCCTTACGGCCAGGACAAGACCTCCTGGAGCCTGGAGTGCTTCGAGGGTCGCCACGGCAACCGCTACATCGTCCGGCATGACCGCGTGGACACCATCGTGCCCGTGCCGGGCGGGATCGAACCGCGTGGGGCGTGCGCCTGGACTGGCCGACGGCACGCTCCGCTTCTACCGCATCTCCTCCGACACCATGACGGACCTGTTCACCTTCCAGGCTGCCTTCAGTGAACCGCTGTACCCGGGTTCTGGTGCTGGGGCACTGGGCTCCTCGGTGTCTCTGTGTCAGATAGAGGAGGTCCAGTAAGTTCTGGTTCTAAACCCTAACCCTCTGTCTCTGTGCCAGATAGAGGAGGTCCAGTAAGTTCTGGTTCTAAACCTAACCCTCTGTTTCTGTGTCAGATAGAGGAGGTCCAGTAAGTTCTGGTTCTAAACCCTAACCTCTGTTTCTGTGTCAGATAGAGGAGGTCCAGTAGGTCCTGGTTCTGGTTCTAAACCCTAACCCTCTGTTTCTGTGTCAGATAGAGGAGGTCCAGTAAGTTTGGTTCTAAACCTAACCCTCTGTTTCTGTGTCAGATAGAGCAGGTCCAGTAGGTTCTGGTTCTAAACCCTAACCCTCTGTTTCTGTGTCAGATAGAGGAGGTCCAGTAAGTTCTGGTTCTAAACCCTAACCCTCTGTTTCTGTGTCAGATAGGGAGGTCCAGTAAGTTTGGTTCTAAACCCTAACCTCTGTTTCTGTGTCAGATAGAGGAGGTCCAGTAGGTCCTGGTTTGGTTCTAAACCCTAACCCTCTGTTTCTGTGTCAGATAGAGGAGGTCCAGTAAGTTCTGGTTCTAAACCCTAAACCTCTGTCTCTGTGCCAGATAGAGCAGGTCCAGTAGGTTCTGGTTCTAAACCTCACCCTCTGTTTCTGTGTCAGATAGAGGAGGTCCAGTAGGTTCTGGTTCTAAACCGTAACCCTCTGTTTCTGTGTCAGATTAGAGGAGGTCCAGTAGGTCTGGTTCTGGTTCTAAAACCCTAACCTCTGTTTCTGTGTCAGATAGAGGAGGTCCAGTAGGTTCTGGTTCTAAACCGTAACCCTCTGTTTCTTCTGTGTCAGGTAGAGGAGCAGGAGCTTTAGACCCAGTCTAGACTCATTTTTGAACGTCTCATTTCAATTGACTTTGAGTTTTTTTCCATCCATGCAGGGTACGGCTGAGGGTTTCTCTAACTGATCTCACAGACCACTCTCCTACTCATCCATTAATTCAACCAGGTTGTGGAGGCAATAGCTCCACCAGAGCTCCAGACTTTCCTCTCCAGAGCAACGTCAGTGACTTCTTTTAGGAGGATCCTGAGTTGGCTCAAGGCCAGAGAGTCGATGTAATCCCTACATCTGGTCCTCGGTCGCCCTGGAGTCTCTCCCAGTGGAGATATAATCCATCTGGTCCTCGGTCTGCCCCGGGGTCTCCTCCAGTGAAGATATAATCCATCTGGTCCTCGGTCTGCCCGGGGTCTCCCCCCAGTGAAGATATAATCCATCTGGTCCTCGGTCTGCCCCGGGGTCTCCCCCCAGTGAAGATATAATCCATCTGGTCCTCGGTCTGCCCCGGGGTCTCCTCCAGTGGAGATATAATCCATCTGGTCCTCGGGCTGGTGAGAGCGGGGTTCACAGTACCGCCCTGCTGCTCAATCAGAATAATGATCATCTGATTGGCTGAGCAATGGGATGTACAATGATGTATGAGCGCCCCTCATTTCACAGAAGTGTGATTTTTTTTAATCCTTCCAAAATGCAGCAAAGTGCGCGCCTGTGTGTGCAAACCCCGGAACCCTCTCATTTCCAACTTGCATTGTTCGGAGTAGGCCAGTAAGTTGATGTACCTTTGTGCAGTTATACCCTCACAGCTCTGCAGCTTAAATCTAAAGACTAACCCTAACCCATTTCATATAAATAGCAGGGGTTGACACTAACACTTGCCACTTGCCCGGGGCAAGTAAAAAAAATGGTGGGGCAAGTGAAGACTGCTACCTGGTTGCCCGATCGGGCAAGTGTGCACATAGTGCACTATAACACAACAAGATACATTTGTCTTGAAGGCAGTCATTGCACTCTGCCTCTGTGTCTTTCCCTGCTTTCTAGTTATCACAATTCCAGGCTGGATTTGGGAAACAAAACAGGCAAATTAACATACAGATCAAAATGACCATTAATCTCTACAGTGTAGACCTGGCTAATTACGATGATGAATTTTAACTCTTGAGAGTGTGTGAAAATGAAACCAAATGGACCGCAAGGGTCCATTTGGTTTCATTTTTACGTTCTCTCATTTTTTTCGTAGAAGTGGACATGTGAGATTTTTGTGGTTAAAGACAAGCGGGCTGCGGCAAAATGGTCAAGCATTGTAATCAAATGCATCACAGTTTCACATGGAGAGGTATAACAAAAAGTGCAAGATTATAATGGATGGTTCAGAGATGGCAGTGACCTAGGCTACGACGCTACGTGTCTCCTGAAAAAAAGATCAACCATTGGTGACAGAAAACTCAAACAATAACTGCACATTAGTAATGATAAAGAGGTTACAATCAAACATTTTGGACATCCTGAAAACAGATAATGTCAAGGTGAACTTTATGTGATGAGCAGATGCATTGTACAGGATGATGGCAAGTTTCAAAAATAGCAGATCTTCCAGGTGGTAGCGTGCAGTAGACCCAGTTAGAATTCCATGGATGGCATATATAAATATTCACAATAAACTTCAGAAATATGAAATATTTCATCAATCACCAACTGTATGTTATAATGTGGGGTAATAATAAGAATACGAATAAGTCTAATAAGTCTTATGCTAATAAGACAAATCCACTTAAAAATTATACTTTCCCTATTTAACTAACATAAACAAATAAAAACACCAATGGCATCTTATTTCTTTTCATAAATAGTGAACATTTCACTCAACAGGAACTGCTCTGGCGCAGGTTGATGATGTCACATGTCCTTGTGTGATCTAGTTCTATGGAAGCATGCTCTGTGACATCATCATTGCGACAGGAGCACCTCCTATTGAGTGAAAGATTCTCTATTCACGAAAGAAATGTTTGTATTGAAGGTGTTTTTATCTTTACGTTTTATTTATAGAAGGCAAGTATAGTGTTTTAAAGGATATTTGTCTTATTAGCCAGGGATTTTTAAGCGATTGGTGCACGGTGGTGCGATTGGCCGTGTAGGTTGATGACGTAACAGTGACGTAAGTCCTGCTGAAGTCATGAGTATTAGCCCGCTCCGCTCACACACGAGTAGGCCATTGCCTACTTGTGTGCAATCTGCAAGTTTGCACACTCCGAGTGCTGATCTTCTAGACCTGCGCAGTGACGTCACGCCGGTTCCAGAAGTGTTTTCTCATTCATTTTTCTCATAGACTTTTCAAAAATAATTTATAATAAAGACAATTACAATTGACGCAAGTTCCCAACTTAGCCTCATGAACACAAATGTGTACACTGGCAATTCGCAATAATCCCTCTTGATATTTAGGCCTATACTATGCTTTTGAAGTGAATTGATTGAATGCTTAATTGGTTAATTGATTTGCGCCTCCAGTGATATAACTAAGATGAAGAGAAGAAGCAACGATATTGAGAGTTCTTTATATATATATATATATATTCTATTATATATTATATATATATATATATATATATATTATATATATATATATATATATATATATATAATATATATATATAAGTCAGAGTCAGCTGCTACAGCGTGTACCAGCAATGTGCTTCCTTTAAAATGCAGGAAATAGCACTGAAAGAAATACAATTTCTGCGTGGGAGGACCCAGACCCCCGTATGTGTTTTATAATTCCATGATTCATGGCACCTCAGATTATATTTGTGTGTCATCTTGGCCACCCTAGTAAAAATTCCCTGGATACACCCCTGTGTGTAGATTGCCTGCTGTTGGTCGTTTCGTTGTGTCCATTGTGTTTATAGATACACTAGTTAAAGACATTAATTACTTGTGACACGTTGCTACTGCTGATTCAGTTTTACCATGTTTCATCGAATTCTTGATAGTTATGTTTTTCGCTTGATCCGTTTTGTAGAGAAGAACCTACACGCATTTTCTATACGTGAAAACACATCAATGAGAGATTGATGTTTGCCCGTCACACAGAAATTGAATCATAAGAAATGATCGAGGGTTGTGTGTTTTGTGTATCTATGTGCGTATTACACAGTTTTTCATGTTGATTGCACGGAGGCTTTAGCCCTATTCCACCTTTTCACCCTCAGATCTTAAAATGAAAATAAACTTCCTAAAGGGCTTTCACACGGGAACGTGTCTAGTGAAGTGTCGAAGTACAAATGGCGTGTACAGTGAAACTGCGTTATGAGTCTATAATATATGGGTATCGATGAATCGATCTTTCTATTTCTGTTTCTCAGACACGAGGATCCGCTGGACAAATGCCGTCTGTAAGTCAACATGTGGATGAACAAGCAACGCAGGAAACCGACTTGCTTCAGACACTGAGAGCAAATACCACACTAACAGAACTGATACCACGTCTGCGACACCAACTGAGGGGAGGAGGTTGTTGTTTTCAGCCAGGTTGGCATTTCTTGCTCCTCCCACCGGTGAACTCACATTTCTGGGGTTAAAGCACAAGAACCTTGTTAGGTGTTATTAATTATATGTATTGTTTTAACACTTGGATGGTGGTGGTGTGAGGTTTGGGCTGTGTCAATACTGATAGATTTATTTTATGATTTATGATGCTCACTTTCAGATTTATTTTTATTTCACGTCTCCCAAGAATTGCCTTTAGTTCACTCTAGTATGTGTGCCTAAAGTGTGACTAAGCCCTGCTTTACATATATATACAATATATTTATTCCTTTTAATCTAGGGAGCAACTATTGGATGACAGACAAATATTTGTAGTTCCATCGAGGCATGGTAGCCAACTACTGGTGTGTGGGGGTTAGTTTGTTTTTCTTTTTAGGGTCAGGTTTATTTTTCAGCAATATATTAACCGTGATGGATTGGGTTAGCTTTTAAATGGCGACATCTGAATGTCCAAAACCAGGTTCTAAGTCCAGCATGGTTATTGTCTCACCTGAAAATACCGATTTATAAGTTCACATTTGCATGTCACAGTGTGAGGTGTTTGTGAGCTTTTAGATCAACTGTTTTCAGTCATTAGTAGCTATAAGATGTGTATTTCAAGAGATAAAATAGAAATGGGAAAGTAAGTACAAAGTATCTTCATTAAACCATAAAGCTCTCATATTTATATTAAATGAAAACCTCAGTCTATTGAAATGGAATTATTTCATTAAACATCACAGTCCTAAACATTTCTTTATTATTTAAGAAACTTTCATACTTCTTCACAGTTGATTGAGACTGAAGTAAATTCTAAAGTGTCATGAGATCTTATTTAGCATTATTCCATTTTGACCATTTAAATGGTTAAACTGTGAGAGCTGAACATTGCCTCATGAGCGAAAAAGTGTAGTTACAGGGACCCCAGAGTAAAATATTTTAGTTTAAAACAGATAGATTATTTAAAGATTTGCACCACATTTTCCAGATTTCTAAATACAAGCTCATAGGTGCCACCGAGGGGCGAGCTATGAGTTGTAGATCTGCTATTTTTGAACAGTTAAACTATAACATATTACTTGAACACCAAAAGGTGTTCCATGCAAATTGGATGGCTTGAGCTCAATGACATCCATTCTGTGTCCAGATTGAAAGCTGTTTTTTAAGTGATTCTGATTTTATTCAGTGATCCTTGAGGGGGTTCCAGTTGTATCCAGCTAAATGTGATACGGTGCTGAATTATGGTGAATGATTGCTTTATTAGTCTGGAAATTGGGTTAAATATTCTGCAAATGTTTTGAAAAGTCATTTCTTAAAATGTAATTCCGGTTAAAATGTGTGTTTATCACCGGGGGTGTTGGTTAATTGTGTATCTTTGTTTTGTTGTTTGCTAATTGCCTTACCACATTTAGTGGATTATTATTATATTTATTCTTTTTTTTTTTACATTGCGGTAGAGTAGTCAGCTGAATGAATGAACTGTTTGGTGGTGAAGTTTAATATATTTCACTAATACACCCACCTTAGTTTAGTCAAGTTCATTGCATATATTATTTTGTAATGAAACTGTACAAAGCTGACAACTGTGGTATATGAGGAACCCACATCATGTCACATTATGGTAGAATATCACATCAGTATGATGATGTTTGTGTTTGTGCACAAGTAATGACTTTCTGTGTGAGAACATTGAGATCTGTTAAGAGATATGCATGTTTCTGCAGTGGCTGTGCACAGGGTAAAAACTCAGTGAGTTAGCAGGAATGCCACAGGGTTTATCTAGATCATCAAAGATTTCTAGGTTTGGGGTAATAAAACCTCCTTTGTTAATTTGTGCTCTGAGACACAGGGGTAATTAAGTGTGACATACAACATGCATTGGTCAGTGTGCACGTACATACACACAAGGGTTTAGTCAATGATAAAAGGCCTCTGCAAGGTGGCAGAGGGGGGCTGTCTTCAGGAGCTGTCTATGGGGGTGTTCTTCAGGTGCTGGCTCTCAGGCCACTGGGGTCAGTCACTCTTGGCAGTTGGAAGAGAGTAGGGCAAAGAGATAGGATGCCTGCTCTGAACATGATTTGGTGTAACTAGCTGAATGTCCTTAAATAAAATGACTGCAAGAGGACATGCCTGGACTCTACTTCACTATCCACACACAGTCAAAAGTACTCCTATAGACTACAATGAAGATACGACATAATGATGGCAAACACGAAGGGACCACTATTCGAGACACGACACACTTTGTAGTAAAACATAAATAATATTAAAAAACACTTTCACCACGTGATTGCCTGGAACTTTGCCATATCGGAGCACCGTGAGACCAATATATATTTACTATAATTATACTACTGTACACTGCAATAATATATATATTTACTATAATATACTATACTGTTCACTGCAATAATATACAATATATTAGCCTACTATAATTACTATACTGTAACAGCAATAATATATAATATTTACTATACTATAACTGTTACACTTCAGCTGCTGTACATAGTCTAATGTTTATGTTGTTATATTACAAACCGTGATTTCATCACTGATTTAAAAGTGATGTACATTAACGCCTGAAGTCTCTGTACGGTTTATGTTTCACTATTACTACAAAACGATCTATAAAAGGGGATTAAGCTCCTAAAACAAGGACTGTTGCCTGAGTTAAACATAGCAGATTCTCACACACAAAGCGAGGCTTTGGTGCCCTCCTGTGGAGAACTGGAGAAACTGCAGAATGGATGATTAAAACAAAAACGGCATACAATGTTTAATGGTTTTATATACCTTGTAAAAGATTAATGTATTTTATATGGCGTTAATAACAGTAATAGGCATATGTTTAATGTGTTTCAAATTAATTCTAAAACTCAGCCTATGAAATAAATATTATGGCCCGTCAGGGATGACAATAGTGAACAGTAACATTTTTTTAAAGGGGAATTCCACCATTTTCAAAAAATCCTGAGAGGATACAAATGTGAACCAAATGCACCTCAGCGGGTCCATTTGGTTCCATTGTGTACCCTCGAGGAAAAAGGGGTCTGAAAGAAAAATCATTAACATGGTGAAATACATCTTGCTGATGTCATCAGAAGTATTTCACCATGTTAATGTTTTTTTTTTTTTTTTTTTTTTTTTTTTTTTCCTCGTTTTTTTTTTAGTTAATACAGAATTGGGTAACTTTTTTTCTATCTGTCCACCACACAACATCTCTAAGGTATATTAATGACATATTTAAAACTGAAAATGGGTGGAGCTCCCCTTTAACGTGTTTCAAATTAATTCTAAAACTCATACATAGTGTAACAGGAACGTCATATTTTTCTTTGGGTTCATGTTTCGGTCGGACATGTTTGAGTGTAACTCCGTCTCCCAGAAGTTAGATCTGCAGGTTCGTATCAAAACAATAAGGAGCGAATCAAAGATTGCCGTAGATCTGTGGTAGTGGCAGCGGCTGTAACTATAGCTTATCAATTAGATGTTCAAATGCTCAATTGTTAATCATGCTAATCAGGGCTCTGGGCTTTAGTAAGCAGACAAAGCAAGCAGCAGAGCCTTAGAAATAGACAGAGTTGCGACATTGAGGGGACAGAAAATAGTCTGGTCACGTGGTTCTAGTACTCGCGCGAGCCCATAGGCTCCAATGCATTCAGTAACTTCGGTTGTCACTATTTGTTGTCACTATCTAATAGTCTATGTAGAGGAGCCGCATTTGGACTGGCGCCATGGAGTGAACGGAGTTGGCGTAACTCTGTATTTCCAAGGCTCTGGGAGCAAGTAGCTCCTCTACGTGGTCCACAGCCATCTAATAGAAGAGTGGCGACATTGGGGGTCAGAAACTAAGTGCTAAGTGCTGTTCATTATGCAGTCTGAATAGGGACAACCGGAGTTGGAAATACATTGTTTTCAACGAGGGCGACGACGCAAATAAGAGTTATTTTAGGCATGTGTAAACATGTCAACTGTTTTAAAGTACTGTACAGTAACAACTAATATGTTGTACTATAGCTGCAAACGATCTAAATTAAAGGGATTTAACATCATTAAAGCTGGGCTGTGCCTGAGTTCAAAGCATTGTCCTCAGCAAAGAAAACCAATGCAAATCCTAAAAAGCATCTTGATACAGTCCATGCTTAGCATGCTGCCATTAAAGGGCAATTCCACCCTTTTTTCAAAAAATGCCCTAAAAGAAAAATCATTAACATGGCAAAACACAAACTCCATTTCTAGGAAACAATATGAAGACAATGTGGAGATCTTTATCATGTCCACACAACATCTCTAAGGTATATTAATGACAGTAAAATGGGAATTCCACACTAAACTTGTGACCATGAATACCACAGAACAACACCACCCCTTTTTAAGTAAGTAAAGTAACTAGTTACTTTTTCACAGAGGTAACTATAAACTACTATGTAACTATAGCTACCATGAGCACAGGAATCGCTTCTGCAGTTAAGAATAGACTTGTTTACAATGTCAGCACCCTGTTCATTTTATCAAGACATTTAGAGACAAATATTCACTTCTCTAAAGTCAGAAGCAGCAGATCATAGTGGAGGTAAAAGGGGAAAAGACATATACAAGGAGAGGGGAAAGGGGTGGGTGTGGGAATCATATTTTTACAGAGGCCAGGCTAGAACTGCAGCCGTCCATAGGTGTCCTTTGAGAGTGGTTCTGAAGGAGTCAAGGGATTTGAATGTCTGAGTGACTGTTGGTAGGCGTTCCTACCAACATTAAGGCAGTATTTGGACAGGTACATGGTGGTATTTTGGTAGTTGACATTAGAGTGTGTACATCTTGCTACGGGGGCCCGGAGGGTTTTCCAAATCACGTACTATACCTTTAAGGATATAGTATTTATACCATATAAAACCAGTGATGCGATGAAACCTTTTTGATTATCATTCTAACAGGTGTTGACCCAGACCTGCTGCATTAAATGACGCCCAAGCG
>CM076965.1:6105066-6192566 GCA_039105355.1 Benthosema pterotum
TTTCCAAGTTAAACACTGAAATCTTACCAGTTGGTTTTTGAGCTCAGGGGTGTTTTGTAGCTGCTTCTTCCAGGTTTTGAAGCGCTTGGGGCGTCATTTAATGGCAGCAGGTCTTGGTCAATACCTGTTAGAATGATATCAGAAAAGGTTTCATCGCATCACTGGTTTATATGGTATAAATACTATATCCTTAAAGGTATAGTACGTGATTTGCAGTGTTGCCAGTAACGCGTTCTTAGTAACGCGTTACTGTAGTCGGACTACTTTTTTCAGTACGAGTAGTCTATAACGCAACCACTATTTCAAAACCAGTAGTCAGACTACAGTTACTTATTTAATATTAAATGCGTTACTTTTTCGCATTTCACTCTGTAGAATCCACGAGTTCGAGGCGACGTTCGATTGGAACATCCGGGCCCTTTTTTAGGTGACATTCCCGCTCCACGTGTTGATATGTGTAGCAAACATTCTACTCCTCAGATCTCTGTTTCGCGGGCACGGCACGAGAGAGGGGGAGAGTTAGCTGCAACGTTAGTGTGCTACTATGGATCAAGAGCGGTTCGCGTTTAGCAGTTGGAAGTACAACCACTATTTTGATTTTATTTCAGTTAATGATGGTAACATCAGGGTCCTATGCACGCTCTGCCCTGGCGAGAAAGTACTGTCAACTTTCAAAAATACCACGTCTAACCTAAAGAATCTTGGTGCTAGTCCTATATGCCGCAAGTAACTAAAAGTAATCTAACTTAGTTACTTTCCAAATCAAAGTAGTCAGTAACGTAACTAAGTTACTTTTCCAAGCAGCAGTCAGTAGTCAGTAGTCGGATTAGTGTTTCAAAGTAACTGTGGCAACACTGGTGATTTGGAAAACCCTCCGGGCCCCCGGTAGCAAGATGTACACACTCTAATGTCAACTACCAAAATACCACCATGTACCTGTCCAAATACTGCCTTAATGTTGGTAGGGAACGCCCTACCAACAGTCACTCAGACATGCAAATCCCTTGACTCCTTCAGAACCACTCTCAAAGGACACCTACGGACGGCTGCAATTCTAGCCTGGCCTCTGTAAAAATATGATTCCCACACCCAGCCCCTTTCCCCTCTCCTTGTATATGTCTTTTCCCTTTTACCTCCACTATGATCTGCTGCTTCTGACTTTAGAGAAGTGAATATTTGTCTCTAAATGTCTTGATAAAATGAACAGGGTGGCTGACATTGTAAACAAGTGTATTCTTAACTGCAGAAGCGGATTCCTGTGTACGTGCTCATGGTAGCTGAAAAAAAGTAAGGGGATTATAGTTATAGTTACGTCTGTGAAAAAGTAACTAGTTACTTTACTTTACTTTAAAAAGGGGGTGGTGTTGTTCTGTGGTATTCATGGTCACAAGTTTAGTGTGGAATTCCATCCCATTTTACTGTCATTAATATACCTTAGAGATGTTGTGTGGACATGATAAAGATCTCCACATTGTCTTCATACTGTTTCCTAGAAATGGAGTTTGTGTTTTGTCATGTTAATGATTTTTCTTTTAGGGAAAAAAAGGGTGGAATTGCCCTTTAATAGCAGCAAGCCAAGCATGGACTGTATCAAGATGCTTTTAGGATTTGCATTGGTTTCTTTGCTGAGGACAATGCTTTGAACTCAGGCACAGCCCAGCTTTAATGATGTTAAATCCCTTTATTTTAGATCGTTTTGCAGCTATAGTACAACATATTTAGTTGTTACTGTACAGTACTTTAAAAAAGTTGACATGTTGTACACATGCCTAAAATAACTCTTATTTGCGTCGCCCTCGTTGAAAACAATGTATTTCCATCTCCAGTTTGTCCCTATTCAGACTGCATAATGAACAGCAGCTTGTGCACTTAGTTTCTGACCCCTCAATGTCGCCACTCTTCTATTAGATGGCTGTGGACGCACGTAGAGGAGTTGCTTGCTCCCAGAGCCTTGGAAATACAGAGTTACGCCAACTCCGTTCCACTCCATGGCGCCAGTCCAATGGCGGCTCCTCTACATAGACTATTAGATAGTGACAACAAATAGTGACAACCGGAAGTTACTGAATGCTCGCGCGAGTACTAGAACCACGTGACCAACTATTTCTGTCCCCTCAATGTCGCAACTCTGTCTATTTCTAAGGCTCTGCTGCTTGCTTTGTCTGCTTACTAAAGCCCAGAGCCCTGATTAGCATGATTAACATTTGATCATTTGAACATCTAATTGATAAACTATAGTTACAGCCGCTGCCACTACCACAGATCTACGGCAATCTTTGATTAGCTCCTTATTGTTTGATACGAACCTGCAGATCTAACTTCTGGGAGACGGAGTTACACTCAAACATGTCCGACCGGAAACATGAACCCAAAGAAGAAATATGACGTTCCTGTTACACTATGTATGACTTTTAGAATTAATTTGAAACACGTTAAAGGGGAGCTCCACCCATTTTCAGTTTTAATATGTCATTAATATACCTTAGAGATGTTGTGTGGACATGATAAAAAGTTCCCCCAATTCTGTATTAAAGGTAGGGGAAGTGATCTAAAAATGGAGGTCTGAAAAAACATGTTGAAATAGATCTGATGACATCATCAAGATGTATTTCCACCATGTTAATGATTTTTCTTTCAGACCCCTTTTTCCTGAGAGGGTACAAATGGAACCAAATGGACCCGCGAAGGTCCATTTGGTTCACATTTGTATCCTTTTGAAATGGGTGCAATTCCCCTTTAAAATGGCCATTATGTATAGGCTATGAGTTTTAGAATTGATTTGAAACACATTAAACATGATGCCGTTACTATTACTGTTATAACGCCATATAAAATACATTAATCTTTTACAAGGTATATGAAACCATTAAACATTGTATGCCGTTATTATTTGGTGTTTTTGTTTTAATAGCTGTTATCATTTTGTAGAAGTGTGTACTTGACTTGTACTGTAACTCTCATCTCTGTTAATAAAAAACTTCATTCATTTCATTCATTCAATCATCCATTCTGCAGTTCTCCAGTTCTCCACAGGAGGGCACCCAAGCCTCGCTTTGTGTGTGAGAATCTGCTACGTTCAACTCAGGCAACAGTCCTTGTTTATATAGGGAGCCCTCAATGTCGCTGCTCTGACACTATTATGTGGTTCTGGCTATGGGTTCTGGTCATATGTCGACCGTACGACAGGACCGCGCTCCGAAAATAGCCGAGGTCTTATCGGCTATCTTCGACGACAGTGCATGCGGACAGAATCCGACAGGTCACAGATCTCAGTGTAACACACCGGAAGTCCCTGTTTTATTCACTCCGTTTCTGTTTACATCTGGTTAGCATGCTAGCATGCTGGTCTGGCAGCTCCAATAGTGAATAATAAACAGTGCAGAGACTTTAGACGTTATTGTACATCACTTTAAATCAGTTGTCATGTTGTACACAGGCCTAAATACAGCTTTGCTTTGCGTCGCCCTCGTTGAAAACAATGTATTTCCAACTCCAGTTTGTCCCTATTCAGGGAGCATGAACTGCAGCTCAGTTTCTGACCCTCAATGTCGCTACTCTGACGCTATGACTGCGCAGCCGCAGTATAGTCAACCCACCGGAAGTCTCTATATTAAAATGTGACCGCAGATGGCGCCAACATCAGAGCTACAAGCAAATAACCAGCTTTATTAGAGACATGTTGTGGGTTTGTAGATCTGCACAGTGTCGAGTCACAGAATTCCATGAGGTCACGCATGTGGGCATAAACACACCGGAAGTCTCTATATTAAAATGTGACCGCAGATGGCGCCAACATCAGCGCCAGAGCATGATGCAAAACCTACTGTAAAATGTAGATACACTTTAAATCCTTGTATCGTTTTGAAGTATTAGTGCACCATAGACAGAGCAGAGACTTTAAACGTTATTGTACATCACTTTAAATCAGTTGTCATGTTGTACACAGGCCTAAAACAGTTTAAATTAGTTGTCATGTTGTACACAGGCCTAAAACAGTTTTAAATCAGTTGTCATGTTGTACACAGGCCTTAAACAGTTTAAATCAGTTGTCATGTTGTACACAGGCCTAAAACAGCTCTTATTTGCGCCGCCCTCGTTGAAAACAATGTATTTGTACATGTGAGTTTCAACAGCGCTATAGCATGGTGCAGTTGTCCGTTGTCACCACCAGGCGGCAGCAAAACCTACATTAGCTGTGAATGTAGATAAACTTCAACAAACACTTTAAAGTGGATTTTAAATCACTGGACCCCAAACCTTTTCATGTCAAGGACCCCCAAACTGACACTGCTTAGCCCACGGACCCCCATTTGAAGAGATAATCAGTCCCTGGACCTCACTTTGGGAATCAGTAGTTTAAATAATGCACTCAACAGCAATTACAAAATATTTTATACAATACAATATATTTATTCAGTTTTTAATCATAATGGAATCTTGGCTAAACAAACCCCACAGCAAAAGTCCAATCCAGTGGTCCCCAAACTCTTTCATGTCAGAGACCCCCTAAATTGGCCCACGGACCCCCTCTAGCAGTGATTCTCAACACCTTTCATTTTCAAGGACCCCCAGTTTGACAAGCATTAGTCTAGTTCATCTCTGATTAGTGCAGAGATGAACATTTGTAAACTCAGAGTTACAGGCCAAGGGTCTGGGTCCATTTGGTTCCTTCATTTAGCTTTCTGATGGAATAGTGACTTACAAAAATAATAATAACAACTATTATTATTATTATTATTGTTAACCATTAATATTGATATTATTGTTATTATCAATACTATTATTAATCATCATCATCAAGTCATTTTTGTGCAATGACCATAAGATGATGGTACAGCATCCTATATATCCCTGTGATTCTACTGATTTTACTGCAGAAAAATAACAATTATAAGAATGGTGAATGGTCTTAATCAGGGGTTTTCAACCTTTTTGATGCCAGGGCCCACTATTTATTCAGTATTGGACCAGTTGATGACAGTTTCACCCCTCACACCCAAAACTAAAGAGGGGGGCAGCGGTGGGCAGAGCCCACCCAAACGTGCATTCTGCCCACCCAATGAAAGGTAATATCAGTGGTTTTCAACCAGTGGTCCGGGGACCACCAGTGGTCCTTGAGAGGATTCCAGGTGGTCCCCAGAATAAATAATGTTAAGTTGGTTAACCAGATGTAACTCTTTGAGAGCGTAAGAATGAAACCAAATGGACCCTTGCTGGTCCATTTGGTTTCATGTTTACACTCTCAAGAGTTAAAATATTCATCATGTGAATTATCCCAAGTCTACACAACTAGAGAATGTAGAAGATTAATGGTCATTTTGATCTGTATGTTTGACTGTTTTTCCCACAAATCCAGCCTGGAATTGTGGACAAAAGCAAAATAAATCTTTAGTATTGGGGTCTGTGGGTCTAAAATGTCATCAAGTGGTGGTCCTCCCTGGCTCAAATGCCGAATAAATAGTGGGCCCTGTGTCAAAAGGATTGTAAACCACTGCTTCATATAAAAACTCTGGAGTTGCCCATAGACCCTGCCATTCTTTCAGCCCACCCTAGTAGGGCTGGATAAATCCGGCCCTGGTCATATCTGCCAATAGATTCTGACTGATTTTTTTTTACACAGAGAACCACAATAGAACCAAGCCTAGGCCCTATATGGGCATGTTGGCTGCTACAGGGCCAAGATGTCATTATGTAGTCCTAGATTACATCTATATATGGGCATGTTGGCTGCTACAGGGCCAAGATGTCATTATGTAGTCCTAGATTACATCTATATATGGGCATGTTGGCTGCTACAGGGCCAAGATGTCATTATGTAGTCCTACATTACATCTATATATGGGCATGTTGGCTGCTACAGGGCCAAGATGTCATTATGTAGTCCTACATTACGTCCAGGTCTGATTATCATTGTAAACAGCAATCTCTAAACACCTGAATCGTTTACAATAACATTATTATCAGGCACAGGCCCTGACCTGAGGTTCATTCCAGTGTGGGTGGCACAACAGAGAACCATTTATCTCCCTGAGATTTCAGTTTGGATTTAAGGATGTTGTGGAGTTGTTGATCAGTCGACCTCAGTGTAGGCAGGAGAGAATCAGGGAGATATGATGGTGTTTCTGTGTGTCTGTGGAGAGGAGAGCGGCTGCATGTTGGACCAGCTGTAATCCAACCAGACAGCCTTGGGGAACCACAGTAAAGAGTCGGGTTGAAATAAAAGCATGGATAAGGCGTTCAAAATCGTGAAAGGAAACAGCAGGCTTAACTTTTGCCAACAGCCTCAAGAGTTTATCTACGAGACAAACAGTCAGATGGAAGTCAGCTGACAGGGAGTAAGACAGGTCAAACAGTCAGATGGAAGTCAGCTGACAGGGAGTAAGACAGGTCAAACTAACTGACTGACTGACTAGAACACACTAAGTTAGTAATCAAACACACAAGTAAAATAACAACTACAACACATTAAACTCATCACTTTACTCTCATATATTTGAGACTGAATAGGTTTGGTTAACAGAGTATAAAAGTGGTGACGATATTTTTGTCAGTATTGATCAGACTGACATTGAAACTAAATGATAAGGTACAGTGTACTGTACTGTATCATTTAGTTTCATATGTCTAACTACGGTTGAAAGTTCATGAAGGTTATAATGGAGAGGCGCAAAATCCTATTTCCCATAAGAAAACAATTCCGGGAGGATAACTAAAAAGCCGTCATTTCAGTCGATAAGCTCTATGTTGATGTCATCTATGTCAGCTGTACAGGGACAGTAACACACGCACACACATCTCCAAAGACCCCTGATGTTCATGAACAATGTAGAATACAGTACATACCTGGGCATTAGGAACGATGTAGGCTACAGTACATACCTGGGCATTAGGAACGATGTAGAATAGAGTAAATACCTGGGCATTATGAACGATGTAGAATAGAGTACATACCTGGCATTAGGAACGATGTAGAATACAGTACATACCTGGGCATTATGAACGATGTAGGCTACAGTACATACCTGGGCATTAGGAACGATGTAGGTTACAGTAAATACCTGGGCATTAGGAACGATGTAGGTTACAGTACATACCTGGGCATTAGGAACGATGTAGAATACAGTTCACACCTGGGCATTAGGAACAATGTAGAATACAGTTCATACCTGGGCATTAGGAACGATGTAGAATAGAGTACATACCTGGCATTAGGAACGATGTAGAATACAGTACATACCTGGGCATTAGGAACGATGTAGGTTACAGTAAATACCTGGGCATTAGGAACGATGTAGGTTACAGTAAATACCTGGGCATTAGGAACGATGTAGGCTACAGTAGGGCGTTATCCCTTCCGGGGCCAAATGCAACTCTTTGGCTGACTCTGACCGGCCTGTGAAAGGGTACCATGGTTTTCAAACAGTGGTCCAGGGACCACCAGAGGTCCTTGAGAGAATTCCAGTTAAATATGGAAAGTTGGCTAACCAGATATAACTCTTTAAGAGTGTAAACATGAAACCAAATGGACCCGCAATGAAAAGTTTGATTTAGCCCAAAGTCTACATAATCAGAGAATGTAAAATAATTAATGGTAATTTTGATCTGTATGTTTGACTGGTTTGTTTGTGAAATCCAGCATTGGTATTGTGGGCAAAAACAAAATAAATCTCTAGTTTTGGGGTCTGTGGGGCTAAAATGTCATCAAATAGTGGTCCCCCGTGGCTCAAGTTCTGAATAAATATTGGGCCCTGGTGTCGAAATGGTTGGTCTTATTTATACTTTTATCTTGAAATTAAATTAATATTACACAGACTTTAGTTCAGCCTTTAGTCTTGGTCCTCCACAATATTTTATGTATCTCATTTGGTTCCTTGGGAAAAATAATTGCCCACCGCTGCTGCAGTATGTACTGTACATTGTACAAGTATGTGCAGTACAAACCCTCCCAACATTTCACAATAAAAGCACAACTCAACACAGAGGCTGTTACCATGGATGACACAGCGATAAGAACTACACTGTTTTTCATAAAACCCTCAGTGTGTTTACAAGTAGTCTGACCAAAGCATTATGGGAATGGTAGTCCAGGAAGTATTATTGATGACATCAGAGACACAATGTTGAGTGGAACTGTTGTCTATAATGATCTATAACGGTCACATCAGAGACACTGGACTCACTGCTAAAATCTAAAATGTTGAGTGGAACTGTTGTCTATAAAGATCTATAACGGTCACATCAGAGACACTGGACTCACTGCTAAAATCTAAAATGTTGAGTGGAACTGTTGTCTATAATGATCTATAACGGTCACATCAGAGACACTGGACTCACTGCTAAAATCTAAAATGTTGAGTGGAACTGTTGTCTATAATGATCTATAACGGTCACATCAGAGACTCTGGACTCACTGCTAAAATCTAAAATGTTGAGTGGAACTGTTGTCTATAATGATCTATAACGGTCACATCAGAGACACTGGACTCACTGCTAAAATCTAAAATGTTCAGTGGAACTGTCAAGCGCTTTAGTTTAGGTAACAGATTCCATGCTTGGAAGGGGCGCTACAGCCCACACAGAGGTTTAACTGGGTTTCACTCGTACAATCACCACGCATTTAGCCTCGGGGAGACATGCACGACCAGGGGTCCCTGGAGAGAGAGAGAGAGAGAGAGAGAGAGAGAGAGAGAGAGAGAGAGAGAGAGAGAGAGAGAGAGAGAGAGAGAGAGACAAAGACAGAGAGAGAGAGACAGAGAGAGAGAGAGAGACAGAGAGACACAGAGAGAGAGAGAGAGAGAGAGAGAGAGAGAGAGAGAGAGACAGAGACAGAGACAGAGAGACACAGAGAGAGAGATGAGATGAGATGAACAAAATAATATGTTGTTTCATGAAACTCCAAGAAGCAATGATATCACTTAAAAACAACAGTGAAAAAAATACTATATAACTGTCAGTAACCGCTGGGTACATGATGATGATGTCACATGCACACCCTCTATTGACAATTTTATCCTTCACAACTATACAGGAATACTTGGTACAATTGTGATGGGAGATTAATCATTAAACACATTGTTATCAGAACATTCTAGCTGTCTTAGATTCATTGAATGAATGAAAGAATGAATACATTTTCATTAATGAGAAGGAATTAATGACTGAATGAATGAATAATTAATTTATGTGTGCGGAAAATTTCTTGTCCCTTCCCACATGGGATTATCAGACACGGCAATTAATAATTGACAGAAATGGAGAGAAGAAAAACAAAAAAAATGAAGAAACACCCAAGTCATATATGCAGTCACTCAGCAACAACAACAATAAATACTGTATATTTACCAACAGGAATTCAATTTAGTTGAATGTTACTCTATGGCACCTGTTCCATATTCTAATATTCAGTAATCCGTCCCATTAATCAGGTTGTCTTATTGTTATAAGTGGGTTAGGGTTAGGTCTCTCTCTCTACATATATATCAATAATAAAGCTTTTATGATGGTCCAACCCGTCAAAGGCGGGGCCTATTTGGATAATAATGACGGTTAGGTAACCCTAACCCTTATATAAGCAAGGGAAACAGTCTTTGTGTTATGGGCTAAGTTAGGACCTACAGTATACTAACTAGTGTGAAGTACAGCCAGTATAATAATATTTCAGTTTAAGTGTACACTGGTACTCTCTGTGTACTACTCACAAGTGTGATGTATTCCATGTCGTCACCCAGCAGACCTGTGTTCGTTCAGAGTGTACTTGGCTTTCTTCATCTTCCTGTCCTCTCCACCTGGTGCTACTGTGTCCTACACGCACGCACGCGCGCACGCGCACACACACACACACACACACACGCACGCACGCACGCACACACACACGCACACACACAGATTCATTGATGAATGAATAAAAAAAAAAATCAGAAATGGAGAGTTACGGTACGATACGGTAAGTCAAGTATACACTGCAACAAAACAGCTTGGAGAATTTCAGTACAATTTAAGCACAACTACAACAAATCTGATGAATAGCTGTGATTGGACACACTAGTTCAGAATACACTTGTTTAAAATAGGGTTTTTCATTTCATCAAGCTATATAGACATACAAAATAATTACTTCTGTAAATCCAGAAGCAGCAAATCATAGTGAAGGTAAAATCAAAGTGGAGGAAAAAAGGGAAGAGAGAAACATACAAAGAGGGAAAGAGGGTGGGTGGGGGAATTATATTTGCATTTTGTTTTACAGAGGCCAGTTAAGAATTGCAGCCGCCCGTATGGACTATGTACCTATTGAGGGTGTTTTTTTTAGGAGTCAAGGGATTCACATGTCTTATTGACTGGTGGTAGGGTTACATTTTTGTGGCTTATGTTATGAGCGAAAGGAATGAAGTCCCTTGTTTGTGCCGAATCTGGGTTGCAACTCCCTCTGGTGTTGTGGGAGTGGACATGGTTGACATAAAGGAAGTATTTGGAGTTTGGGCCGGTACCTGGTGGTATTTTGGTAGTGTCTTGTGGACCAGGAAATCACCAGTAACTACAGGAAATCTAGCCCAAGTCTATACACCTAGAGAATGTAGAAGAGGAATGTTCATTTTGATCTGTATGTTGGACTGATTGGTTTCCTAAATCCAGCCTGGAATTGTGTACAAAACCAAAATAAATCTTTAGTTTTGGCGTCTGTGGGGCTAAAATGTCATCAAAGGGTGGTCTCTGGCTCGAATTCTGAATAAATAGTGGGCCCTGGTATCAAAAAGGTTGAAAACCCCTGCTCTAGAAGATGTGGCAACAGCTGCTAAAAAGAAGACCATACAATAAGACAATACAATAAGAACACAAGACAAAAACAGTTTGCTTACAACCCAGCTGTCTGATCTGCAGGCTCCCCTGCATTCTGCCTTCTCCCCTGCATCCTCGCCCGTCCACCCTCTCCGTCATTGCAGCCATTTAGTGATGTATTTTTCGATCTCTTGGTCTGTATCACGAGGCGATGGCGGATTACGCCGCACAGCCGCTAAAACACACAGACACAAAAAACTACTTTTCACGAAATACAAGAGTAACCTGTGGTACAATGTAGAGCTTTAATTGGGCCTAAAATGTTGAGGCTGGCCCTACATTAAGTTCAGCCGGGCCGACTCTAAGCCGATACATAGTTGACAACGTGAGAATGACACTTTTTCTAAACAAACCAATATTGCTGCTAGCAGATTATATTTTGGTAATTTGTTAAAGTATCCTATATACAGGTAATAAATAAACTTTTAGATAGAGAATTCTGTCAGGCATAGGCTAAGCAACACATTGTGAACTTGTGAGAAGGGGGGGTTAATATTTTTGTTGTGCAACACCTTTGGACATCAAGGACCACTTCAACTCTTTTCATATTGTCGTTATGGTGGGATAATTACCACCATAATGACGCTATGGGGGCCGACTTTTTAAAATGGAGCGAAATATGAAAATACAAGGTTTCAGCATGAAGGAAACAATACATATCTTCATCTATAAAACGGACCAATACCTTAATCAATACATATATATTTTAATAATAAAATCTACCTTAATCTACCTTTCACATACACGGCCATGACAGGTTTCTAGTAGTAGTAGTAGTAGTAGTAGTAGTAGTAGTAGTAGTAGTAGTAGCTGTAGTGAACAAAGTTATTGAGCACAATACAAATGGAAGTGAGTCCAAGGGGGAGATGATGAATCTCAATATAAACTTACCAACCACAACACTCTTGACTCGTAGTTCTGAATCCAATCTTGCCATTGATGCCCCTCATGTTTGTTTGTTTGGCCAGGGTGTTTGCTAGCGTTGCAGCCATGACTCTCCATACAGTCTCCTTTCAGCACTAATACAGCACTCTGTGAATTGACATTTGTTAGTTGATCAGGCCAAGACGATACATGGACAATCTAGCGATACAATCCGATGATTTGAAATTCATATAGTTAACTATTTAAAATGCATTGGCATTGTCTTAAACCAAGTAATTAAACCAGCATTTTCGCATTGGTAAAAAAAAACAGATCTTTTTCCCAGATTCTGTTTCTTTTTCAAATGTTCAAATCCTGTACAGGAAAACATGGCATATTTTGGACAAAGTTCAAATGGTGATTAAATTAATTTAGAAGCTGTAATTAATTTGATAAAAAACATTTAATCATTCAACAGCCCTATTTTTTATATAGAATACATATTGCATATTGGGCTGCTGCTAGACACATAATAATGTCCAGTAAAACTTTCCCTTTATTGCACTGGTCCTGTAGCCTACTTGCTGTGGTGGATGTCAGCTGTCCTCTCTTGCAAGATCAAATGAATGATTCATAATTATCTTAGCACAAACACCTGCACAACCATGATCACTGTAGGACCATCTGTCATACAGTGTGCAGTTATAGACACAAAACGGGAAATCAAAGCAATGCATTTTGATGATTTTGGTTTAAATCAAATTAAACTGAGATTAAAGTTAGTCAACAGAGCAGTGTCAATGCAGGTCCGTGTGGACAGTGTGTTAAAGAAGGGAGCAGGGGCAACCTCCCGTAAGAGGGCACTTCTGTGTTTTAGACATGTTACAGGGCAGGGTCTGTAGCCCCCTTTTGCGTCCGTGTGTGCACGTCGCTGTGGACTGTATATTCTGAGAGGCAGTGCGAACGAGGCAATAGTATGACAGTGGTGCATGGTAAATACAACTGATCTACAAGCTCACCACACGTTGCACGAAGGACACATTTTAACTTTTAATTCTTCTCTCATTTCCCCACGACACCGTTGTGTGGTAAAGCTAGACTCCTCTCATGCAGCCATCAAAAAGGGTCTGTCTGTGTTTCCAAGTAAACACTGAAATCTTACCAGTTGGTTTTTGAGCTCAGGGGTGTTTTGTAGCTGCTCTTCCAGGTTTTGAAGCGCTTGGGCGTCATTTAATGGCAGCAGGTCTGGGTCAACACCTGTTAGAATGATAATCAGAAAAGGTTTCATCACATCACTGGTTTATATGGTATAAATACTATATCCTTAAATAAGACAATACAATAAGAACACAAGACAAAAACAGTTTGTTTACTACGCAGCTGCATCCTCGCCCGTCCACCTATATATTAAATAAACTTTTAGATAGAGAATTCTGTCAGGCATAGGCTAAGCAACACATTGTGAACTTGTGAGAAGGGTGGGTTAATATTTTTGGTGTGCAACACCTTTGGACATCAAGGACCACTTCAACTCTTTTCATATCGTCGTTATGGTGGGATAATTACCACCATAATGACACTATGGGGGCCAACTTTTTACAATTAACATGGTTAAGGGAGCAAAATAAGGAAATACAAGGTTTCAGCATGAAGGAAACAATACATATCTTTATCTATAAAACGGACCAATACCTTAATCAATACATATATATTTTAATAATCTACCTTTTACATACACAGCCATGACAGGTTTCTATGAGTAGCTGTAGTGAACAAAGTAATTGAGCACAATACAAATGGAAGTGAGTCCAAGGGGGAGATGATGAATCTCAATATAAACTTACCAACCACAACACTCTTGACTCGTAGTTCTCTGAATCCCCTTTAATTTTTTTTTTTTTTGATTTAGTATTAATGCAATCGATTATCTGCTGGGGGAGATTAGAGCCACTGTAAGATAAGGGTTAGTAGGGCTGCAAATATTGGCCAAAAATGATAATTGAACATTCCTTTTGATAGCCCTCATGGACCTAAATGGATATCAAACAGTTCAAAATACAAATCTATATTTTTATTAAGGCTGTTGAAAATAAAGTTAATTAGTTAAATTAATTTTGTTGATTAATCTGATTTTTAAAAAAATAACGCAATTAACTCATGTGCACACTGACTCAAACCACTGAGCATTTTCTCATTGGTAAAAAAAAAAAATCTACAAGCATTGGGGACTTTAAAAAGTATTTAAGTATTTAAAAATACTTTTCCCAGATTCTGTTTCTTTTTCAAATGTCCAAATCCTGTACAGGAAAACATGGCATATTTTGGACATAGTTCAAATGGTGATTAAATTAATTTAGAAGCTGTAATTAATTTGATAAAAAACATTTAATCATTCAACAGCCCTATTTTTATATAGAATACATATTGCATATTGGGCTGCTGCTAGACACGTAATAATGTCCAGTAAAACTTCCCCTTTATTGCACTGGTCCTGTAGCCTACTTGCCGTGGTGGATGTCAGCTGTCCTCTCTTGCAAGATCAAATTAATCATTCATAATTATCTTAGCGCACACACACCTGCACAACCATGATCACTGTAGGACCATCTGTCATACAGTGTGCAGTTATAGACACAAAACGGGAAATCAAAGCAATGCATTTTGATGTTTTTGGTTTAAATCAAATTAAGCTGAGATTAAAGTTAGTCAACAGAGCAGTGTCAATGCAGGTCCGTGTGGACAGTGTGTTAAAGAAGGGAGCAGGGGCAACCTCCCGTAAGAGGGCACTTCTGTGTTTTAGACATGTTACAGGGCAGGGTCTGTAGCCCCCTTTTGCGTCCGTGTGTGCACGTCGCTGTGGACTGTATATTCTGAGAGGCAGTGCGAACGAGGCAATAGTATGACAGTAGTGCATGGTAAATACAACTGATCTACAAGCTCACCACACGTTGCACGAAGGACACATTTTAACTTTTAATTCTTCTCTCATTTCCACACGGCACCGTTGTGTGGTAAAGCTAGACTCCTCTCATGCAGCCATCAAAAAGGGTCTGTCTGTGTTTCCAAGTAAACACTGAAATCTTACCAGTTGGTTTTTGAGCTCAGGGGTGTTTTGTAGCTGCTCTTCCAGGTTTTGAAGCGCTTGGGCGTCATTTAATGGCAGCAGGTCTGGGTCAACACCTGTTAGAATGATAATCAGAAAAGGTTTCATCGCATCACTGGTTTATATATGGTATAAATACTATATCCTTAAAGGTATAGTACGTGATTTGGAAAACCCTCCGGGCCCCCAGTAGCAAGATGTACACACTCTAATGTCAACTACCAAAATACCACCATGTACCTGTCCAAATACTGCCTTAATGTTGGTAGGGAACGCCCTACCAACAGTCACTCAGACATGCAAATCCCTTGACTCCTTCAGAACCACTCTCAAAGGACACCTACGGACGGCTGCAATTCTAGCCTGGCCTCTGTAAAAATATGATTCCCACACCCAGCCCCTTTCCCCTCTCCTTGTATATGTCTTTTCCCTTTTACCTCCACTATGATCTGCTGCTTCTGACTTTAGAGAAGTGAATATTTGTCTCTAAATGTCTTGATAAAATGAACAGGGTGGCTGACATTGTAAACAAGTGTATTCTTAACTGCAGAAGCGGATTCCTGTGTACGTGCTCATGGTAGCTGAAAAAAAAGTAAGGGGATTATAGTTATAGTTACCTCTGTGAAAAAGTAACTAGTTACTTTACTTTACTTTACTTTAAAAGGGGGTGGTGTTGTTCTGTGGTATTCATGGTCACAAGTTTAGTGTGGAATTCCCATTTTACTGTCATTAATATACCTTACCCAGATAGCAAAATCCATTGATTCAACGTTGAATTTTGGTTAGATAACCAAAATTCAATGTTGAATCAATGAATTTTGCTATCTGGGTAGAGATGTTGTGTGGACATGATAAAGATCTCCACATTGTCTTCATATTGTTTCCTAGAAATGGAGTTTGTGTTTCGCCATGTTAATGATTTTTCTTTTAGGGCATTTTTTGAAAAAAAAAAAAAAAAAAAAAAAAAAAAGGTGGAATTGCCCTTTAATAGCAGCATGCTAAGCATGGACTGTATCAAGATGCTTTTTAGGATTTGCATTGGTTTTCTTTGCTGAGGACAATGCTTTGAACTCAGGCACAGCCCAGCTTTAATGATGTTAAATCCCTTTATTTTAGATCGTTTTGCAGCTATATAGTACAACATATTTAGTTGTTACTGTACAGTACTTTAAACAGTTGACATGTTGTACACATGCCTAAAATAACTCTTATTTGCGTCGCCCTCGTTGAAAACAATGTATTTCCAACTCCAGTTTGTCCCTATTCAGACTGCATAATGAACAGGAGCTTGTGCACTTAGTTTCTGACCCCTCAATGTCGCCACTCTTCTATTAGATGGCTGTGGACGCACGTAGAGGAGCTGTTTGCTCCCAGAGCCTTGGAAATACAGAGTTACGCCAACTCCGTTCACTCCATGGCGCCAGTCCAATGGCGGCTCCTCTACATAGACTATTAGATAGTGACAACAAATAGTGACAACCGGAAGTTACTGAATGCATTGGAGCCTATGGGCTCGCGCGAGTACTAGAACCACGTGACCAGACTATTTTCTGTCCCCTCAATGTCGCAACTCTGTCTATTTCTAAGGCTCTGCTGCTTGCTTTGTCTGCTTACTAAAGCCCAGAGCCCTGATTAGCATGATTAACATTTGATCATTTGAACATCTAATTGATAAGCTATAGTTACAGCCGCTGCCACTACCACAGATCTACGGCAATCTTTGATTAGCTCCTTATTGTTTGATACGAACCTGCAGATCTAACTTCTGGGAGACGGAGTTACACTCAAACATGTCCGACCGGAAACATGAACCCAAAGAAGAAATATGACGTTCCTGTTACACTGTGTTCTCTATTGTCATCCCGGGCGGCCATAATATTTATGTACAGGCTATGAGTTTTAGAATTAATTTGAAACACATTAAAGGGGAACTCCACCCATTTTCAGTTTTAATATGTCATTAATATACCTTAGAGATGTTGTGTGGACATGATAGAAAAAAAAGTTACCCCAATTCTGTATTAACTAAAAAAACTGGAGAAAAAAAAAAAAAAAAACATTAACATGGTGAAATACTTCTGATGACATCAGCAAGATGTATTTCACCATGTTAATGATTTTTCTTTCGGACCCCTTTTTCCTGAGAGGGTACAAATGGAACCAAATGGACCCGCTGAGGTGCATTTTGGTTCACATTTGTCTCCTCTCAGGATTTTTTTGAAAATGGGAGGAATTCCCCTTTAAAAAATGTTACTGTTCACTATTGTCATCCCTGACGGCCATAATATTTATTTATAGGCTAGGAGTTTTAGAATTAATTTGAAACACATTAAACATAATGCCTATTACTGTTATTAACGCCATATAAAATACATTAATCTTTTACAAGGTATATAAAATCATTAAACATTGTATGCCGTTTTTGTTTTAATCATCCATTCTGCAGTTCTCCAGTTCTCCACAGGAGGGCACCAAAGCCTCGCTTTGTGTGTGAGAATCTGCTATGTTTAACTCAGGCAACAGTCCTTGTTTAAGGAGCTTAATCCCCCTTTATATAGATCGTTTTGTAGTAATAGTGAAGCATAAACCGTACAGAGACTTCAGACGTTAATGTACATCACTTTAAATCAGTGATGAAATCACGGTTTGTAATATAACAACATAAACATTAGACTATGTACAGCAGGCTGAAAGTGTACAGTTATAGTATAGTAAATATTATATATTATTGCAGTGTACAGTATAGTATATTATAGTAGGCTAAATATATTGTATATTATTGCAGTGTACAGTATAGTATATTATAGTAAATATATATATTATTGCAGACAGTGTACAGTATAGTATATTATAGTAAATATATATTGGTCTCACGGTGCTCCGATATGCCAAAGTTCCAGGCATTATCACGTGGTGAAAGTGTTTTTAATTTATTTATGTTTTACTACAAAGTTGTGAGCTTTGTACAGTTCATTACAAAATAATATATGCATGAACTTGACTAAACTAAGGTGGGTGTATTAGTGAAATATATTAAACTTCACCACCAAACAGTTCATTCATTCAGCTGACTACTCTACCTCAATGTTAAAAAAAAAAAAAAAAAAAAAAAAAATATATATAATAATAATCCACTAATGTGGTAGGCAATTAGCAGACAACAAAACAAAGATACACAATTAAACACCCCCGGTGATAAACACACATTTTACCGGAAATTACATTTTTAAGAAATGACTTTTCAAAACATTTGCAGAATATTTAACCCAATTTCCAGACTAATAAAGCAATCATTCACCATAATTCAGCACCGTATCACATTTAGCTGGATACAACTGGAACCCCCTCAAGGATCACTGAATAAAATCAGGATCACTTAAAAAACAGCTTTCAATCTGGACACAGAATGGATGTCATGAGCTCAAGCCATCCAATTTGCATGTGAGTTCACCTGTGGGAGGAGCATAAAATGCCAACCTGGCTGAAAACACAACCTCTTCCCCTCAGTTGGTGTCACAGACGTGGCTTCAGTTCTGTTACGTGTGGTATTTGCTCTCAGTGTCTGAAGCAAGTCGGTTTCCTGCGTCTGCTGTTTCATCCACATGTTGACTTACAGACGGCATTTGTCCAGCGGATCCTCGTGTCTGAGAAACAGAAATAGAAAGATCGATTCATCGATACCCATATATTATAGACTCATAACGCAGTTTCACTGTACACGCCATTTGTACTTCGACACTTCACTAGGACACGTTCCCCGTGTGGAAAGCCCTTTAGGAAGTTTTATTTTCATTTTAAGATCTGGGAGGGTGAAAAGGTGGACTATAGGGCTAAAGCCTCCGTGCAATCAACATGATAACTGTGTAATACGCACATAGGATACACAAACACACAACCCTCGATCATTCAGTTCAGTTCAGTTCAGTTCAGATTACTTTATTGATCCCAGACTGGGCAATTCATTGCAGCTTGGTGGTTAGTCATACAAAAAATAAAAACAGTAAAAAAAATACAGACATGTAACAAGCATTCATTCAACAACAGACAAGGGTGGGTGGACCAGCTCAAGTGTCCTATAAATAGCAGTGATAAATATGACATTTCATATCAAAATAAATGGTTGGTTACACAACGCCATTCAGAAACCCTGCCATTCCGAAGATTGACTTTCATTATTCGGAATAGCGGGGTTTTCAATATTAATAAAGACCCCGCCATTTAGAAAAAGAAAGCATCGCTATTCCGATGATTGACTTCCATTATTCGAAATGGCGGGGTTTGAACTTTTTTGATAACACCCTGCTATTCCGAATACAGCCGACGTGTTATTATAAACAAATAATAATCGCGCCGTTGCTCGGCTAATCTCTCTCTCTCTCTCGAAATGCGCACGAGAGGCGAGGGGGGGGGGGGGGGGTAGGCTGCACCTAGCGGTTCGCATTTCATTTCAAGGCCGTAGAATTGTTAGAATTGGAATTGTTTTACCCTCTTCTTAATATTGGGATGACAGTCCTCCTACCTATAAACTGGCTATAAAGGTTCAAATGTATAATATCCAATCCACACCTTATGAGGATCAGATGCCTATTATTGATTTAATATCGGAGGAAAGCAGAGCGCCCATTCTCTCTCTCTCTCTCTCTCTCTCTCTCTCTCTCTCTCTCTCTCTCTCTCTCTCTCTCTCTCTCTCTCTCTCTCTCTCTGTTTCCATAAAACCTTTGAGAAAATAGGAATGTTAATTAAGTCGAAAAGAGCGAATTGTCCGCATTGTCCTGTCATGCATGATGATAGGCTACAGATACTGTAAATATAGGACCTGTAGCTGCCCTGCGACTTTCATGAACAAACGCGATGGGAGTCTGAACGTTTTGGCCATGTACGTGAGTCCCCTTGGCTTGGATGTCTGTGTGCGCCCCAGTGCTTTCCAATAAATCAGGGGTCCGGGGACCACCAGTGGTCCTTGAGAGGGTTCCAGGTGGTCCCCAGGCTAAATGATGGAAAATTGGGTAACCAGATGTAACTCTTGAGAATGTAAAAATGAAACCAAATGGACCCTTGCGGGTCCATTTGGTTTCATTTTTACACTCCCAAGAGTTTAAAATACTCATCATCTGAATTAGCACCACTTAATTAGGAAGTCTACCCTGTTTTGTTTGCATAATTGTGCCTGGAATAATGGAATTGTGGACAAAACCAAAATAATTATTTAGTTTTAGGTCTTATTGGGGTGAAATTGTCATCAAATGGTGGTCCGTGGCTCAAATGCTGAATAAATGGTGGTCCCTGGTGTGAAAAAGGTTGAAAACCCCTGCAATAAATAAGTCTTTACTCTTTTTGCAAGCTGTTTCCATACCTCATTTGCGCATTAGACTCTTTCGATGCGCTTCAAAATATGGCACCTTTCAGCGAGAAAGTATTTTTGCGCAAATGGAAACTTATTCGCATTTTGAAGTGTTTCCATTCAACATTCTCTTCGCAAGAGCCGTTTTTGCGCAAAAATAGGGCTTATTGAAACGTGGATACTGTCCACAATTTAGGAAATAACTGGCAAAACATTGATCAAAATAACAATTCTAGCATAACTATTGACTTGAGAGCGCAAAGAGTTACAGATCTATAAGGGTCCATTTGGTTACCAACTGTCCACATAATGTTACAGTAGCCTACAGTATTCTACCTTATAGGCTATTCAGATGTCACGACGATATCACACTGCATGAATAAGAGAGATGCTGCGCTGCATGGTGATTTACTGCAGGTTCTTCTATGCATAGGCCTACTCATCTGAGTGTAGCTCTGCTGAGTGACCGTGGGTTACAAGTTAAAACAGTAGAAATCCATAAACTCCTCCATCGGTATGTGATATATTATATTAATCACTTCTCACAGTCATTCATTACTGGTCCGACGCACTCCTCGTTGTGAGGCTGTGGGCATCGCGCATCATTTGATTATAGGCTACAGCTTGTAGGTCTATTATTTTGGGAATATGCGTAAAGGACGCATGTTACACATTGGAAATAACAGGCATGGCTTTGTGAGGCTGGTTGATGTAAACATGTATAGGCTAGATTTCACGACCATATCGTTCTGTTTGCATTTCTCTTATTAACCACTGCAGATTTCTAGGAAAAATCTTTAGCGCTGTCTTTGCAATCACAACGCTACAGGTGGAATCAATCTAGCCATTGTGTGATTAGATATCATCATGTGTTGCGCAATAACCTCCATCACCATGTCGACCCCCATGAGAAACTGGAATATCTAATTATGAATCTTATGCCATAATGTCTCATAACGTAGGCAGTTTAGTGGGTTCGGTGCAGAGTACAGTCCTATAGGCTAGTACAGCTTTCTCTTAGAAGAACGCGCTCCAAACCCGCTATCGTGCGTAATTTAATGAACATATACCACACGTGGACGCCCGAGACATTCTCGTCTTACGGGCCGCGGACCCCTAAATGGAGATGGGCTACCCTTGTCTTTAAAATGGAACCATGATAAGTTGGGAACTTTAACAGGCCAACTTGAGTGAGTAGGCTATGCTTGTGGTTGTGCCTTTTCTCTTGAAATACGCATTTGTTGTTGATTGTTGCTGAAACTATGCGGGCGCTTAAATGAATCTATATTAGCTGTAGCGATATGTAACTCAGGCTATAATGTTAGACATTGCTGCATTTGGCTGTGTAGGTGATCCACTGTATTTCGGCCGTTGTATTAATTAATTAATTAATTAACTCGTGGGCATCCCCTGTCTGGTGACGATTAATGATCCAAATACTTTTATTAAAGAACAGCATTTTGGCACCTGCGCGGAGTGCGTGCGTCCTTCAGGGTATGAAGAAAATCCTATAGGCCTATTGATGACAACGAGGAGAGTGTAATCGCATAATTCTCCAGGCAAATATTTCGCCTTTTTCTGGTTGACTTTTCACTTCGCTTCCTTAAATCTCTGGTGTACGAATTAGCCTATATTAATTTGCTATGAACTCTCACTTCGTTTGGTCTATACTTTAGGATCATAGTAGCCTACTGTTTGCAGTGTCTACGTGATATAAAGTAGGCCTATAATAAAGTGTACTAGAATTAAAAGTCGGCGATTTCACCTTAATTAAACAGAGCGTCACTTTTCCCCCTCTCACATGCAGTAGAGGGAGAGGATCGTTTCTCACTCAAATCCAAAATTTCGGAATGGCGATGTTTTCTAAGCATCCCCTTTCCGAAAATTCTATTTCGGAATAGTGGTGTTTCTAAATGGTGGGGTTTCTGAATGGAGGGGTTTCTGAATGGAGGTGTTTCGGAATGGAGGTTCGTTCCCAAAATAAATAAATACTGTGGACCTGCCACCTCTGTACAACAAGATAACCTACACTTTGATTCCCCTGGAGTTCAAGCATCTTATAGCAGATGGAATAAAGCTATTCGTGTAGCGATTGGTTCTGGTACGAGGGGTAAGATAACGGCGACCAGAGGGCATAATTCTGAATTCGCCTGATAGAGGATGATGAGGGTGGCTTATTATGCCCTTGGCTTTCATCACCAACTGGTCTTCCCAGAGGGAACGCAGATCTCTCTGTCTGACACCGATGATCTTGGAGCAGACATTAACAATGTTAAACAGACTTTTCTTTTCCTTTATGGCTAAGCCATTGAACCAACAGACAAATGAAAAAGTTAAGAGACTTTCAATGAATGCTCGATAGAAGTTGGTCAAGATTCTCTCATTGACATTAAAAGAGTTTAGTTTCCTCATCAGATAGATTCTCATCAGTTGTATATATATCAGTTGTATATATATATATATATATATATATATATATATATATATATATATATATATATATATATATATATATATATATATATATATATATATACACATATATATATATATATATATATACATATATACATATATATATATATATATATATATATATATACATATATACATATATATATATATATATATACATATATACATATATATATATACACATATATACATATATATATATACACATATATATATATATATACATATATATATATATATATATATATATATATATATATATATATATATATATATATATATATATATATATATATATATGTATATATATGTATATATATATATATATATATATATATATATATATATATATATATATATATATATATATATATATATATATATATATACATATATATATATATATACATATATATACATATATATATATATATATATATATATATATATATATATATATATATATATATATATATATATATATATATATATATATATTGTAGCATCTGAACCATACCAGAGACAGAGACCAAAATCAAGTTGGGCTAGACCGCCACGGTTTTTATTAGTCTTTACAGGATTATCCTAGGGACAGGTGAGTATGCAGAACATAAAAGTCTATGGTGAGCGGTTCCGCGTCTTCGGTCCTCTTCAGGTGGGTACCGGTGGGGGTCTTACTTCTAGAACTTAAGTCAATTAATCCAAATAAAGGCGCCCGGCCTAAACACAGCCGGGGAATTACGTTCACTGTCCTTCCAGGGTGAGTATACTCTATCTAGGGACAAAGTGGGCGCTCCTCTGGAGCGTGCTTGTGTGAGAGCCAGGAGTTGCTGCCTGTGGTGGGAGAGAGGGAGACAGCATATTAACAACTTGCCTCTTTAATGGGCAACCATGGTGAGGAGTAGTGAGCGGGCGCTCGCTTACCGCCAGTGTGTAGCCCGACCGTCGCGATGGGAGGCCAGAGTGAGACTGAGCAGCGGAGCGGTGGTGAGCCTTGTACGCTCGGGGCGGGTCGCTCAATTGTAGGCGGTCTGCCTGACGAAGGATGTGGTTGGGTACGTAGCGGGCGTCAATGACCGCGCCCAGGCGTAGCCGCTGTGCTCTGCCCGCCTCGCTCTGCCTCCCATCGGACCGGTGGCCCTCACCTGGCCGGCGGTCCCCCAGCGAGACGCCACACACCCCTCCCCTTTGTTCCACGCTCGGGCGGGGGACCTCGTCTCCGTCGCCCTCGTGCATACGAGAGAGGGCGTCTGCATGCGCCATCTCCCTCCCGGGACGATGCTCCACCGTGAAATCATAGTCCTGCAGGGAGAGGAACCAGCGGGTTATTCGAGCATTTTTATCCTTACTGGTGGACATCCATTTCAAGGGGGCGTGGTCGGTGACTAGAGTGAACCGGCGGCCCCACAGATAATATCTGAGATGTTGTATGGCCCATTTAATGGCGAGACATTCTTTTTCTATAGTCGCATAGTTGCGTTCATGGCTTTGGAGTTTTCGGCTCACATAGGTGACTGGGTGTTCATCTCCATCCAGGAGCTGCGTCAGCACGGCGCCGATGCCGGTGGCGGATGCGTCTGTATGGAGGACAAAGGGTTTATCAAAACTGGGGCTGACCAAGACGGGTTCCTCACACAACACTGTTTTAAGTCTCTCAAACGCTGCCGCCGCCGCCGGGCTCCAATTTACTGTGGTAGGGCTTTTGTGGCGGGTTAGATCGTAGAGGGGGGCAGCAATAGCGGCAAAGTTTTTTATGAACTTTTGATAATATGAGACTAGACCTAAGAACGACTTCACCTGCTTTTTGGTGCGGGGTTGGGGCCAGGCTCTTATCTTCTCCACCTTCTGGGCCTGTGGTCGGATGCAGCCTCTGCCTACGGTGTAGCCTAGGTAGCTCGTCTCGCCCATCCCTAGTCGACACTTCTTAGCGTTGGCTGTGAGACCGGCGCTTCTCAGGGCTCCCAGGACCGCTTCTAGATGTACCATGTGCAGCCGCCAGGTGGCGCTGTGGACAACCAGGTCGTCCAAATATGAGGCCGCGTACTCCTGGTGTGGGCGGAGGATTCGGTCCATCAGCCTCTGAAAAGTGGCGGGCGCGCCGTGGACCCCGAACGGCAAAACCGTATATTGGAAGAGACCCTCGGGAGTGGCAAATGCCGTCTTCGGTTTGGCGTTGGGGGTGAGGGGAATCTGCCAATAGCCCTTAGTCAAATCCAGCGTCGATACAAACCGGGCCGGGCCCAGTCGTTCTGTCAGCTCGTCGGTTCTGGCCATGGGATATGCATCGAAATCAGTTATTTCATTTAATTTGCGAAAGTCATTACAGAATCTTATACTGCCATCCGGTTTAGGGACTAAGACAATCGGACTGGACCAGGGGCTATTGGACTCTTCTATGACCCCCAGTTTTAGCATATTTCGTACCTCTTCTTTTATAGCGGCCCTTTTGGACTCTGGTATGCGATACGGTCGCAATCTCACCACTTTGCCTGGCGTCGTTGTGATATCGTGCTCGGCGAGGTGTGTGCGGCCGGGGAGTTCGGAAAACACATCAGTATTTCTCCCGACTAGTTCTCTCAGCTCCTGCTGCTGCGGGGCGGACAGCTCCTCGCAGATCGGCACCGGGGGTGGTCCCTGGGGGGGAGGAGGAGAGAAGAGTGCCTGTGCCGGCGGTGGTTCGGCGGGGGAGTGCCATTTTTTAAGCAGATTGACGTGATATATCTGGCATGTCCTTCGTTTCCCGGGCTGGCTGATTTTATAGTTAACGGGCCCGATTTTCTCCATCACCTCGAACGGTCCCTGCCATCTAGCGAGGAATTTGCACTCTGATGTGGGGACTAACAACAACACTTTTTCCCCCGCCTTGAACTCTCTCCGTACAGCGCCGCGATTGTATACTCTGCACTGGTCGCGCTGCGCTTGCTGCATGTGTTCCCTGACTAATGGCCAGATTTTACGCGCGCGCGCCTGGAGTTGTTCAATATGATCCACTACGCTCCGGTGGGGGGATGGTTGGCTTTCCCATGTCTCTTTGGCTATGTCTAGGAGGCCGCGAGGACTGCGTCCGTATACAAGTTCAAATGGCGAGAAGCCGGTGGATGCCTGTGGCACCTCTCTAATGGCGAACAATACTAATGGAATTAGCTGGTCCCAGTCTTTTCCGTCTATCTCGGCGGTTTTTCGTAGCATCCGTTTTAGCGTGGAATTAAAGCGTTCGGTCAATCCATCCGTCTCGGGATGATAGGAAGAGGTTCTTATTCGCTTAATATTCATCCATTTATAAAGAGCGGAGAGCACTCGGGACATGAAACATGTGCCCTGGTCCGTGAGGATCTCTGCCGCTACGCCTACGCGGCTGAATAGCAGGAATAGCTCGCGCGCCACCGTCTTGGCTGTGGCGGTGCGCAGTGGGATTGCCTCGGGGAATCGTGTAGCGTAGTCGAGTATAACTAAGATATCGGTGTCCACGGGCGGATTTTGGCAGAGGCCCAACTACATCCATAGCCAAGCGGGAGAACGGTATGTCTATAATAGGCAGAGGGATAAGCGGGTTGCGTTGCACAGGGCGTGGGGCATGTAACTGGCACTCGGGGCAGGCTCTGCAAAAGTCCTCTACTGCACGCTTCACCCCTGGCCAATAAAATCGGGCAACAATGCGATCGTAGGTTTTTTCCATACCCAAATGTGCCCCCAACTGATGGCTATGCGCGAGATACAAAACTCTTGAAATATAACTTTTGGGTACTAGGAGCTGCTCTATCACATCGCCCTTGCGATCCTTCACAGCTCGGTATATGAGACCATGTTTTACAATGAAGCACGGGAAAGACAGTTCACTCACCCCCTCTGCCGGCGTGCCATCGACGGCGCAGATTTGTCCTCGGGCCGAGGCGAGGTTCTCGTCTTCCCATTGCATTGTGGCATATTCACCGACGCGGCCGGGGGTCTCCGCTTCAGGCGGGAGGAACTCGCCAAAGGGGTCCTCCGACTCCTCGCCCGGGTCCTGTGACATCGCTGGGGGGCTTTCATCAGCGCCGTGCGTGGGCGGTTCCGGGCTGCCGTCGGAGAATGGCTCGTCCGAGCCGGGTCGAAAGGCTGGGCAGGCCGGGTTGGTGCCGTGGGTGTCGCGGGGCGGTTGGCGCCTTCTCCGGCGGGGGCGGATACGGGGGGTCCCTGGGGGACGCCAGTAGCGATGGAAGAGGATGTTGTCCGCGCCCAGGAGCATGGGGACAGGTAGGTTCGGTACTATTCCGGCTTCCAGGGTGGCCTCTCCTCGAGGCGTCTGCACGCGCACTCTACAGGTGGGATAGTGGCGGAGGTCCCCGTGTACGCACGTCACCGGCACAACTCCCCCCGCGGTGGGTGGTCCGGCGAAATCGGCTCTCACGAGGGAAACGACACTTCCAGTGTCGAGGAGGGCGTGCGTATCCGTGCCGTCGATGCGCACGGGCAGGCGAGAGGACTTGGGTCGGGCCGGACCGGTCTGTAGGCATGGTCTCCCTTCCTCGGGGGACGGGGCGGACGGCATCGAGACGTCTCGATCCCGATCCGGACAGGTCCAGGATATATGGTCTAATTTTCCGCAGACGTAGCAACGGCGTTCGGTGCGCTCGTTGGGATTGCGGGAGCCGCGCTCCGGGGCGGCGTTTCTGGCGTTGGTCTGCGACGGCTGGTGGGGTTGTTTCCTCGATCCGCGGCTCGTCCGATCCTCGACCCCGGGCCTGGCGTTCTCGGGGCGGGAGGAGCCTCCCATCATTTCGCGACACACTTGATGGTTCTCGAGCAGAGCTACAAGCTCATCTACCGTATTAGGGCTCGTTTGTGCAGCATACTCACGGGCTTTAGGCGGCAGCGCGCGAATACAACGGTCGATGACTATTCGGTCCATGGCTGGTGGTCCCCCGGCTGTGTTTAGCCATCTGTTTGTGAGGCGCAGGAGAGAGGCTACCTGCGGGCGGGGCGGCTGAGCAGCCTGATAAGTCCAGTTATGGAATCGTTGGGCGTGGGCCGGTAAACTGTGTCCTTCTATAGCTAGAATCGCCTCTTTTAGTTTGCTATAGTCGCGAGAGTCCGCTGCGGACAGATCGCTACAGACTCGTTGTGCCTCTCCCGTGAGGAAGGGGGTCAGAATCGAACCCCAGTCCGCTACAGGCCACCTCTCTCTATGCGCGGTACGCTCAAAAAGTTCCAGGTAGGCTTGAACGTCATCCGAGTGTGACAATTTAGTGAGGACGAGCCCGGGGGCTCGGGTGGGTTCTGTCTCTGGAGTGGCCCGCTCTATAAACTGTTTTAGAGTTTTTTGTAAATCAGCGTGACTTTTGAGCAAAGCCGCTATGGCTTGTGACTGCTCCATGTCTGTGTCAGTGGCGTGGATCAGACGTGTGCCCGCATTCGAACACCATATGTAGCATCTGAACCATACCAGAGACAGAGACCAAAATCAAGTTGGGCTAGACCGCCACGGTTTTTATTAGTCTTTACAGGATTATCCTAGGGACAGGTGAGTATGCAGAACATAAAAGTCTATGGTGAGCGGTTCCGCGTCTTCGGTCCTCTTCAGGTGGGTACCGGTGGGGGTCTTACTTCTAGAACTTAAGTCAATTAATCCAAATAAAGGCGCCCGGCATAAACACAGCCGGGAATTACGTTCACTGTCCTTCCAGGGTGAGTATACTCTATCTAGGGACAAAGTGGGCGCTCCTCTGGAGCGTGCTTGTGTGAGAGCCAGGAGTTGCTGCCTGTGGTGGGAGAGAGGGAGACAGCATATTAACAACTTGCCTCTTTAATGGGCAACCATGGTGAGGAGTAGTGAGCGGGCGCTCGCTTACCGCCAGTGTGTAGCCCGACCGTCGCGATGGGAGGCCAGAGTGAGACTGAGCAGCGGAGCGGTGGTGAGCCTTGTACGCTCGGGGCGGGTCGCTCAATTGTAGGCGGTCTGCCTGACGAAGGATGTGGTTGGGTACGTAGCGGGCGTCAATGACCGCGCCCAGGCGTAGCCGCTGTGCTCTGCCCGCCTCGCTCTGCCTCCCATCGGACCGGTGGCCCTCACCTGGCCGGCGGTCCCCCAGCGAGACGCCACAATATATATATATATATATATATATATATATATATATATATATATATATATATATATATATATATATATATAAAGAAGCTCTCAATATCGTTGCTTCTTCTCTTCATCTTAGTTATATCACTGGAGGCAATGTAATCAAATCAATTAACCAATTAAGCATTCAATCAATTCACTTCAAAAGCATAGTAGTAGGCCTAAATATCAAGAGGGATTATTGTCGAATTGCCAGTGTACACATTTTGTGTTCATGGGGCTATAGTTGGGGAACTTGCGTCAATTGTAATTGTCTTTATAAAATTATTTTTGAAAAGTCTATGAGAAAAATGAATGGGGAAAACACTTGTGGAGCCGGGGCGGTGACGTCACTGCGTAGGTCTAGAAGATCAGCACTGTGTGCAAACTTGCAGATTGCACACAAGTAGGCAATGGCCTACTCGTGTGTGAGCGGAGCGGGCTAATACTCATGACTTCAGCAGGACTTACGTCACTGTTACGTCATCACCTACACCGGCCAATCGCACGCACCGTGCACCAATCGCTTAAAAGATCCCTGGCTAATAAGACAAATATGCCTTTAAAACACTATACTTGCCTTCTATAAATAAAACGTAAAGATAAAAACACCTTCAATACATACATTTCTTTCGTGAATAGAGAATCTTTCACTCAATAGGAGGTGCTCCTGTCGCAGGATGATGATGTCACAGAGCATGTGCTTCCATAGAACTAGATCACACAAGGACATGTGACATCATCAACCTGCGCCAGGAGCAGTTCCTGTTGAGTGAAATGTTCACTATTTATGAAAGAAATAAGATGCCATTGTTTTTTTATTTGTTTATGTTAGTTATATAGGGAAAGTATAATGTTTTAAGTGATATTTGTCTTATTAGCATAAGACTTATTAGACTTATTCGTATTCTTATTATTACCCCACATTATAACATACAGTGTGGTGATTGATAGAAATATTTCATATTTCTGAAGTTTATTGTGAATGATTTTTATATATGCCATCCATGGAATTCTAACTGGGTCACGCTACCACCTTGAAGATCTGCTATTTTGAGAAACTTGCCATCATGCCTGTGTACAATGCATCTGCTCATCACATAAAGTTCACCTTGACATTATCTGTTTTCAGGATGTCCAAAATGTTTGTGATTGTAACCTCTTTATCATTACTAATGTGCAGTTATTGTTTGAGTTTTCTGTCACCAATGGTTGATCTGTTTTCCAGGAGACACGTAGCGTCGTAGCCTAGGTCACTCCCATCTCTGAACCATCCATTATAATCTTGCACTTTTTGTTATACCTCTCCATGTGAAACTGTGATGCATTTTGATTACAATGCTTGACCATTTTGCCGCAGCCCGCTTGGTCTTTAACCAGCAAAAATTCTCACATGTCCACTTCTACGTAAAAATGAGAGAACGTAAAAATGAAACCAAATGGACCCTTGTGGGTCCATTTGGTTTCATTTTCACACTCTCAAGAGTTAAAATTCATCATCGTAATTAGCCTAGGTCTACACTGTAGAAGATTAATGGTCATTTTGATCTGTATGTTAATTTGCCTGTTTTGTTTCCCGAATCCAGCCTGGAATTGTGGATATCTAGAAAGCAGGGAAAGACACAGAGGCAGAGTGCAATGACTGCCTTCAAGACTAATTTATCTTGTGTTGTGTTATAGTGCACTATGTTGCACACTTGCCCGATCGGGCAACCAGGTAGCAGTCTTCACTTGCCCCACCATTTTTTTTACTTGCCCCGGGCAAGTGGGCAAGTGTTAGTGTCAAGCCCTGCTATTTATATGAAATGGGTTAGGGTTAGTCTTTAGATTTAAGCTGCAGAGCTGTAAGGGTATAACTGCACAAAGGTACATCAACTTACTGGCCTACTCGGAACAATGCAAGTTGGAAATGCGAGGGTTCCGGGGTTTGCACACACAGGCGCGCACTTTGCTGCATTTTGGAAGGATTAAAAAAAATCACACTTCTGTGAAATGAGGGGCGCTCATACATCATTGTACATCCCATTGCTCAGCCAATCAGATGATCATTATTCTGATTGAGCAGCAGGGGCGGTACTGTGACCCCGCTCTCACCAGCCCGAGGACCAGATGGATTATATCTCCACTGGGAGGAGACCCCGGGGCAGACCGAGGACCAGATGGATTATATCTCCACTGGGAGGAGACCCCGGGACAGACCGAGGACCAGATGGATTATATCTCCACTGGGAGGAGACCCCGGGGCAGACCGAGGACCAGGTGGATTATATCTCCACTGGGAGGAGACCCCGGGGCAGACCCAGGACCAGGTGGATTATATCTCCACTGGGAGGAGACCCCGGGGCAGACCCAGGACCAGATGGATTATATCTCCACTGGGAGGAGACCCCGGGGCAGACCCAGGACCAGATGGATTATATCTCCACTGGGAGGAGACCCCGGGGCAGACCGAGGACCAGATGGATTATATCTCCACTGGGAGGAGACTCCAGGGCGGACCGAGGACCAGATGTAGGGATTACATCGACTCTCTGGCCTTGAGCCAACTCAGGATCCTCCTAAAAGGAAGTCACTGACGTTGCTCTGGAGAGGAAAGTCTGGAGCTCTGGTGGAGCTATTGCCTCCACAACCTGGTTGAAGATTAATGGATGAGTTGGAGGAGAGTGGTCTGTGAGATCAGTTTGAGAGATGGTCTCCGTAGCTCCCTGGAGAAACCCTCAGCCGTACCCTGCATGGATGGAAAAAAACTCAAAGTCATTTGAAATGAGACGTTCAAAAATGAGTCTAGACTGGGTCTAAAGCTCCTGCTCCTCTATCTGACACAGAAGAAACAGAGGGTTACGGTTTAGAACCAGAACCTACTGGACCTCCTCTATCTGACAGAAACAGAGGGTTAGGGTTTAGAACCAGAACCAGGACCTACTGGACCTCCTCTATCTGACACAGAAACAGAGGGTTACGGTTTAGAACCAGAACCTACTGGACCTCCTCTATCTGACACAGAAACAGAGGGTTAGGGTTTAGAACCAGAACCTACTGGACCTGCTCTATCTGGCACAGAGACAGAGGGTTAGGGTTTAGAACCAGAACTTACTGGACCTCCTCTATCTGGCACAGAAACAGAGGGTTAGGGTTTAGAACCAGAACTTACTGGACCTCCTCTATCTGACAGAGAAACAGAGGGTTAGGGTTTAGAACCAGAACTTACTGGACCTCCTCTATCTGGCACAGAGACAGAGGGTTAGGGTTTAGAACCAGAACTTACTGGACCTCCTCTATCTGACACAGAGACACCGAGGAGCCCAGTGCCCAGCACCAGAACCCGGGGTACAGCGGTTCACTGAAGGCAGCCTGGAAGGTGAACAGGTCCGTCATGGTGTCGGAGGAGATGCGGTAGAAGCGGAGCGTGCCGTCGGGCCAGTCCAGGCGCACGCCCACGCGGTTTGATCCCGCCGGCGGCACGGGCACGATGGTGTCCACGCGGTCATGCCGGACGATGTAGCGGTTGCCGTGGCGACCCTCGAAGCACTCCAGGCTCCAGGAGGTCTTGTCCTGGCCGAAGGCGGCGTCCTCGCGGGCGACGCGGCGGTAGGCCACGGCGATGCTGACCACGCCGCTCCACTCCACCTCCCAGTAGTAGCGCTGCGTCAGGCCCTGCCGCAGCAGCACCTGCTCCCAGCGCTGGAAACGCTGGGCGCGCGGCGGGTAGGGCTGCCGCTCAGCGGCGTAGCGGGCCGCGCGCTCGTCCTCACTGAGGACCAGCTGGGCGTGCGCCGTGTCCGGGTCCAGGGAGAGGAGTCCTGCGCCGCCGCAGGGCTTCTCTTCTGGCGTCGACGAGACGAAGGAAAAGTCGTCGTCCGTCCGGTCTCCGGCCTCCGGGACCGTCGCGTTGATATTAGCGCCGTCGTCCGCTGACCCCGTCTTGTTCTCTAGGATGCTCGCTGTAGCCGCTGCCTTGTGTGAGTCCGCGGGGGAGATGCTGTGCATTGCTGGCGTATCTCCGCTCCTGCCGCCACTGCTCCCCCGCCGCTCCTCGCTCTCTGTGCTCCCCCGCCGCTCGCACTCCTCTGTGCTCCCCCGCCGTTCGCCGCTCTCCCGCTGCTTGCGCTCCTCTGCGCTCCCCCGCCGCTCGCTGCTCCCCCGCCGCTCGTCGCTCCCCCGCCGCTCGCGCTCGGCAAACAGGAATCGCTGGCTCAGCGCCTCCACGTCTCGGCTCAGCTGCAGCTTCTCCTCCCAGTGCTTCTTCTTCTCCTCGCGCCGCTCCTCCTCCAGCGCCAGGATCTTCTGCTGCAGTTGCAGCGTCTGCGTGTCGTTCTGCTCCGTCTGCGCGCGCAGGCGCTCGCGCTGCGCCTCGGCCTGCAGCAGCCTGCGGGCCAGCAGCTCCCGCTCGGCCAGCAGTCGCTCCCGCTCCTCCTCCAGGGCTCGCTTCTCCTCCTCCAGGCGCGAGATGTGCTCCTGCTGCTTGCGAGTCGTTCCTCTCTCCTCGCCCTCCTCCGTCATGCTGGCATCGCCCTCCTTCCTCCGAGGAGAAGCTGGTGACAGCAGAGCCTCCTCCTTCTCCTCCTGCATGGCCTTCAGGCTCTGGTTGTCTCTCTCCTTCCTGCTGCGTTCCACCTCCTCCTGGGAGGAGATGAGCCTCCGCGCCAGCGCCTGGTTCTCTGCCACCAGCTGAGTCCTCTCCTCCCGGAGGCCTCTCAGCGCCTCCTGCATCTCCTCCTGCATCTGCAGGAACTTGTGCTCCTTGGCCTTCATCTGGTTCCTCATGCTCTCCATCTCCACGTATTCCTCTGTCAGCTCCGCTGGGAGAAGGAGCGACCTCCCCGACGATTCCTCCTCGCTTCGGAGCGGCTGGACGTTCTTCTCCCCCACCGCCGACCTCCTGCTCTCCTCCTGTGACTCTTCCACCTCCGGGATCTTCTGGTTTTCCATGGCCTCCTGGAGAAGCCGTTGGATCTCCTGCTTCGCAGAGAGGAGCGCAGCCTCCTTATCTTTCAGTTGCTCTGTGTTCATCTCCAGGATCTTCTGGTTTACTGTGGCCTCCTGGAGAAGCCGTTGGACCTCCTGCTGAGCAGAGAGGAGGGCAGCCTCCTTATTTTTCACTTGCTCTGCGTTCATCTCCAGGATCTTCTGGTTTACTGTGGCCTCCTGGAGGAGCCGTTGGATCTCCTGCTGAGCAGAGAGGAGCGCAGCCTCCTTGTCCTTCAGGAGTTGCTCTGCATTCATCTCCAGGATCTTCTGGTTTACTGTGGCCTCCTGGAGGAGCCGTTGGATCTCCTGGTGTGCAGAGAGGAGCGCAGCCTCCTTATCTTTCAGTTGCTCTGCGTTCCTCTCCAGAATCTTCTGCTTGGCTGTGGCCTCTTGGGAGAGCAGTTTGATCTCTTGCTGAGCAGAGAGGAGTGCAGCCTCCTTGTCCTTCAGTAGTTGCTCTGCATTCTTCTCCAGGATCTTCTGGTTTTCCATTGACTCCTGGGAGAGCCGTTTGATCTCTTGTTGAGCAGAGAGGAGCGCAGCCTCCTTATTTTTCACTTGCTCTGCGTTCACCTCCAGGATCTTCTGGTTTTCCATTGACTCCTGGTGGAGCAGTTTGATCTCTTGTTGAGCAGAGAGGAGCGCAGCCTCCTTGTCCTTCAGGAGTTGCTCTGTGTTCATCTCCAGGTTCTTCTGGTTTACTGTGGCCTCCTGGGAGAGCCGTTGGATCTCTTGCTGTGCAGAGAGGAGCGCAGCCTCCTTGTCCTTCAGGAGTTGCTCTGTGTTCATCTCCAGGTTCTTCTGGTTTACTGTGGCCTCCTGGGAGAGCCGTTGGATCTCTTGCTGTGCAGAGAGGAGCGCAGCCTCCTTGTCCTTCAGGAGTTGCTCCATGTTCTTCCGGTCCTCCTGCATGCGCTTCACGTCCTCCTTCAACATCAGGAACTTGCTCTCGGTGGCTTTCATCTCGTACTTCATGTCTTCGTTCTTCTGCTCGACCGACAGGAACCTCTGGGTGGAGTCTTCTTTAGCTCGGACCAGCAGGAGCTTCTCCTGCTCCCATTGGCTCCTCTCCAGACTCCTCTCTTCGTCCCATTGGCTCCTCTCCTGTCTCCTCTCTTCGTCCCATTGGCTCCTCTCCTGTCTCCTCTCTTCGTCCCATTGGCTCCTCTCCTGTCTCCTCTCTTCCTCCCATTGGCTCCTGTCCTGTCTCTTCTCCTCTTCCCACTGGCTCCTGTCCTGCGTCTTGGCCTCTTCCCATTGGCTGTGCTCCTGCCTCCTGGCGTCCTCCCATTGGCTCCTCTCGCTGCGTCGCTGCTCCTCTGCGTCCCTCATGCTCTGGGCCATGGCTGCCAGGCTGCTCTGGGCGCTGCGGACCTGCTCCTCCAGCCGCTCCCTCTCCTGCTCGAAAGCCTTCCCCTCGGCCTCCCGCCTCTCCCTCTCCTCCCGCCGCTGCTCCTCTGAGCGTTTGGCCTCCTGCTGCACTTTGGCCATCCAGTCGTTCATCTCCTTCATCTCTGCGCGGGCGCGCTCCATCCTCTGCTCGGCGGCGGCCAGCCGCTGCGCCGTGGCTTCCTTCTCCAGGAGCAGGGCGAAACGCTCCTCCTCCCAGAGCTTCCTCTCCTGGCGCCGCCCCTCCTGCTCCTCGGCCGTCTTCTCCTCCAGCTTGCGCAGGGCGCTCTGACTGGCCGCCGTCTCGTAGCGCGCGAACTCGCCGCGCTGCTCGGCGCCCGCCAGCCTCTGCTGCAGCTCCTCCTTCTCCCTGAGGAGGGCGCTCCTCTCCTCCTCGCCTCGCTTCCTGTCCTCCTGCAGGTACTTGGCCTCCTCCTTCAGCTTCAGGAACTTGCTCTCGGCGGCCTTCGTCTCGTACTTCATGTCCTCGTTCTTCTTCTCGGCCGCCAGGAACTTCTGCGACGAGTCCTCCTTGTGCCGGAGCAGGAGGAGCCTCTCCTGCTCCCACTGGCTCCTCTCCTGCCTCCTCTCCTCATCCCACTGGCTCCTGTCCTCGCGGCGCAGCTCCTGGGCGTGCCGGAGGCTCTCGGCGTTCTTGTGCTCGGCGGCGGCGAGCTGCAGCTGCAGCTGCGTCTTCTCCTGCTGCCACTGGCCGCGCTCCAGCCGCCGCTCCTGCTCCCACGTCGCCTCCTTGCGCTTGAAGTCGTCCTCGCGCTGCACGCTGAGCTGGAAGCGCTGCTCCCAGCGGCCGCGCTCCTCGCGCCGCTCGTCCTCCATGCCGCGGATCTTCTCCTGCATCCTCATGATCTTCTCCGTCATCTCAATCATCTGGCGGATGCGCTCCTCGGACTTGGCATACTCCACCCGCCGCTCCTCCTCCATCTCCTTCACCTTCTCCTCCATCTTCACCATGAGCTGCAGCTGCTCCTCCGACGTGATCCGCTCCTCGCGCTTGTCCTCCTCCATGTTCTGGATCTTGCCCAGGATGTCCCTGATGTTCTTCTCCTGGGAGAGCAGCCGGTCGGACAGCTTGGGCTCCTTGCGCTCTCTCTTCCTGACCGAGGTCTTGACGGTCCCTCCCGCGCCGTCCTCCCTCAACCAGCCAGTCCCCCAGGGGGTCCTTGGGGGCGCGTCGTCCGAGGGCAGAAGCGGCGCGTCTTCGGACGGCGCTTCATTCTGGGTGGTGAGAGGCGACGGGGAGGGCGTGGCGCTGACCAGGCCCGCCCCCTCTCCTCGGGATGGCGGCGCCCCTCCTCCTCCTCTCCTCTTTTTGCCAAACTTCTTCTTGACGAGCTTCAGTAGGAAACCGTGTTCCGCCGTCTCTGCCGTCGGCGGCGGCGGAACTCTGAACGGCGAGCCATCTCTGGACGAGTTCATCTCTCGCGCGTCTCTCTCTCTCCGTCGTCGTCTCGCGCTCGTCTCTCTCTCTCTGTCGGTGCAAAGTGTCGTGTCTACGATTCGATTGGCCAGGCGGCCGGGCCGCCTCCTCCATTTATACGAGGCAGGACTCTCCCCGAGTTGGTGTGTTTTAGTGTGCGTGCGGCAGACCTTGTGGCGATTGGTTCGCACTCTCCCCAGGTTGGTGTGTTTTAGTGTGCGTGCGGCAGACCTTGTGGCGATTGGTTCGCACTCTCCCCAGGTTGGTGTAGAGGTGCAAGGCTTTTCAACCAGTGTTCAAGTTTATTAATATGTCCCAAATTGGGCACTTTGTTTTGCAGCACATAATGAAGCTCTAAAAAACACATTACAAACACATTACAAACACATTACAAACATGACAACTACAGACACACATAGTAGCACAAAAACAGATATAAACAAATACATATAAATGCTGTATAAAGTGCAAACTAGAGCTAAAGTGCACCAAGTGACTATAATACCTCACCACCCATCCCTGAGACTAACAGCCTAGCGTCTACCTCCTCTTCTTTCCCTTATTGATAGCTCTAATGGAGGTACCTATAGGTATAATCTAAAAGCCTATAGCTATGGAGCTAACCGGTTAGCTATGGAGCTAACCGGTAAAGTTCGCATGGATGCCAACTCTGTCAAGGAAACACTCACTCCTACTCCGGATTGTGACGGCTGTCTTCTGCTTGATAGGTGAGTGAAAGATCTGGAGCTCTGTATATACAGTAGCTCCTAGGGTTAGGGTTAGGTAACCCTAACCCTAACCCTAACCCTCTGTATATACAGTAGCTCCTGCACAATATCCATGAAGACGAACAATTTCTTGATGCCTTGCAGGCCACTGCAGCTACTGACTGTGCTCCCATTATCCCAGATAAGTTTGAGAAGTCCCTGCCTGGCTCTGTGCCAAGCTGTCAAGCAAACCAGAGCTTTGGGCCATGGATCCTTTACCTGAGCCCCCCCCCCCCATCCAAAAGCATCCAGTCTCCAGCACAGCTGACGGTTGGATACCAATCACCCGTTCCAGGGGGAAACGTGACAGGCGGGTTAGGGTTAGGGTTAGGGTTAGGGTTAGGCAGCTTCTCCATCCATCCCCATAGAAAATAGCTTTGAGCCTCTTGCGGCACCTGTGGACGTCACCAAGAGCAAAAAGGCTTAGGAGCGTGAACTGACCAGGAGTCTTCTACGGATGACAACTCAGCGCTGCACGGCAATGCTGTCACCGGTTCTGGCCACCCAAGCGCCCTTGTAGCCGTGCTGAAGATAGGGATGTTGACCCCATCGGGCGAGGTTTTAGTCCCTGACCGCCGCGCGCGGACGCATGGATAACCATCGTACTCGGGTACACCGTGCTGCCGATGATGCTGGGGATGTTGATGTTGCAAACACTCATTTCATTCTGCACCGACTCCCCATTATTTTGGCCTCCGTTGCACCTTCCATCAGCCAACTCGTCCTCCACGTGGGAGTTAATGACCAGCCATCCGCTACCACAGGGGTTTTCAACAGGCGGTCCGGGGACCACCAGTGGTCCCTGAGAAGGTTTAAGGTGGTCCCCAGGCTAAATGATGGAAAGTTGGTTAACCAGATGTAACTCCCGAGAATGTAAAAATGAAACCAAATGGACCCTTGCGGGTCCATTTGGTTTCATTTTTACACTCTCTGGAGTTAAAATATACATCATCTGAATTAGCACCACTTAATTAAGAAGTTTACACTGTTTTGTTGGCAAAATACAGCCTGGAATTGTGGACAAAATCAAAAGAATTCTTTAATTTTAGGTCTTTGGTGTGAAAATGTAATTAAATGGTGGTCCGTGGCTCAAATGCTGAATAAATGGTGGTCCCCGGAGTCGAAAAGGTTGAAAACCACTGCGCTACCACAAAAGATAACTTTAAAAACATCCTCGATCTCCTTCTCAGCAGAGTGGTAAACAATTATTCATCTCTGGTGTAATTCCGCTGCTGCGCAGGGGGAGGCGCATTCCAGCCGGCTGCTCCATCTAGAGTTCTCAAACTCTGCCAGAACCCGACCAGGACCGAACCCAAACAGGCCCGACCCGACATTTAGGGCCGGGTCGGGCCGAAAATATATCCTAATCAATAGGGCCGGGTAGGGCCTCAGGCCCCATGAAAAAATGAAATATTTTAATATAGTAAGAATAATAGTTATTTTCTGTATGTACCTATTATGAAGATGGTGCTGATTGCCATTTCAATTTTAATCTGTGGCAAATTCTCAAATTTTTCCCAAACCCAACAGTTTAGGGCCGGGTAGGGCCTAAAATCTATTCCATTTAGTCGGGCCGGGCCGGGCCTAGTGCCCGAACTGTTAGGGCCGGTTAGGGCCTGAGCTGTTAGGGCCGGTTAGGGCCTGAACTGTTAGGGCCGGTTAGGGCCTGAACTGTTAGGGCCGGTTAGGGCCTGAACTGTTAGGGCCGGTTAGGGCCTGAACTGTTAGGGCCGGTTAGGGCCTGAACTGTTAGGGCCTGAACTGTTAGGGCCGGTTAGGGCCTGAACTGTTAGGGCCGGTTAGGGCCTGAACTGTTAGGGCCTGAACTGTTAGGGCCGGTTAGGGCCTGAACTGTTAGGGCCGGTTAGGGCCTGAACTGTTAGGGCCTGAACTGTTAGGGCCGGTTAGGGCCTGAACTGTTAGGGCCGGTTAGGGCCTGAACTGTTAGGGCCGGTTAGGGCCTGAACTGTTAGGGCCTGAACTGTTAGGGCCTGAACTGTTAGGGCCTGAACTGTTAGGGCCGGTTAGGGCCTGAACTGTTAGGGCCGGTTAGGGCCTGAACTGTTAGGGCCAGTTAGGGCCTGAACTCTTAGGACCGGTTAGGGCCTGAACTGTTAGGGCCTGAACTGTTAGGGCCGGTTAGGGCCTGAACTGTTAGGGCCAGTTAGGGCCTGAACTCTTAGGACCGGTTAGGGCCTGAACTGTTAGGGCCTGAACTGTTAGGGCCGGTTAGGGCCTGAACTGTTAGGGCCGGTTAGGGCCTGAACTGTTAGGGCCGGTTAGGGCCTGAACTGTTAGGGCCGGTTAGGGCCTGAACTGTTAGGGCCGGTTAGGGCCTGAACTGTTAGGGCCTGAACTGTTAGGGCCGGTTAGGGCCTGAACTGTTAGGGCCGGTTAGGGCCTGAACTGTTAGGGCCTGAACTGTTAGGGCCGGTTAGGGCCTGAACTGTTAGGGCCGGTTAGGGCCTGAACTGTTAGGGCCTGAACTGTTAGGGCCGGTTAGGGCCTGAACTGTTAGGGCCGGTTAGAGCCTGAACTGTTAGGGCCGGTTAGGGCCTGAACTGTTAGGGCCTGAACTGTTAGGGCCTGAACTGTTAGGGCCTGAACTGTTAGGGCCGGTTAGGGCCTGAACTGTTAGGGCCGGTTAGGGCCTGAACTGTTAGGGCCAGTTAGGGCCTGAACTCTTAGGACCGGTTAGGGCCTGAACTGTTAGGGCCTGAACTGTTAGGGCCTGAACTGTTAGGGCCGGTTAGGGCCTGAACTGTTAGGGCCAGTTAGGGCCTGAACTCTTAGGACCGGTTAGGGCCTGAACTGTTAGGGCCTGAACTGTTAGGGCCGGTTAGGGCCTGAACTGTTAGGGCCGGTTAGGGCCTGAACTGTTAGGGCCGGTTAGGGCCTGAACTGTTAGGGCCTGTTAGGGCCTGAACTGTTAGGGCCAGTTAGGGCCTGAACTGTTAGGACCGGTTAGGGCCTGAACTGTTAGGGCCTGAACTGTTAGGGCCGGTTAGGGCCTGAACTGTTAGGGCCTGAACTGTTAGGGCCTGTTAGGGCCTGAACTGTTAGGGCCGGTTAGGGCCTGAACTGTTAGGGCCGGTTAGGGCCTGAACTGTTAGGGCCGGTTAGGGCTGGGCCTTAATTTTCAGGCCCCTTGAGACCTTTAGCTCCATCCCCCCACGGCGGAGAGCTGCGGCCGAAGACGTAGTTCATGTCTGATTCGCCCATTCCACTCACACACCAGTAGGCCATGATGGCCTACTTGTGTGCGACGCGCGAGCTTGCACAGTACAGCACAAAGACCAGCTAGACCAGCTTTAAAGAGGGGATGCCGTGATTTTTGTATTTTTTCCAATTTTGTACATGTTTAAGAGGTGACAGTATGTAAATAGACCCCTTGGTGTGTTTTTATGTGCAATGATGTCTTCACTTTGTATTTAGGGTTTCTTCCTGGGGGCTGAACCTTTCCAGTCAAACGTACCAATGAAAAAAACTGCTATTAGTGACATCACATGCTCAGCCCCTCCCCTAACTCCTCCCCCTTTGTCATGCAACTAAAGCTGTGGGCGTGGCTTCAGTTCAGGTGGATCTCCACCCATCACCACCCACCAGGCAAACCAGGCATACTTAATGAACTGGTAGGGTGGAATCATAAAAATGACAGTTTAACAAACACTGTACACATTTTGGGGAAAAAATCTTACTTTTCATATAACATTAGTACCTGATGATCATGTTTTAGGGTAGAAAAAAATCATGACACTCCATCTTTAACGATTATAAATCTTTTTGTTTTACGCTGTTTTCTAATAATTAGTCTTCGGTACAGCCTAAAGGTTACAGAGAAACGTGCACGGACAGACGGACGGACGGACAGGGGGTAAAACATACTCTCCTCCATGCCGGGGGATGAACGGACCCTGGTTCAGCGATCGCTGGTGCGCTGTCGCCGATCGTCATCTGATCTGGCCGGTTCGGGTGATGACGTACAATCTGGAGTATTGGTGAATGAGAGTTCTTGTTTTTGTTCATGTCTGATTTGCCCGTTCCGCTCGCACACAAGTAGGCCATGGCCTACTTGTGTCGCAAGTTCAGTACAGTACAGTACAGTACAGTACAGTACAGTACAGTACAGTACAGTACAGTACAGTACAACACAACATACAGTACAGCACAGCACAGCACAGCACAGCACAGCACACTACACTACACTACACTACACTACAGTACAGTACAACACAACATACAGTACAGTACAGTAGTACAGCTCAGTAAAGTACAGTAGAGTACAGTACAGTACAGTACAGTACAGTACAGTACAGTACAGTACAGTACAGTACAGTACAGTACAGCACAGTACAGCACAGCACAGTACAGTACAGTACAGTACAGTACAGCACAGTACAGTACAGTACAGTACAGTACAGTACAGTACAGTACAGCACAGCACAGCACAGCACAGCACAGCACAGTACAGCACAGTACAGTACAGTACAGTACAGTACAGTACAGCACAGTACAGTACAGTACAGTACAGTACAGTACAGTACAGCACAACACAGTACAGCTCAGTACACTACACTACACTACACTACACTACACTACACTACAGTACACAGTACAGTACAGCACAGTACAGTACAGTACAGTACAGTACAGTACAGTACAGTACAGTACAGCACAGCACAGCACAGCACAGCTCAGTACAGCTTTAATGATTATAAATCCTTTTGTTGTTTTATAATGTTTTCCTGTAATTAGTAGTCAGTACAGCCTAAACGTTACAGAGAAACGTCATCACCTGATATCCATATATGGGCAGTCAATAAGATCACTATATCTGTATAAAAGACCGAACTCCCAGTTGAAACCAACAAACACAAAATGGCTGGCAATAATTGTGGCACTTGGAAAGAACGCCAAGGTAATGACCCTTTTTTTAAGGGTTTCATCCTTAAGGACATGAATTATAACCAGTCAATTTCCACTTTTAACCCGAAGGATTCAACACATATCCGCGTCGAGGAGAACGCTCAGGGTCATCGCTGGCAGGTACCCCAGTTTCTCATAAGAGTGAGAGTGAAAATACCAGAACTACCCAAAGATGCGGACATCTCTGTCGGCTTCATTCAAGCCGTAAGGTTTTCAAAGGACATCACTGTGTATGAGGGTGCCATTTACAGGGAGGTCATCCCTGAACAAATGGGGAATGCCGAAATATGGATAAATGATTGTGACAGTGGGGCACTGGGAGGTTGGTTCCGCAAGCAACAAGATCATGGTAGCTGTTACCATAGGCTTACAAAACAACCCAGTTACCCCTATGTTACTCTGACATTCAGAGACAGGCCTTCATCAAGTGCCATGCGGTGGAAGCTGCCAAACGGTGAGCCTCTGAGACAAAGGAGGAAGGACTCCCATTTTGTGCTATACTGTGTAGTAAAAAGGAATACCACAGGAGATTATCTCGTTTTGGGCAAATGGAGGTGGAGTGTCTTGGCACAAATGCAGATTGATGCTGAGGCGCCTAAGATTAAAAACAGGACCACTGATGTGCGTTTGACATACAAGATAGACTATGATCAGGATCCGGATGTTTTTGCTCATGAAAAAATCCCTGAGACGGTCTTCCGAGGAGATCGTGCCAACGATATGGTTAGGACCCAAAAATTGGAGAAACGTGTATGGGTGGACGATCAGGATATTGTTGACCCAAGGACGGGTTGCAATCGAAATTTAGAGGAGTTTCAATTATGCATCGCCTGTAAAAACACCCACCCTCTTTACCCCCCCCCTGATCACCTCCCCGGCTGCCCCATCCTTCGCCAAATACAGGCAGGATAAGGAGGATGTTGTTAACCCAAGGACGTTTGCTGCTTCTAACAAAGAGGAGTTTCCATCATCCATCGCCCATAATGACCCCTGATCACCTCCCCGGCTGCCCTGATCACCTCCCCGGCTGCCCCGTCCTTCTCCGGATGCCGGCAGGAATGTAATAAGGAGGATATTGTTAACCCAAGGACGTTTGCTGCTTCAAAGAGGAGTTTTCATCATCCATCGCCTCTGTGGCCCTCTGCCCTGGTCACCTCCCCGACTGCCCTCTGTGGCCCTCTGCCCTGATCACCTCCCCGGCTGCCCCATCCTTCTCAACATGCAGGCTTAACAAACAGGAAAACGTCACCTTGAGGGTCCCTACAGGCTGGTTGAGCTGGGCCTCCTAATGGAGCCGTTGGACCTTCTGCTGAGCAGAGAGTAGTGCAGCATCCTTATCTTTCAGTTGCTCTGCGTTCATCTCCAGGATCTTCTGGTTTTCCATTGACTCCTGGGAGAGCCGTTGGATCTCTTGCTGAGCAGAGAGGAGCGCAGCCTCCTTGTCCTTCAGGATTGCTCTGCGTTCATCTCCAGGATCTTCTGCTTGACTGTGGCCTCCTCCTGTGCAGGGTAATAATAAGTTAACTAAAAAACGAAAACTAAAATAAAAATAAAAACATTTGAGTTAATTGAAACTAATAAAAACTTGCTTGGCACGTCAACCAGTGAGGGCAACAGTCAACCCCGCAGGGTGACTGTTACATCACCATGTGAGGGTGACGCAACAGTCATCCCCACAGGGTGACTGTTACATCACCCACCGTAAGGTGGTGACCGACCTGTGCCCAGGTCTCCACCATCTTGGGTCAGGGTGAAGACTGTTACATCACATTGCGGGTGACGTAACAGCCACTAGCGGTGACTATGTTTGCAGAAGTTTAAAAGATTTAACGTTATAGCAGTATCAGAAACATGGCTGGGAAATGATAAAAACATACAGTACACTGCCGAAATGGAGGGATATGTATTATTTACAACAAATAGGATGGATGAAGGAGTGGCTATTTACGTTGATTCAGCACTGGACAGGATATTGTCCTAAAGCAGAGATGGGAAAAGTACTCGTGTTTTGTACTTAAGTAAAAGTACAAAGTACTTTTGTAAAAGTAGTCATTAAAAAAGTAACTGTAGTAAAAGTAAAAAATACTGACTCAAAAGTATGCTTCCCTGTCATTTGTGTTTGAAATGTAGTGTATTCTGCAAACTGTTAAATCCTCACCAAACATTCATAGAATACACTAGATTAATGTTTTTTTTGTCCCAAAGCACATTTTTCATAGCCCAAAAACGTCAGGGCACAGATATACGTTTTGTGTGTTACCATTATGGTGACACCATAATGGTAATTTGGCTTAACCCGATCAACAGTATAAATTGAATTTTAAATAACATTTTATTCTGTTTTTTTGTTGTTTGATTCTGATCAAATATTGAATATCAGTTTGTTTTCCTAATATTCTAGCACCCATAACATATCAGAACAATATGCTACAATTTTTGATCCAATGGAGGAATCTTATTTATTTGTTTCAGAACAAAACATCAACATTGGGTCATTTTTTTTTATTTCGAACTGACATTGGTTTTCATCACAATACAAAAGACAAAAAAACAGGCACAATAATATGTTGTTCACACAAACAAATTGAATATTGAAACTGTGACTTAAGTGCTTGGGTCACATGCCTGTTGTACTAGATTTCTTAGGAACTTACAAAATAATGTAAGATAAAACATTTAAGAAATACAAATGCGAGTGGAATGGAGATGAATCAATGTCCAGCTTTATTACAAGAGTTTTGTGACTGGAACACAAACACTCAGGGAGGACAAGCCTAATGCAAGCCTCCTGACTAGAGGTATTCTCCTCTGTTTATACACTTCACAGTCTTAAAATAAGCATACAGGGAGTCTGCCTAATGCAAGCCTCCTGACTAGAGGTATTCTCCTCTCTTTATACACTTCACAAAGTCTTAAAATAAGCATACAGATACAGTATGTTGAAGATGAACAAAACCCCCGTCCTTGTATGGCCCTGAATGGATGAGTCAGGTGTCGGCTTGTCTGACAGCTGCAGTCAGACCTGGGATAGGGTGACACTGGGAATACAGAGAAACTATTTGCATTCTAAAAAATCCTCTACACTGTCTGTGGCTGCTTTTATTGTGAAGTTGAAAACTTTACAATAAAAGCAGCCACAGACAGGCAGGGAGGCACACGCACAGGCAGACAGGCAGACAGGCAGGTAGACAGTCTGTCTGTTTGTTGGTCTGTCTGCTCTCCTGCCTACCTGCCTGCCTGCCTGCCTGGCGGTCTGTGCCTGCCTGTCTGTCTGCCAGCTTTTATTGTGAAGTTGAAGACCATGTGAACTAAGAACTTAGGTCGCATGGTTTCAATATTCAACTTGTTTGTGTGATAGAACATTGCATATTGTCCTGTGTTTGTTTTTTTTGTATTGCGATGAAACCATTATCTGTTCCAAATAAGAAAATACGCAATGTTTGATATTTTGTTCTGAAACAAATTATCAGATTATACTAAGATCCCTCCAGTGGGTCAGAAAACTGTAGCATGTTGTTGTGATATTTTGTAGGTGGTAGAATATTAGGAAAAACAAACGTATGTTCAATATTTGACCTGAATCAAGCATCAAAAAACAGAAAAAAGGTGATATTTAAAATTCAATTCTTATTGTGCATCAGATTATACCAACATATCGACTTCAGGTCATGCTTACACAGTTAAATTTGCAGTAGATCTATTGACATTTAAACACGATGAAGAAAGACCGACCGACCGACAGACAGACAGACAGACAGACAGACAGACAGACAGACAGACAGACAGACAGACAGACAGACAGACAGACAGACAGACAGACAGACAGAGGTCTCCGTTCTATAGCCTAACTAACGGGCCATTTTACCGCTGCGTAAAATATCCCTTCTCCAACTTTACTCCTCGCCACGGTTCTCCTTTATTTGTTTTATTGTTATTTCCACCTGCACCATGTCAAAACTAAAATGTATTTTGCATTTTGGGATTCGAATGAGGCTTCACATACCTGACAAAATATAGTGCATTGGATTATGGCCTCCTGCCGTGATAGTGACATTTTCTTGCATGCTCGATTCTAGCAAAGTAAGCAAAGAATGTGGCAGATAAAAAGGAAATATGCTACTGGAAATGGAGAGGCACATTTTTCGCAGTGCAAGGATGTGTCGTTAGAGCCGCTACCAGGCAGTTACAGCTGATAGACGTTGTCGAATCGCAGAAGACTGCATGATGGTCCCTGGAGCCCTTCCTATACGTTTAACAATACTAAAAACAGGGGAAAGGGGAGGTGGAACAATGGTGGCAAGTCCAAACAATTCATTCTGAATCTGAGTGTCACTTCCTGTCTATAAGCACTCACAGCATGGGCCAATTCCCACTGATTAGGGATGACAGGTGTGAATAGTCACTATTCAATTGTCATGTTTAAAGTGCTATAAACAGTGCAATTCAGTTAAGCTATTTCAAAACTGTATTCAACACCTCAAACATCACTGCTTACTCCACCATCTTGTATTGGTTTGCGTGTAAACCCTGCCCAGAGTGGGGGTGTTTGACTGAAGCTGACTGAAGGCCGTCAAGACTACAAGGTGCTGGGGGGGGGGGGTCTATGCAATGGGTCTTAAAGGTTACATCACATGTCCTATTGTACTATATTAAAGCAGATGAACAGCACGAAAGGGACAATTAAAGCAGTCAAAGTGTTAATTTAATTATTGGCAAAAGCCGTTAACCGTGTAACTTTACATTGATGAGACCTCAGGCCCAGGTGGGATAAATACCTATGTAGGGATATTCCTCTTCTTCGTACGTTTGTACGTACAATTTGTCTTGAAATGAAAGTATAGATGTCGATCTTTTTCCATAATGCAGGTGCAATCAATCTGTATGACGAGCCGTCCAGCAGTTTTGCGCAACGGATATCAAAGGCAAGCTCAATTTCACAATGATTTAATTGTGAATCCTCTCGATGTGAGTTTTAACATCTCACACAGACTTTAAATATTTTTGGTATCATTTTCCATGGTCAATGCAAATCGAGTTTATGTATTTACTTAATCCAACCATCGAGATTTACATATTGCCAAAGAGGAAGATGCTCGGATCCCCTTTTTGATGCGGTCTATGTGTAACGCCCGGGATTCGAACCCGGGTCTCCCGCGTGAAAGTCCAACATCCACTAGACCAAAGGGACATCCCCTTGGTCCAGGGGCAGATACTAGACTCTGGAGGCCATCACAACAGAGGCTGTAGCCACCTGCTACACTCACCTCCCTTTTGACTTCCTTCCACAGGGAAACCCAATCCGGGTCACGGCACTACTGTAACGCCTGAGATTCGAACCCGGGTCTCCCGCGGGAAAGTCCAACATCTTAGCCACTAGACCAAAGGGACATCCCCTTGGTCCGGGGGCAGATACTAGACTTTTGAGGCCATCACGACAGAGGCTGTATGCCCATTCGTGACCTCAGCCCCTGCACTATAGCTCCTACAGAATGGGCGCATAGGCCTACAGTAGAGTAATGTCTTGCAGAGAAACAGGAATTTGAGAATTTCGCTTTTAAAGATGCAGTTCTTGGTATCGGCATTGAGGGGGGCGCTGTTTCCTCTTAACTGAACAGTTTGGGCAAGAGAATACCTCCTCAATACTGTGGGGGCAGTGTTGAGTCGGGGTGTTTGAATAGTAGCTAAAATTAATATAGTAATACATTTGGCCTTTATAAGGTTATTTTACTTTAAAATGACACTAATACATAGTAACCATAATACAAGTGTACCTTACAGGCCCTAAAAGAAAAATCATTAACATGGTGAAACACAACTCAATGTTGTCGTGAATGTCTTTTTTCCCCAGACCTCCATTTCTAGGAAACTTCAAGGTATATTTACAGTAACATGAAAATGGGTAGAATTCCCCTTTAACTAGTGTGTCCATTCATACAGTGGTTAATGCATATTAAATTAAGTGTTCGCTTTTGTTGTATTGATCTAGTGGGTCACAATGTGTTAATGTCCCACTTTCAAGAAGGTGACAATGGCCAGAGCCTATCCCAGATGTTCACAACAACAAACAACAAAGTATGCTGTATAGACTTGGCCAAGTCCTGGACCGAAAGTATGCAGAAATGCATTGAACTCAGCAACGGTCCACCTAGATCTCTTTAGTTTAGATCATTTTGTAGTAATAATACAAGATAAACATCCAGAGACTTTAGTTGTTTGTCTTATTTGCGCCGCCGTCGTTGTATAGAATGTATTTCCAACTCCAACTTGTCCCTATTCATCCTCCATGAATAGCAGCTCGAGCTGACCCCTCTATGTCGTGACTCTCATCTTTTCTCTTCTCCCTTCTCTTTCCTCTTCTCTCTTCTCTTCTCTGTTGTTGCCAAGTATTTGGAGAGAAGTAAGCCAATAACGCCAAAAAGCCCAACAATATCGTATAGTTGGTATTATAAATACTACTAGGGATCAGGGTTTTTATAGTTAACTAAAACTAACGAAAAAAAAAAAAAAAAAATAATAATAATAATAATAATAATAATAATAATAATAATAATAATAACAATAATAATAATAATAGTAATAGCTTGGATTCATATAGTGCTTTTCTGAGTACCCAAAGCGCTTTACATAGAGAACATCGGACAAACTTTATTCAAGAGAACAAAACAAGAATAACAATTACATCAAAATAGGCTAAAAGGGAACCAAAAGGGATCTAAGCTGGGCCACAGTTGGGGAACGCAGTTCTGAACAGGTGGGTTTTGAGTGCTGATTTGACACCCGCTTCGACCTCTATCCATGGATTGAATAGAGCATAATCACGAGTAATCACACGATCGAATACAACGAGTAGACGCAGATAACAGATACCCGCCGGGCAAGTAGATATTTTGTATTCATTGCATCGGTGGATCACGGCTACTACTAGTAGGGCGGGGCAAAGGAAGTTTTACTGAGGTTATGGTTAGGGTTAGGTTAGGTTTAGGCATAAGTTTACTGAGGTTAAGTTTAGGGTTGGGGTTAGGTGTAGGCATAGCCTAGTTTTACTGAGGTTATGTTTAGGGTTTAGGATTAGGCTAGGGTTAGGGTTAGACGGTGCTTTATGCAGTTACTAACCCTAAACAGAACTTCAGTAAAACTAAAATTATTAATCCTGTCCCGCGGGATTCCTGCGGGAATCACGTGTCCCGACGGGAGTCCCGTCAAAATGTCATGCTCTATGGGGATGTCAATGTCCACCATGAGGGCCAGGTGGTCTGAGAAGGAGGAGAGGGTGGAGCCAGAGTTGGAGAGATTGCTGATGGTGGTTCCAGTGGTGCAGATTAGGTTGAGAATGTGACCCTTTCTGTGTGTGGGAAAATCTACGTGCTGGGTGAAGTTGAAACAGTTTAGTATGTCCAGGAATTCTATGGCGGGTGGTGAGTTAACTGAGACGTGGAAGTTGAAGTCCCCCAGTAGTGCCACTGATGGTGAGATGGCACAGAGCTGAGTGAGAAATGAGGAAAAGTCGGAGGGAAAGGCTGGGTTGGGTTTGGGAGGGCGGTAGACAACAGCAGTGACCAGGGGTTTTGGGCCGGATAGTTTGAAAAAACGATAACTTTTTTTTGAAGGGTAAAAACTAATTAAAACTAAAGTAGAATGAAAAATCCATAACTATAATAACCCTGCTAGGCACATGTGTATGTCTATGATTAATAGATCGGGCCAACGGCGCGTCATAAGATTACGTCATACGCCGCTTTGTCCCTGCTGGAGGTAGGGTTGCCACATGGACATTTTGACCATCCAATCGGCGGCCTATTATCGGCGGCGATTATCGGCCTTTTGGTCGGAAGCAACGCACCTCTTTAAACATCTAACCCAGAAATATATCTCACTTTTACACTGAATTGTTACTGTTATTATTTTATTACTCTTCTACATATCAAATTAATAATTAGGCTACTTAAACATTAATTTCCAACTCTTTCTGGAGCAGTCCAGTTTTCATTTTTCTCATCTCAGTTATCTTTAGATAAACAGATTTAGATTCAGGGGTTTTTCCACTAATTTTGGCGGTAGGGAGGTCTGGAAAAGAGGTAAATATAGCGACAAATGTGCCAAGTTGGCAACACTGGTACGTACAGGCGCTACAATTTATCACTATCATACTGATCTGAGACTGTGAGTGACGCAAGTCAGGTTAGTTTTGTCCATGTAAAAAAAAAAGAAAAAAAATACTTTTGACCATGTATAAAAATCCGGGACATTCAAGTGTCCAGGATTTATTTTATTTTTTCCTGGACAGACCATGAAAATCCGGGACAATCAGGAAAATCTGGGACGTGTGGCAACACTAGCTGGAGGGCTCGTAGTCGTAGCCCTCTAGCCCGCTAGTAGCCCCATGCTATTCATTCATTCTCAACTCTCGTTGAATCTGATGTGTCATCATCAGCTGTGCAGTCAGTGTAAACACTTTTTCTGACGATTGAACCACAAATTAATGGAAAGATCCAAGCTTGTGTTCAACATACCATACAGGGATAGGCTTAACCATGAGGAAAAAGAGCATTATCTCAGCAAAATCTCTCTTTAAAGCTGCGATCCATGCCATGCGCTCGGTCCGTGGTAGCAGACTAGGCTAGATTTCAGTAAATTTGCTTATTTTAAGTGCTGAGGGCAAATCATGTTAATTTTGCATATACAGTAAGTGCCAAATCTGTGTATGTAAACGTCAAAAATGGCTGCTAACCCTTCAAAATAGACCATTTAAACATGGCGGCCACCACCATAATGAAGCATCATAAAATGATGTATGTGTGCTATGCAGGAATGCCAACAGTAGCCTACTCTAGTTTAATTGTTATGGACATTGGGTACATTGGCCAATTTGCAGGTGCTCCACTTTTAATTTTATTTTAAATAGGCATCCCCACAGTCCATTGTTTGTATGCATGAACGGAACAACAACAGTAATTGTGATGCATTATCATATATACAAATACTATGTATCTAGGTTTTTTGCCATTATTATACAATCACACATAGAAGTCACCAGAATCAGATGAGCATAATATCCAATAAAATGTTGGTTACTATGGACGGAAAACAAGCCAACATGGCAACCCTTTGTCCTCCCTCTCTGCATTTCCTCTAAGATTAGTGACATAGTTCCGCCTCTAAAAAAATGCCACGAAGAAGAACACAAATGTTGTGATATTTTATAGATGATACTTGATACAGAACGTGGCTACTAATAGGTTATGTGGAATGCAACCTGGCTGTTATTTGAGCTCAAATTCACGCAAAGTCCGCGTTCTGTTAATGACGGCGGGCATCGCATATTTACCAAACTAGAGGCACTTATCAGATTACAACCGTTAGCATATTAAGCTAATTAAGCTAACGGCCCGGAGGATTGAGGTAATAATGGTAAGAATTGTCATTACAGTTCACATTAATTCAATTATAACATGTTTACACAGCGTTTTAAGGTCTAATATTCATCTCATGTATGCTTTAGTATGAAGCAACTAATAAAGTTGCTTCAGGTCATTTTTCACAGATAATAAAAAATCGGAGAAAATCAAGTTTAGACCCTTGTACCGACAACTTCATTTTCCCAAGATGACTCAACGTGGGTGGAGTTTAGTCACATATTTGCATTATAATCCTGGACCTACCATATACGCCTGCTCGCAATTTTGTGTGAGGGGATTTTCTCACTTGAACTGAGTCAAGGGGTCCCTAGAGATGAAAAATCACCGAGGTGCTTGTCCGCCATAGTGCCACGAATGGCGCAATGGCCGAATCAAATATGGCCGCCATCGGATATGATGAAAATCCAACTTTTGTGTATATACACATGCAATACCTCTATTCTGACTAATTGGGGGGTGGGGAATCCATTTTTGATATTGCTATGACCATTTTGGTTGATTTTGACCTTGAAAGGTCATGGTCAAGGCCATTTTGCTATTCCGAAGACCATAACTAACCATTGTTAGGTGAAAAAACGGGTGCAATGGAATTGAATTAATTAATTAATTAATTAATTAATTAATTGAATTAATATTCATTCATATTAATCACTTGTTTTTTTAGTAGGCCTACATTAACAATTATAATCGCCCCCTTTAAAATGTATTTAATTGGGTGTTAAATCAAATCAAATTGAAGGAATAAAAGTGATGCAAAATCAAACAGCAACTTCATTCAAAGTGAACTCAACAGAAGGCTCTGGCTGTGGCCCAAGTGAACCATTTTATTGCCATGGCCAGAGTGTTTGTAGACAACCAAATCAGGTATAAATGGCAATATGGTGTGACGAAGGCATGTTTGCTCCAGCAGTAGACACACGACAGAACATTCAAGAATCTCTTCCTTTGCATGGGCCCTTTCCACTGGACGTGTGTTCTGCTCAGATGCCAAGGAAAACTGCTTAGAGTTTCTGGCTCTGATGATGCAATGGTTGAGTGTGCCATGTCTGGACCTGGTCTGATAGAGTTGGTGTTAAACGGCAGCCATTATGTCCGGGCTCTCACTGGGATGCCGATGGTAGAGGATGTGATCAGGTCGCTCCAGTGGAATATGTTCTGGCAGAGCTGCATATCCAGTGCTAGCACAGGTACAGGCATTGCACACTGTGCTGGCTGCAAATCAACATTGCTCACGGCAGTTTGAGGCCCCGATAGGACAAGTAGAGAAATTGAATCAGGATTTTGAGAAGGAATGTAAGGCTGCCAGAGCTCTGCCAGATCTTTGGAGGTTGGCTGTATTTGGTGGCTGTCATAAAAAATGCTGTGGTATACTATGGTGATCTATGGTGATCTTTGCATAAACTACCTGTGTCATGGCTCATAGTATCTTGTGCGAATCAAGGTGCTAGAGTTTACACATCCTGAGTTCTACTGGCACTTCTCAATCGGTCAGTGGGTTGTTCAGGTCAATGCTGGCTCAGTACTGTAGTAGGTAACCTGAAGGTCGAGCAGAGCATTCAGTGAGTGATGAAGGGTCCTGAAGGTCACTATGTAGTAGGAGCCAGTGTTGTTTTCGTTGACTAAGACTAAGGCGAAAATGCTCGTCAACAAAGCTTTTTCCAAGACGAAGACGATCCAAAGACTAAACGAAAAGTATCCTCCAAAGACGAACTTGAAGACGTAATGTAATGGACACGTTCGTCAACGAATCAGACGAGACGAAAATGTTAGGGCGGGACGAACGGAAATGAGATCCAATCACAACTTCTCTTTTTGTGGGACTAGCTGGGAAGACATCCAATCAGAACGCTTCCCAATGCGTTATGTTAGGTTGATCGTCAGCACTCGATACAGCACCGCTGCGATAAGCCACAGCAGGCAGCCCAGAGAGCAGCTCGAGTGCACCTGGCCACCGGCTCTGTCCATGTCCGTATAGCGCTGGTCCAGCGCGCGGCCTCCCCTAATGCAAGACTCCGAAGCAGCGGAGCTCCTGCTGCTGTAGACGGACATAGACTGAGCCGCCAGCTGCTCCCCGCCGATGACAAGCACCCTCGGACCGCACTCTAAACTGCGTGCTATGGCTTCCCACGGCAGCGCTGCAGCGCTGCACCGCTGCACCGCTGCACCGAGCAAAACAACCAGAACGGTTCAGCCAAACAAACATGCCAATGAAACACAGCGCTCTGAAAATAGGCTGCAAACGTTTCCCAATGCGTGCCACAGCCCTGTCCCGCAGAACACTTGTCTGTTTATGCCAGGGGCTTTCAACAGGTGGTCCGGGGACCACCAGTTGTCCCTGAGAGGATTCCAGATGGTCCTCAGCAAAAATTACAGGTGGTCCCCAGCTTTTTTTTAACCAGATGTTAATCTTTGAAAGCTAACCATGAAACCAAATGGACCCGCAAGGGTCCATTTGGTTTCATGTTTACACATGAAACCAAAGCAAAATAAATCTTTAGTTTTGGTTGTTGAAAGCTAGTAAGACTAAAAGTGCAAGAGTAAGACTAAACCCCAAAGACTAAGACTGAAAGACTAAGACTAAAAAAGACTAAGACTAAAAAAAGACTAAGACTGAGACTAAGACTAAATCGATGTTGATATTTCGTCGACTAGACTAAGACTAAAAAAATGAATTTCAGAAGACTAATTGGGACTAAAAGACGAAATGTGTGTTACTCAAAAGACTAAGACTAAGACTAAGACAAAATATTCTCAAACAAACAACACTGGTAGGAGCCACACACACAATGCAAAAGCAGATGCAGAGTTTGTGCTCTTGTTTCATGAGATTCATGAAAATGTCCTCAACCTCCTCACCAACAACTACCCCCAAAAGATCCATCTCGAGCATGCACTGATTACCACTTGTCACCTTACATTCAAAGTGGTGAAGCTGTTTGACTCTGTGCTAGAGCACCAGACTCATAGTCATTGACTGTCAATCTGCTCACAAAGCAGGTTGTATACAGAGAATTCACTCTGCGCCTGCTCAACTGTCTAAAAATGGGGAGTGCCTGTAGTACCCATACAGACAGGAGAGGCTAGACTGAGACTAAGAAAATTAGCTGAATCATACCAAAGAGGAAGCCTCACTTCAAAGAGCAACCACAGAAGGCACCAACCACCATTTTGAAGAAGCAGAGTTTAGTTTTACCCAAAGACATGGCTGAAGCATATAGGAGCTATGGATATTGCTAAGGAGTAGGGCATAAACATCCAGCAAATACTTTCTCATGACGTGCTCTCAACATCTTTGATGGTCAAAAATGTTCAAAGAGATTGAGCCTGGACTTGATCTCACCCAATGGAGTCTGCATCTAGTCATCTACAGTACTTGCCACTCATGTTGTGTTAGACTTCATGTCGAAAATGTGGCAGATGCCACTGGGATGGTTCTCAACGGTCAACACCCTCATCAGTGCTTCATCCTCCTTCTGCAGAGAGTCAGAATTCATTCACCTCATACTTGATTCGTACATTGAGAGGTCTCAAAATGAAGGGGAGCCCCTGCGACGTACAGACTCAACAGCAAGCATTGGCATGAACAGCAACACACCCATTCCGCAGCAACTTCACAAGTTCTGGGTGTCTGAGAACAAGCAAAATATCTATCTGTTAGTTTGGGATATAGTGTGCAGTCAGGTCTGTGGCAATACTATCACTGTCAGGTCTGTTGTCCATGACAATGAAGTTCTCCCAGCAAAGGTGGCTGGTGGTAAGGACATCCATGACCTCTTGAACTGGATTGAGGAAGCTGACACGAGGCTAGTGGACTGGTGCATATGGAGTGGGCTATTTGTGTTAAACAGTGTAAGAGAGTTGTGATAGTTTTCAATAATACACCTGTGCATTACTTCTACATTGCATCCCATACTTCCAAGCACTGGGGATGAAGGAAGTCTGGCAGCAGTATGGTACTGGTGAAAAGCGACACATGCTACCACTGCATCAAGCAGTCTTTTATCTTGGAACAACCCTAGCCAAGACCGCGATCAAGGCACATATCTTGACTGGACAGGGCTGGATGATGTGGGAGGGAGTCGAGAAGAAGAAGCTGACAGGGAGCGAAGTCTGGGGCATGGAATCCAACAGGCTGAGTTTCATCGTTCGTGCTGCCATCTCCCATAAACCTGCAACTATGGTTAGGAAGGACTCAGCATGTCTAGTCGATAAGCTTGAGCAAAAGAGGATTTCCATCAACTCCCTACCCACCAGCAGCCAGGCCATGCGCCATCACACACCAACGTTCCTCCGGGAGGGGGGATCCTACCATCTAGTCTTTTAATTGATCCTGGAGATCACTGCATGAGCAAGTTGAGAGAAAATACTTGATTTTGCTTTATATTATTTGTATATCACTCTTATTTAATCATTTCAGAACCCATATAGCAATGTATATGTATACTTGCTACCGGTATATGTGTTGTGTATATCTTTTGTTCTAAATAATAACGTAATTGAGTAAAAATGATAATAGGGAAAAAAATTGTTACTTTTAAATTATAGTTAAATATCAATATAAAAGATATCACACAGGAATCATTGCCAAAATTATATGAATTAGACCTATTGCACCAGTTGTTAATGTCATGGCCAAATCATGTCTTTGGAATAGCAAAATGAAGTTACTGTTTGATTTTGCATCACTTTTATTCCTTCAATTTGATTTGATTTAACACCCAATTAAATACATTTTAAAGGGGGTGATTATAATTGTTAATGTAGGCCTACTAAAAAAACAAGTGATTAATATGAATGAATATTAATTCAATTAATTAATTAATTAATTAATTCAATTCCATTACACCCGTTTTTTCACCTAACAATGGTTAGTTATGGTCTTCGGAATAGCAAAATGGCCTTGATCATGACCTTTCAAGGTCAAAATCAACCAAAATTGTCATAACAATGTCAGAAATGGATTCCCCACCCCCCAATTAGTCAGAATAGAGGTATTGCATGTGTATATACACAAAAGTTGGATTTTCATTATATCCGATGGCGGCCATATTTGATTCGGCCATTGCGCCATTCGTGGCACTATGGCGGACAAGCACCTCGGTGATTTTTCATCTCTAGGGACCCCTTGACTCAGTTCAAGTGAGAAAATCCCCTCACACAAAATTGCGAGCAGGCGTATATGGTAGGTCCAGGATTATTAAAATTTGATGACATTATTAACAAATCTATTCTAATAAAAACATAACACAGTTTCCCAGTCTGCCTGGCTGACAGACAGCCTGTCGATCCAGATGGCTGTGGTCCCGCCTCCCAGAGCAAAAGCCACGCCCCCTGCATGATTTTGGGTGGGATCAGAAAAGACGCTGAGCAGACAGCCTGTCACACACTTCAAGGTACAGTTATGTCTTATTACTTGCGTGGTGAGTGGAACGGGAGTTTTAACGGCGGCCGACGTTGGGCGATGGACAAGCATCACATTTTTTATCTTTCCGGCCGACGCTGGAACGTCGCCCGATGTTGCCCGTTGTGCTGCTGTCACCTGAATCAGCGGCTCCCATAGAAAAATAATGGATGTCGGGCACCGTCACTTCATTATTGCCCGCCATGCCTCGCCATTAAAACGTAGGGTTAGGCGATCGCACTGTTTGGGAGTCAGTGGGCAAAACTTCGGCGGTCAGTGATCTGCCGAGTGCTGATCTAGTTTTGGAGGTCTTTGGCTGTCTGCATTATACAACACTGTCAAGGCCAGAAAGTAGTTTTTGTCTCCTTATGAGGAGTCAGGTCTGAGGCATCGGTTCTAGACTACTCTGAAGCTTGAGGCACCGTCCATCTAAAGCTCTGAGGTGCAGAGGCAGTCTGTCCATCTCAAGGCAGTCCTTGAGATGGAGAGGTCCCATGGCTGTCAGCTCCCACCTGATATTGTGTGGCAGTTGAGACTGCTCCAAACTGTACTGAATAACTGCTATCTTACATAATGTCTTGAGGCTGGGACTGAGGTCTAAGACATACATTCCGTTCCATTCAGGTGTTTCCCGTCCCTTAAAGATAATGACACGCTCTCCTATCATGCAACAGGACGCAATAAACACGCCTAAAACCAGAATGCCACCCTCGGGCTCAATTCGCTTCCAGGAGGAGGTGTCTGGACTGAATTTCAACATGTCTTTTGCATCATTCCTTTCATTCTCCCACCCATTCAATATGTACAGTTCTCCATTGTAGGTAAAGGCTGAATGAGCTTCACGTCCGTCTCCTGGAAGAGTCTGAGGTGTGTCCAGCCAGTGGTTCTTCTCTGTGTCAAACACTCTGATGACGTCACGGGCTCCATCTTCTTCCCAGCCCCCAAAAACGAACATCTTTGTCCCGATGATGGTGGCAGAGTGATTGTACGTTCCAGGAGGTGGAGTTCCTGTGGCGTGGACAAAACTCCACATCATGTTGGTGGTGTCCAACTTGTAGATGTCATTAGGGCGAGATGGTGAGCCAAGGTGCGTCCACCCTCCATGAATAAACATGGTCGTTCCTAAGACACATGCAGAATGTCCGTGTCTCTCTTTCGGAGCAGTCCCAGAGACCTGTGGTTTGGACCACATGTGTGTGTCCACATGGAATGCATAAAGGACCTTGCAGTAAGGTGAACCTCCCCAGAGATAGATGTAATCTCCAACCAATACGGTCGTGGGGCCCTTGCGCCTGAGAGGAACCTCAAGGAAACGTTTTCCTGTTTCAGGAGTCACTGCAGGGGTCAACCTCCTCCAGGTAAAAGACACTGTGTTGAAGACAAAGACATCAGTGTGTTCCTTGTCACCCCCAAAGCAGTACACACAGTGTCCCACTGTCACAGCACTATCATAGGCTGTTCCTGGTCCTCTCAGATGCATCGTCCAGCGAAACATGACTGCTAACCATATGACAGTGGATAATTCAACAGTATCCTATAGTCTAGAGTATTCTATTCAACAGTATCCAATGGGTCTACAGTATGCTATGAAGGTCGACGGTATCCGATTCAACAGTATCCTATGAGAGTCTACAGTATCCTATTAAACAATGTCCTATGGGTCTACAGTATCCTATGAGAGTCTACAGTATCCTATTAAACAATGCCCTATGGGTCTACAGTATCCTATGAGAGTCTACAGTATCCTATTAAACAATGTCCTATGGGTCTACAGTATCCTATGAGAGTCTACAGTTTCTTATGGGTCTAGAGTATTCTATTCTACAGTATCCTATGGTTCTACAGTATCCTATGAGTCTAGAGTATCCTATGTGAGTCTACAGTATCTTATGAGTCTACAGTATCCTATGAGAGTCTACAGTATCTTATGGGTCTAGAGTATTCTATTCTACAGTATGCTATGGGTCTACAGTATCCTATGGTCTACAGTATCCTATGAGTCTAGAGTATCCTATGTGAGTCTACAGTATCCCATGGGTCTATCCTATTCTAAAGTATCCTATCCTATCCTATTCTACAGTATCCTATGGGTCTACAGTATCCTATGGTCTACAGTATCCTATCCTATCCTATCCTATCCTATCCTATCCTATCCTATCCTTCAGTATCCTATGAGTCTACAGTATCCTATCCTATCCTATCCTTCAGTATCCTATGAGTCTACAGTATCCTATCCTATCCTATTCTACAGTATCCTATTCTACAGTATCCTATGGTCTACAGTATCCTATGGTCTACAGTATCCTATCCTATCCTATCCTACAGTATCCTATGGTCTACAGTATCCTATCCTATCCTATCCTATCCTATCCTATCCTTCAGTATCCTATGAGTCTACAGTATCCTATCCTATCCTATCCTACAGTATCCTATGGTCTACAGTATCCTATGGTCTACAGTATCCTATCCTATCCTATCCTATCCTATCCTATCCTATCCTTCAGTATCCTATGAGTCTACAGTATCCTATCCTATCCTATTCTACAGTATCCTATGGTATACAGTATCCTATGGTCTACAGTATCCTATGGTCTACACATTATAATAAATAGATACATGGAATATTCTGGTCTTCACTTCTATCCGTTTTGAGCACAAACACCACATAAGGTTATCCAATCAGTGAAGTCGATGGTTTGGCTGAAACAAGCAACAGTTGATCTTAATATGGCCAGAGAGACTCTCATCAAGTTGTCTTTCACCATGTTAATATACCATGTTAATGTACAAATGGAACCAAATGGACTAGGCTCCATTTGGTTCACATTTGTACACTCTCGAGAAAAAACAGAAAATGCTGTTTGCGTGTAGTAGAAAGCCCCAAACACAGGAACATTTCTGCGTTTGAAAAAATATCAGCAGTTGTGTAGCCAGGGCCAAAGCATCTGAAAATATCCTGTTTTCTTTCATTTGTCTGCATGTATAATTCTTTTACGAGGTCACAGCGAGTCACAGGGAGTTGGGGACAGCTGGGAGTGGCTATAGAGTGGGAGTGGCTATAGAGTGGGAGTGGCTATAGAGTGGGAGTGGCTATAGAGTGGGAGTGGCTATAGAGTGGGAGTGGCTATAGAGTGGGAGTGGCTATAGAGTGGGAGTGGGAGTGGCTATAGAGTGGGAGTGGGAGTGGCTATAAAGTGGGAGTGGCTATAGAGTGGGAGTGGCTATAGAGTGGGAGTGGCTATAGAGTGGGAGTGGCTATAGAGTGGGAGTGGGAGTGGCTATAGAGTGGGAGTGGCTATAGAGTAGGAGTGGCTATAGAGTGGGAGTGGCTATACAGTGGGAGTGGCTATAGAGTGGGAGTGGGAGTGGCTATAAAGTGGGAGTGGCTATAGAGTGGGCGTGGCTATAGAGTGGGAGTGGCTATAGAGTGGGAGTGGCTATAGAGTGGGACTGGCTATAGAGTGGGAGTGGCTATAGAGTGGGAGTGGGAGTGGCTATAAAGTGGGAGTGGCTATAGAGTGGGCGTGGCTATAGAGTGGGAGTGGCTATAGAGTGGGAGTGGCTATAGAGTGGGAGTGGCTATAGAGTGGGAGTGGGAGTGGCTATAGAGTGGGAGTGGCTATAGAGTGGGAGTGGCTATAGAGTGGGAGTGGCTATAGAGTGGGAGTGGCTATAGAGAGGGAGTGGCTATAGAGTGGGAGTGGCTATAGAGTGGGAGTGGCTATAGAGTGGGAGTGGCTATGGAGTGGGAGTGGGAGTGGCTATAGAGTGGGAGTGGGAGTGGCTATGGAGTGGGAGTGGCTATAGAGTGGGAGTGGGAGTGGCTATAGAGTGGGAGTGGCTATAGAGTGGGAGTGGCTATAGAGTGGGAGTGGCTATAGGTAGGAGTGGCTATAGAGTGGGAGTGGCTATAGAGTGGGAGTGGGAGTGGCTATAGAGTGGGAGTGGCTATAGAGTGGGAGTGGCTATAGAGTGGGAGTGGGAGTGGCTATAGAGTGGGAGTGGGAGTGGCTATGGAGTGGGAGTGGGAGTGGCTATAGAGTGGGAGTGGGAGTGGCTATAGAGAGGGAGTGGCTATAGAGTGGGAGTGGCTATAGAGTGGGAGTGGCTATGGAGTGGGAGTGGCTATAGAGAGGGAGTGGCTATAGAGTAGGAGTGGCTATAGAGTGGGAGTGGCTATAGAGTGGGAGTGGCTATAGAGTGGGAGTGGCTATAGAGTGGGAGTGGCTATAGAGTGGGCGTGGCTATAGAGAGGGAGTGGCTATAGAGTAGGAGTGGCTATAGAGTGGGAGTGGCTATAGAGTAGGAGTGGCTATAGAGAGGGAGTGGCTATAGAGTGGGAGTGGGAGTGGCTATAGAGTGGGAGTGGGAGTGGCTATAGAGTAGGAGTGGCTATAGAGTGGGAGTGGGAGTGGCTATAGAGTGGGAGTGGCTATAGAGTGGGAGTGGGAGTGGCTATAGAGTGGGAGTGGCTATAGAGTGGGAGTGGGAGTGGCTATAGAGTGGGAGTGGCTATAGAGTGGGAGTGGCTATAGAGTGGGAGTGGCTATAGAGTGGGAGTGGCTATAGAGTGGGAGTGGGAGTGGCTATAGAGTAGGAGTGGCTATAGAGTGGGAGTGGGAGTGGCTATAGAGTGGGAGTGGCTATAGAGTGGGAGTGGGAGTGGCTATAGAGTGGGAGTGGCTATAGAGTAGGAGTGGCTATAGAGAGGGAGTGGCTATAGAGTAGGAGTGGCTATAGAGTGGGAGTGGCTATAGAGTGGGAGTGGCTATAGAGTGGGAGTGGGAGTGGCTATAGAGTGGGAGTGGCTATAGAGTGGGAGTGGCTATAGAGTGGGAGTGGGAGTGGCTATAGAGTGGGAGTGGCTATAGAGTGGGAGTGGCTATAGAGTGGGAGTGGGAGTGGCTATAGAGTGGCCACTCCCACTCCCACTCCATTCACTCACTCATTGTCTTGATGAAATGAACAAGGTGACTACTGACCAAATGGTGCGTTCTGCTGGGCATGTCCATGGGCAAGTTCTGCTGGGCAAGTCCATGGGCAAGTTCTGCTGGGCATGTCCATGGGCAAGTTCTGCTGGGCATGTCCATGGGCAAGTTCTGCTGGGCAAGTCCATGGGCAAGTTCTGCTGGGCAAGTCCATGGGCAAGTTCTGCTGGGCAAGTCCATGGGCAAGTTCTGCTGGGCAAGTCCATGGGCAAGTTCTGCTGGGCAAGTCCATGGTTATTCACCAGAGCCATCAGTGGTGAAGGTGCAGTCAGGGACAGAGCATCCAACGACGACCATGAAGAAATGCACTCCTCAATGATCAGTTGTATGTTGCTTTAATGAAGAAACCTTGCAATGTAAACAAAAAGCCACACCTAAATTAAGCAGGCTGATTCTCATAGTAAACACAACAAAGCAGGGGTTTTCAACCTTTTTGATGCCAGGGACCACTATTTATTCAGGATTTGAGCCACGGACCACCATTTGAGGACATTTTAGCCCCACAGACCCCCCCCAAACTAAAGATTTCTTTTGCTTCTGTCCATGACCATTAATCTTCTATAGATTAGGACTAATTCACATGATGAATATTTGAACTCTTGAGAGTGTAAAAATGAGTTACATCTGGTTAACCAACTTAGCTGGGGACCACCTGGAACCCTCTCAGGGACCACTGGTGGTCCCCGGACCACCTGTTGAAAACCCCTGGAATAAAGAGAAACCAAAACATACTAAAATAATAACAGTCATGCAGTGCAAATATAAAGTGCAAACTTACAAGTGAAATACTCCCCAAACATTAGAATGTCAACATAGCACTTCATTTAGGGTGACCATATTCTCAAAGGAGAAAACCAGGACACCTTATCGGGGGGGGGGGGGGGGGGGGGGGGGGGGGGGGGGGGGGGGGGGGGGGGGGGGGGGGGGGGGGGGGGGGGGGGGGTGCACAGTGCTTCACTTTTGTCTCGCCCTGGTCTGAATACAGGGATTTTTTTCTGTAAACGTGCACTTGTCTAGTGTCTACTAACTGATTGACGAAGGCTGCCTGCACTGACTCTGCTCAGGGCTGAGGTCATCGTGCGCAGTGTCCTAGTGCCTGTCGATTTACTGGTCCGATGTAAGCAAGGACGTGTCGGAAAGGAACTGAATGAAAGTAATTTTACAAAAACCGGGACATTTCCTCATTTTCTAAAAATAAACCAGGACACCCAGGACAGGACGTGAAATACGGACATGTCCTGGGAAATACGGACGTATGGTCAGCCTAACTTCATTACACTTACTGGTAATAAGTAAATACTCCCCAAACATTAGAATGTCAACAGAGCACTTCATTAAACTTACTGGTAATAAGTAAATACTTCCCAAACATTAGAATGTCAACAGAGCACTTCATTAAACTTACTGGTAATAAGTAAATACTCCCCAAACATTAGAATGTCAACAGAGCACTTCATTAAACTTACTGGTAATAAGTAAATACTCCCCAAACATTAGGATGTCAACAGAGCACTTCATTAAACTTACTGGTAATAAGTAAATACTCCCCAAACATTAGGATGTCAACAGAGCACTTCATTAAACTTACTGGTAATAAGTAAATACTCCCCAAACATTAGAATGTCAACAGAGCACTTCATTAAACTTACTGGTAATAAGTAAATACTCCCCAAACATTAGGATGTCAACAGAGCACTTCATTAAACTTACTGGTAATAAGTAAATACTCCCCAAACATTAGGATGTCAACAGAGCACTTCATTAAACTTACTGGTAATAAGTAAATACTCCCCAAACATTAGAATGTCAACATAGCACTTCATTAAACTTACTGGTAATAAGTAAATACTCCCCAAACATTAGGATGTCAACAGAGCACTTCATTAAACTTACTGGTAATAAGTAAATACTCCCCAAACATTAGGATGTCAACAGAGCACTTCATCACAACACAAAATGGCTGCTGTGACTCTTAGCCCCAAAAACACAACAAGCTGAATAGACACTGCCCCCTGGTGGGGAGGAGAAAACCCTTCAGTGCAGGGGTTTTCAACCAGTGATCCAGGGACCACCAGTGGTCCTTGAGAGTGTTCCAGGTGGTCCTCAGCTAAGTTGCTTAACCAGATGTAACCCTTGCGGGTCCATTTGGTTTCATTTTTACACTCTCAAGAGTTCAAATATTCATCAACTGAGTAAGCCATTTTGGAATGTATGTTTTGCTTGTTTTGTTTCCCAAATCCAGCCTGGAATTGTGGACAAAAGCAAAATATCTTTAGATTTGGGGTCTGTGGGGCTAAAATGTCCTCAAATGGTGGTTCGTGACTCAAATGCTGAATAAATGGTGGACCCTGGGATGAAAAAGGTTGAAAACCCCTGAAGTAGTGTGTAAAACCGGGGTGGGCTATTATTTTTCCCAAGGGGCCAAATCATATACATAAAATATTGTGGAGGGCCAAGACTAAAGGCTGAACTAAAGTCTGCGTAATATTAATTTAAGCTTAAGATGAAAGTAAGAATAAGGCCAACCATTTTGACAACAGGGCCTTCAATTTATTCCGTTTTTGAGCCACGGACCAACATTTGATTACATTTTAGCCCCACAGACCCCACAATCAAAGATTTATTTTGCTTTTGTCCACAATTCCAGGCTGGATTTCACAAACAAAACAGACAAGGTTCAAGGTTGTTTATTTGTCACTCCAGTGTATGTCAGGACATATACAGGGATGAAATAACGTTTCCATTGTTCCCCAGTGCAATAAGACAATAGACAGTGTAATAAGACAATAGACAGTGCAATAAGACAATAGACAGTGTAATAAGACAATAGACAGTGCAATAAGACAATAGACAGTGCAATAAGACAATAGACAGTGCAATAAGACAATAGACAGTGCAATAAGACAATAGACAGTGCAATAAGACAATAGACAGTGCAATAAGACAATAGACAGTGCAATAAGACAATAGACAGTGCAATAAGACAATAGACAGTGCAATAAGACAATAGACAGTGCTATAAGACAATAGACAGTGCAATAAGACAATAGACAGTGCAATAAGAAAAATGACAAATACAAACAATACAAGAAACAGTAAGTGACGTAGTGCAACAGACTAGAGCAGTAAAGTGCAACTGTAACAGCGTTACAGTTACAAAGTGAGGTGAAGGTGCTAAGATACAACCAGGTATAATTATAATTATAAAGTGGCAAGTAGTGAAAGTTAAACAGACAGCTAGACAGGAACTAGACAGGACATCTAAACTATACGGCTAAGATTAAAACATACTACAACTACGGTAAGCAGCTAAAGGATACATAATATACTACAACTATGGAATACTACAACTAAAACTAAAACTATACATCTAACATACTAAAACAGACTACTATACTAACGGCTAAGTTATGACAACTATGAGAGTAGGGGTATTACTGTAGGGAATTACTGTAGGGCAGGGGTTTTCAACAGGTGGTCCGGGGACCACCAGTGGTCCCTGAGAAGGTTACAGGTGGTCCCCAGGCTAAACGATGGAAAGTTGGTTAACCAGACGTAACTCATGAGAATGTAAAAATGAAACCAAATGGACCCTTGCGGGTCCATTTGGTTTCATTTTTACACTCTCAAGAGTTAAAATATTCATCATCTGAAGTAGCACCACTTAATTCAGAAGTTTACACAGTTTTTTGGCAAAATACAGCCTGGAATTGTGGACAAAACCAAAAGAATTCTTTAATTTTAGGTCTTTGGTGTGAAAATGTAATCAAATGGTGGTCCGTGGCTCAAATGCTGAATAAACGGTGGTCCCTGGGGTCAAAAAGGTTGAAAACCACTGCAGTAGGGTATTACTGTAAGGGTATTGCTGTAGGGGTATTACTGTAGGGTATTACTGTAGGGGTATTACTGTAGGGTATTACTGTAGGGGTATTACTGTAGGGTATTACTGTAGGGGTATTACTGTAGGGTATTACTGTAGGGGTATTACTGTAGGGTATTACTGTAGGGTATTACTGTAGGGTATTACTGTAGGGGTATTACTGTAGGGGTATTACTGTAGGGTATTACTGTAGGGGTATTACTGTAGGGGTATTACTGTAGGGTATTACTGTAGGGTATTGCTGTAGGGGTATTACTGTAGGGTATTACTGTACTGTAGGGTATTACTGTACTGTAGGGGTATTACTGTAGGGGTATTACTGTAGGGGTATTACTGTAGGGTATTACTGTAGGGGTATTACTGTAGGGTATTACTGTACTGTAGGGTATTACTGTACTGTAGGGGTATTACTGTAGGGGTATTACTGTAGGGGTATTACTGTAGGGTATTACTGTAGGGGTATTACTGTAGGGGTATTACTGTAGGGGTATTACTGTAGGGTATTACTGTAGGGGTATTACTGTAGGGTATTACTGTAGGGTATTACTGTACTGTAGGGTATTACTGTAGGGGTATTACTGTAGGGTATTACTGTAGGGGTATTACTGTAGGGTATTACTGTAGGGGTATTAATGTAGGGTATTACTGTAGGGGTATTACTGTAGGGTATTACTGTAGGGTATTACTGTACTGTAGGGTATTACTGTAGGGGTATTACTGTAGGGTATTACTGTAGGGGTATTACTGTAGGGGTATTACTGTAGGGGTATTACTGTAGGGTATTACTGTAGGGGTATTACTGTAGGGTATTACTGTAGGGGTATTACTGTAGGGGTATTACTGTAGGGTATTACTGTAGGGGTATTACTGTAGGGGTATTACTGTAGGGTATTACTGTAGGGGTATTACTGTAGGGTATTACTGTAGGGTATTACTGTAGGGGTATTACTGTAGGGGTATTACTGTAGGGTATTACTGTAGGGGTATTACTGTAGGGGTATTACTGTAGGGTATTACTGTAGGGGTATTACTGTAGGGGTATTACTGTAGGGTATTACTGTAGGGTATTACTGTAGGGGTATTACTGTAGGGGTATTACTGTACATGTGCAAAGAGAATAGCAGCAGACAACAAAACATAGACAAAAAATGACCATTCTTTTACAGTCTCTGGCTAATTCAGATGAATATTTTAACTCTTGAGAGTGTAAACATGAAACCAAATGGACCCTTGCGGGTTTCACTTTTACGCTCTCGAAGAGTTACATCTGGTTAACTAACTTTCCATATTTAACTCTCTCAAGCGTAAACATCTCAAGCGTAAACATGAAACCAAATGGACCCTTGCAGGTCCCTTTGGTTTCATTTTTACACTCTCAAGATCTAAAATATTCATCATGTGAATTATCCCAAGTCTACACAACTAGAGAATGTAGAAGATTAATGGTCATTTATGTTCTGTATGTTTGCCTGTTTTGTTTCCCAAATCCAGCCTGGAATTGTGGACAAAAGCTAAATAAATCATTAGTTTTGGGGTCTGTGGGGCTAAAATGTCATCAAATGGTGGTCCGTGGCTCAAATTCCGAATAAATAAAAAGGTTGAAAACCACTGATCTAGAGCATTAGTTAACCAGTGGATTAGTTAAACCACTGATCTAGAGCATTAATACTCGCTGATACACAGTATCTGTTTTAATTGATACACAGTTTGATACACTGTTTTAATTGATACTCGTTGATACACAGTATCTGTTTTAATTGACCGAAATGATACACAGTATCTGTTTTAATTGATACTCGTTGATACACAGTATCTGTTTTAATTGATACTCGTTGATACACAGTATCTGTTTTAATTGATACTCGTTGATACACAGTATCTGTTTTAATTGACTCGCTGATACACAGTATCTGTTTTAATTGACTCGCTGATACACAGTATCTGTTTTAATTGACCGAAATGCATCTCAGGTCAAATAGTGATATGCAATTAATTAAGATGAATTAATTACAACAACCCAGGGGTTTTCAACAGGTGGTCCGGGGACCACCAGTGGTCCTTGAGAGGGTTCCAGGTGGTCCCCAGCTAAATTATGGAAAGTTGGTTAACCAGATGTAACTCTTGAGAGCGTAAAAATGAAACCAAATGGTTCCTTGCGGGTCCATTTGGTTTCATTTTTACGCTCTCAAGAGTTTAAATATTCATCATCTGAATTAGCACCACTTAATTAAGAAGTTTACACTGTTTTGTTGGCAATATACAGCGTGGAATTATGGACAAAACAAAAAAAAATCTTTTTAGGTCTTTGGTGTGAAAATGTAATCAAATGGTGGTTCATGGCTCAAATGCTGAATAAATCTGGAGTCAAAAAGGTTGAAAACCCGTGCAATAAAACTTCAAATTAATAAGATTATTAAGTGTGTGTGTGTGTGTGTGTGTGTGTGTGTGTGTGTGTGTGTGTGTGTGTGTGTGTGTGTGTGTGTGTGTGTGTGTGTGTGTGTGTGTGTGTGTGTGTGTGTGTGTGTGTGTGCATCTGCGTATGCATGTGTGACAGATGGTGTGTGTGACATGGACGTTGAATAAATGCACCATCTCCATCACAACATGTTGTTGAGTTAGCTCCAACCTTCCATACTGCATTAGTGCATCGCATGACGCTCGGACTCAGGGGCGGATCTAGGCATGGGCATAGGGGGGGCAATGCCCCCTAAATGCCCTGACTGCCCCACCAAACATGATGGCATGCAAAACAACCAAAGATATTTCAAATTAAAGTGCCTATATTTAAAATGATTTGAAACACTACTACTGCAACTAACTACAGCAAACCGGAAAATGGTATGGCGGCGGCTTCATCACCCGTGGCGTGAAAACGGCACGGGTGATGAAGCCCCCCAGTTTGGATCTGTTACATCCGCCCCTGCTCGTACTTCACAAGCGTCATGCAGCAGCTTAAAGGGGAATTCCAAAAAAAATCTGAGAAAAAAATGAAACCAAATGAACCCTAACCTAACAGGTTCATTTGGTTCCATTTGTACGCTCTCCGAAAAAAAGAAGCGTCTAAAGAAATCCATTAACATGGTGAAAATACATCTTGATGATGTCACCAAGATGTTTCACCATGTTAGTGGTTTTCTTCAGACCTCCATTTCTAGGAAACACAGAATGGGGAAACGTTTTCATCATGTCCACCAACACCTCTAGGGTATACTAATGACATATTAGAATGTTTTCATCATGTCCACCAACACCTCTAGGGTATACTAATGACATATTAGAATGTTTTCATCATGTCCACCAACACCTCTAGGGTTTACTAATGACATATTAGAATGTTTTCATCATGTCCACCAACACCTCTAGGGTATACTAATGACATATTAGAATGTTTTCATCATGTCCACCAACACCTCTAGGGTATACTAATGACATATTAGAATGTTTTCATCATGTCCACCAACACCTCTAGGGTATACTAATGACATATTAGAATGTTTTCATCATGTCCACCACACCTCTAGGGTATACTAATGACATATTAGAATGTTTTCATCATGTCCACCAACACCTCTAGGGTATACTAATGACATATTAGAATGTTTTCATCATGTCCACCAACACCTCTAGGGTATACTAATGACATATTAGAATGTTTTCATCATGTCCACCAACACCTCTAGGGTATACTAATGACATATTAGAATGTTTTCATCATGTCCACCAACACCTCTAGGGTTTACTAATGACATATTAGATGTTTTCATCATGTCCACAACACCTCTAGGGTATACTAATGACATATTAGAATGTTTTCATCATGTCCACCAACACCTCTAGGGTATACTAATGACATATTAGAATGTTTTCATCATGTCCACCAACACCTCTAGGGTATACTAATGACATATTAGAATGTTGAAAATGGGTGGACTTCCCCTTTAATCCAGTTTCTGGCGGATCTGTGTCTAACACCAGTAAACACTTTATATGTGAAAACAGAATGTTTATGTACACGTTATGGATCCACCAGAAACTCTTTTTAAGACGCTGCATGACTGTCCTGATAATAACAGTCTTCCTGGCGATGTCACACACACATCAACAAGCTCCGGGCGATGAAGCCGCACCCATACCATTTTCAGTTACAGGACTTTTATTAGTCAAGTAAAGCATCAATAATACCATCAGTTGTTGTTGAAGCATGCATAAAGCTAAAGGTCTGACTCAGAGAGTTTTCTGTTTTCAATGATGAAATGCTGTTGGTTTAGTGGTGACACAGCTGTAGTTAGTTAGTAGCAGTAGTAGTGTTTCACATCATTTTAAATAGAAGCACTTTAATTTGAAATATCCTTGAAATTTGGGTTGTTTTGCATGCTGCCATGTTTGGTGGGGCAGTCAGGACATTTAGGGGGGCATTGCCCCCTTAAATCAACGCTCCACACGTCCCAGACTCTTCTATCCTTCTCTAAAACACCCTGGACAACGCTCCACACGTCCCAGACTCTTCTATCCTTCTCTAAAACACCCTGGACAACGCTCCACACATCCCAGACTCTTCTCCTCTCTCTAATACCGCCTAGACAACGCTCCACACGTCCCAGACTCTCTAAAACACCCTGGACAACGCTCCACACATCCCAGACTCTTCTCCTCTCTCTAATACAGCCTAGACAACGCTCCACACATCCCAGACTCTTCTCCTCTCTCTAATACAGCCTAGACAACGCTCCACGTTCATTCAATAGTTTAGATTGCAAGTGACTACAGTTCTGACTGCAATGGGAAATGTATTCTGTCTAGATATAGGGTTTACAGCCGAGGTGAAGCATTCTTTTATATATTTCAAGTGGATAAACTATGTTTGGTTAACATAATATTTCAGTGTTAAACGATACAAAGGTCAATCTTGTTTATTGAGGTTTTTTTTTTTGTTGATCAGATTTTTCCACAGCTTTCAGAACGCACAGTTTTAGTGACATTATAGCCATGCTTTATTCACTAGTAACTGTAGACACAGGTGTTACAGGTGATATGGTGTCATCGTTGCTCCATTGATGAATAAAATCATAACGTTTTCAACTATAAGTATAAGAGCAAAAACACAAAGACAGCGGAAACAGCTACAGCACACACCACACACACACACACACACACACAGCTACAGCACAACAGACACACACACACACACACACACACACACACACACACACACACACACACACACACACACACACACACACACACACACACACACACACACACACACACACACACACACACACACACACTACTACACAATACAGCAGAGATGACATCAGGTAGATTCACTATTTCACTGTCAAACTCTTCTCCTGTGTGTGTGTGTGTGTGTGTGTGTGGGGTGTGTGTGTGTGTGTGTGTGTGTGTGTGTGTGTGTGTGTGTGTGTGTGTGTGTGTGTGTGTGTGTGTGTGTGTGTGTGTGTGTGTGTGTGTGTGTTCTTTGTAGAGATACACTGACAGTTGTTATTTTATCCTTATGATCTTGGATGATGATGATAGCTTCTATTTCTATGTTTATATATTCTACTGTTAGACTGGTGATAGCTTCTATTTCTATGTTTATATATTCTACTGTTAGACTGGTGATAGCTTCTATTTCTATGTTTATATATTCTACTGTTAGACTGGTGATAGCTTCTATTTCTATGTTTATATATTCTACTGTTAGACTGGTGATAGCTTCTATTTCTATGTTTATATATTCTACTGTTAGACTGGTGATAGCTTCTATTTCTATGTTTATATATTCTACTGTTAGACTGGTGATAGCTTCTATTTCTATGTTTATATATTCTACTGTTAGACTGGTGATAGATTCTATTTCTATGTTTATATATTCTACTGTTAGACTGGTGATAGATTCTATTTCTATGTTTATATATTCTACTGTTAGACTGGTGATAGATTCTATTTCTATGTTTATATATTCTACTGTTAGACTGGTGATAGATTCTATTTCTATGTTTATATATTCTACTGTTAGACTGGTGATAGATTCTATTTCTATGTTTATATATTCTACTGTTAGACTGGTGATAGCTTCTATTTCTATGTTTATATATTCTACTGTTAGACTGGTGATAGATTCTATTTCTAGGTTTATATATTCTACTGTTAGACTGGTGATACGTACTATGTTTAGTGGTTTTCAAACAGTGGTCCCTGAGAGGGTTCCAGGTGGTCCTCAGGCTAAATGAGGGTTCCAGGTGGTCCTCAGTCTAAATGATGGTTCCAGGTGGTCCTCAGTCTAAATGATGGTTCCAGGTGGTCCTCAGGCTAAATGAGGGTTCCAGGTGGTCCTCAGTCTAAATGATGGTTCCAGGTGGTCCTCAGTCTAAATGATGGTTCCAGGTGGTCCTCAGTCTAAATGATGGTTCCAGGTGGTCCTCAGGCTAAATGATGGGAAGTTGGTTAACCAGATGTAACTCTTTGAGAGCGTAAACAAGACTAGTTTCTCAGTGACTCTGACAGACAAACTATATTTTTTCATTTCATTTATTTTACGATAGTGCGATAGTTTTACGATAGTTTGTCGTGGCTGTATAAGTTCAAAATTGCTGTAGTTAGGAGGAATATACATTGATAAAGTAAACATTTCATTTATTGGTTCTTTATTGGTTGTAATTCATGCCATCATAGTCAAATTAGAGCCCCTTTGCTGTTGGGTTGGCTGGTCCAGTTATCTTGTCCAGGTGTATTGTTTATAGTTTGTATTGTCCAGTAAATAGTTAATATAATAGTGTTCAATTACAGTTATTATCTTTATAGTCCTATGTGCTACTGAATGAAACAGCACAGTGGTATATGAAGAGGAAGGAAGGAATAGAAATGCTATTATACTGTTTCATGTGTTAAAATATTCATCCTGTGAATTATCCCAAGTCTACACAACTAGAGAATGTAGAAGATTAATGGTCATTTTGATCTGTATGTTGGACTGTTTGGTTTCCCAAATCCAGCCTGGAATTGTGGACAAAAGCAAAATAAATCTTTAGTTTTGGGGCTAAAAATGTCATCAAATTCAGCTCAAATTCTGACAAAATATTAGTGGGCCCTGGTGTCAAAAACGTTGAAAACCACTGATGGATATATCATGTATTTATATTGATGAATCACCCTGTGTTGTTCCTGTTTACAACCCTATATTTACTGTGTGTGTGTGGGTGTGTGTGTGTGTGGTGTGTGTGTGTGTGTGTGTGTGTGTGTGTGTGTGTGTGTGTGTGTGTGTGTGTGTGTGTGATGTGTGTGTGTGTGTGTGTGTGTGTGTGTGTGTGTGTGTGTCTCTCTCTCAGTGTGTGTGTTGCTGTGCGCGGTAGCAGTGGTCCTGGGTTTTTCTCTGGATGCTCAGATGGTGTCAGAAACTCAGCGTCTGTTCAACATGGCTGTCAGTAGGATCAACCACATCCACCTCAGTGCTCAGGACATCTTCTCTGAGTTTGTGAGTTCACATTACAGGTTTTATAAGGCTGTCAGCATTAACTAGTTAATCGCGAGTTAACTCAGCCGTGAGTTAACTCGATTAATTTTTTTAGTGCAAGATTAACTCACAGTAAAACCAGAGGCCAAGTGGGTCTATTTGGTTAAATTTGTCCAAATGCAGATGGATAATTGTTAAATATCTGCATCAGTTAAGTTACTTTAAAAAAAAGTCTACACAATTAGAGAATGTAGAAAACTTTCTACAAAATGTGCATGTTCGCTCCTAATGATATCAACATCAAATTGTTGACAAATTCTTTAATTTAGGTCTGGAAGTCTAAATAAATGTCATCAAATGGTGGTCTGTGGCTCAAATGAAAAATAAATAATTGACCTTGATATGAATATTCTTGAAAAACACTCATTTAAGGTATATTTAGAAATCATAACAATATGAGATTAAATTGCGATTAATCAAAGATTAACTATAGGCAATCATGCAATCAATCGTAATTAATTTTTTTAATCGATTGACAGCTTTAATTTTTTATTTTTTTTATTTTTTTCATTGTTTGGATTCAGGGCCGGATCTATATGGGGGATAGGGGTGGGTAGGCGATGAAGCCGCACCCATACCATTTCCAGTTCCAGGAGTTTTATTAGTCAAGTAAAGCATCAATAATAACATCAGTTGTTGTTGAAGTTGCAACAGACACGCAGCATGCATAAAGCTAAAGGTCTGACTCAGAGAGTTTTCTGTTTTCAATGATGAAATGCTGTTGGTTTAGTGGTGACACAGCTGTAGTTAGTTAGTTAGGGACCACTGGTGGTCCCCGGACCACCTGTTGAAAACCCCTGGTCCATACAGTAGTTTCCAGTGTCGTTGTTTATAAAACAAAACAAACAAAATAAACAAACAAACTACAAACAAACGTTCAGGTTGGCTGTGTGTTAGGGTTAGGATTAGGATTAGGATTAGGATTAGGTTTGTGGTAAAAGACTTCAATGTTTTGTATCTTACAACATTATGTAGGAGTACAATACAGAGAATGTTTGCATTCGCCATCTTTGTTGAAGGAGTCTATCTAGGTCTGAGATAAATAATCTTAATTATCTTTCATAGTGGTTTAAACCCTGTGGAAATGTTGTATTAAGTTTTAAAATTCATTGTTTTTCTGCAAACTTCCTCTCTCCCTCTGTCCATGTTTGATTTGATTCTAATCCGCACACTTCCATTGCCTCAATTCCATGTCCAATAAAATGTTCTACTATTAGCGACATCTCTTTGGCATTTTTTATGTTATATCTATGTTGGTTAAGTCTATCCGCTATTGTGTTTCTGGTTTCCCCTACATATTGTAACTTGCATTTGTTGCATGTGATTAGATAGACACAGTTTCCTTATTTCTTCATTTCTATTGTTTTACTGTAGTCAAAAACTGTTGTGTGTGTCCAAACATTTCCCCTGTCCTTCTGTGTGTGTGTGTGTGTGTGTGTGTGTGTGTGTGTGTGTGTGTGTGTGTGTGTGTGTGTGTGTGTGTGTGTGTGTGTGTGTGTGTGTGCGTGTGTGTGCGTGTGTGTGTGTGTGCGCGCGCGTGTGTGTGTGTGTGTGTGTGTGTGTGCGCGCGTGTGTGTGCGTGTGTGTGCGTGTGTGTGTGTGTGTGTGTGTGTGTGTGTGTGTGTGTGTGTGTGTGTGTGTGTGTAGGAAGCATCTCTGCAGTCAGAGGAGCAGCGTCAGCTAAATAAAGTCTTTCTTCAGGACACAATGTGTGGATCTGACCTGTACACCACCCAGATCGACTCTAAACACGAAACCCAACGCACCTCTGTAAGTAAACACGAAACCCAACGCACCTCAGTACGTACACACCACACGAAACCCAACGCACCTCTGTAAGTAAACACGAAACCCAACGCACCTCTGTAAGTACTGTACACCACCCAGATCGACTCTAAACACGAAACCCAACGCACCTCTGTACGTACACACCACACGAAACCCAACGCACCTCAGTAAGTAAACACCACACGAAACCCAACGCACCTCTGTAAGTAAACACGAAACCCAACGCACCTCTGTACGTACACACCACACGAAACCCAACGCACCTCAGTAGGACTTTAACACACAAACCCAACGCACCTCTGTAGGATTTTAACACACAAACCCAACGCACCTCAGTAGGACTTTAACACACAAACCCAACGCACCTCAGTAGGATTTTAACACACAAACCCAACGCACCTCAGTAAGACTGCACTACACGAAACCCAACGCACCTGGAACCCTCTCAGGGACCACCAGTGGTCCCTGGACCACCTGTTGAAAACCACTGCTATATGTGAACGGTGATGTTTCAGCGAAGGCTGAGAATAGTTGTATCGTATGTTCCCTAACCTGTATATCTGTGTGTGTGTGTGTGTGTGTGTGTGTGTGTGTGTGTGTGTGTGTGTGTGTGTGTGTGTGTGTGTGCGTGCGTGCGTGTGTCCGTGCGTGTGTGCTTGTGTGTGTGTGTGTGTGTGTGTGTGTGTGTGTGTGTGTGTGTGTGTGTGTGTGTGTGTGTGTGTGCGTGTGTCCGTGTGTCCGTGCGTGTGTGCTTGTGTGTGTGTGTGTGTGTGTGTGTGTGTGTGCGTGTGTCCGTGTGTCCGTGCGTGTGTGCTTGTGTGTGCTTGTGTGTGTGTGTGTGTAGGTGTTGAAGCTCCTCTCCATCTCGTATCGTCTGATTGAATCCTGGGAGTTTCCCAGCCGTTCGTTTCCTCTGAGGAATCAGATCTCTGCTAAACTCACCGTCCTGAAGACTGGCATCGACCTGCTGATAAAGGTACACACACACACACACACGCACGCGCACACACACACACACACACACACACACACACGCACGCACGCACGCACGCACGCACGCACGCACGCACGCGCGCACACACACACACACACACACACACACACACACACACACACACACACACACACACACACACACGCGCGCGCGCGCGCACACACACACACACACACACACACACACACACACACACACACACACACACACACACACCACACACACACACACACACACACACACACACACACACACACACACACACACACAATGACCTAATAAACTAAATTACTCATGGTGTTTGAACAGGCCAATCAGGAGGCAGGGGGCGTGATCCTGGACAACGAAGCGTTGCAATTGGCTCCTTATGGGAACTATTTCACCAGCCTGGGGGAGGAGTCTCTGAGACACACCTATCGGCTGCTAGGATGCTTCAAAAAGGACATGCACAAGGTAAACTACAAACCCTTATGAACTACAAACCCCACAATGCAATGCACTGTTATAAACCACAAACCCCACAATGCACCACTAGGACATGCACAAGGTAAACTACAAACCCTTATGAACTACAAACCCCACAATGCAATGCACTGTTATAAACTACAACCCCCACAATGCAATGCACTGTTATAAACTACAAACCCCACAATGCAATGCACTGTTATAAACTACAGCCCCCACAATGCAATGCACCACTATAAACTACAAGCCCCACAATACAATGCACCACTATAAACTACAAACCCCACAATGCAATGCACCACTATAAACTACAAGCCCCACAATGCAATGCACCACTATAAACTACATACCCACAATGCAATGCACCACTATAAACTACAGCCCCCACAATGCAATGCACCACTATAAACTACAAACCCCACAATGCACTGCACCACTATAAACTACAAACGCAAACACACACACACACACACACACACACACACACACACACACACACACACACACACACACACACACACACACACACACACACACACACACACACACAGTCAGGTTCTACTTGCCCTCAGGTCATGGTCACTTGCCCTCCAAAAATATATTGTAAATTTTGCATTTAAGTTTACTTGCTAAACCAGGGATGACAATTCATCATGACACACAATATCATCATATAATATCTAATTATCAAGAAGTAGAAAACGGCAGGATACAACACTTTTTGTTTTTCTTCTTAGAAATTATTTGATTGTCCCCAAAGATTGTGTGTGACATCATGATTTGTCACGACCCGAGTTGGCTTTGTCCATGTCGTAATCGTCTTTATATAAATTATTTTTCGAAAAGTCTATGAGAAAAAATTAATGGGGAAAACACTTCTGGAACCGGGGCGGTGACGGCACTGTGCAGCTCTATATGGTTATAATTCAGGGGTTTTCAACAGGTGGTCCGGGGACCACTAGTGGTCCTTGAGAGGGTTCCAGGTGGTCCCCAGGATAAATGATGGAAAGTTGGTTATCCAGATGTAACTCTTGAGAATGTAAAAATGAAACCAAATGGACCCTTGCGGGTCCATTTGGTTTCATTTTCACACTCTCAAGAGTTAAAATATTCATCATTAGCTCCACTTAATTAAGAAGTTTATACTGTTTTGTTGGCAAAATACAGCCTGGAATTGTGGACAAAATCAAAACAATTCTTTAATTTTTTTGTCTTTGGTGTGAAAATGTCATCAAATGGTGGTCCGTGGCTCAAATGCTGAATAAATGGTGGTCCCTGGAGTCAAAAAGGTTGAAAACCACTCCTGTTATAATTATATTATAATTGTTGTTTTGTCTTACAGGTGGAGACGTATCTGACGGTAGCGAAGTGTCGTCTGTCTCCAGAAGCCAACTGTACCCTGTGAGCTTACCCTGTGAGCCCCCTACCGGACGGCCACGCCCATTCGACCCGACGCCACGCCCCTACTGGACGGCCACGCCCATTTGACCCGACGCCACGCCCCCTACCGGACGGCCACGCCCATTTGACCCGACGCCACGCCCCCTACCGGACGGCCACGCCCATTTGACCCGACGCCACGCCCCCTTGGTATCAGTAGCCCCTCCCCCTCCAGCACACAGCATTGATGCTGTTTAGAGTTGTTTAATAAATGATATTCATGTTTAAATCGATCATGCATAAATTCGTTATATAATTATTTCATGTCCATGTGCTAAAATCATTCATATTGATTTTCAAGCTGATTCAAAAATGTACATTTTGTAAGACGTTTGATTTATGTCTGTAGTGAAATAAAGCATTAATGGTGAAAATAATAATAATAAAAAAAAAACTAAACAAAACAAAGTTGTCATTGTAAAAATGTAAATTGTGGCATCGGCTAAATTGTAAATTCTGCTTAAAGAGGAATTCCACCCTTTCTGAGAGCGTACAAATGGAACCAAATGAACCCTAACGGGTTCATTTGGTTCCATTTGTACGCTCTCAGAAAAAAGAAATCCATTAACGTGGTGAAAATACATCTTGATGATGTCATCAAGATGTTTCACCATGTTAGTGGTTTTCTTCAGACCTCCATTTCTTGGGAACACAGAATGGGGAAACTTTTTCATCATGTCCACTCAGCACCTTGAAGGTACATCAATGACAGTAAAATGTTGAAAATGGGTGGATTCCCCTTTAAATTGTGAATTGCAATTTATAAATTCAACCATTGATGGGCAGTAGCTTGTTACGGTCACCAGAGAAGTCGGCCCGCCGCGAAGTCGGACCCTGAGTATAGACAGAGTTACGCTGTTGCAAACCCTGATCACTAAATGGGATCATTCCAATAGCGGCTCTCCTACATAGACTTCATATTATCTTTATTTTAGATTGTTTCGTAATACTTTAGGATATAGTAAAAACATCAGGCAATAGCCTGATGTTCATAAATCCCTTTATTTTACGTCATTTACTACAGCATACACATTAACAACCCAGCTTGGTCGGCTAGGTGGTGTGGAGAAGTCGCCCAGGGGGTGTGGAGAAGTCGGCTAGGTGGTGTGGAGAAGTCGCCCAGGGGGTGTGGAGAAGTCGGCTAGGTGGTGTGGAGAAGTCGCCCAGGGGGTGTGGAGAAGTCGGCCATTAGACATGCATAGGCACCTTTATCACTGCATATCATAGACATGCATAGGCACCATTATCCATTATCAAGTCATGACAATAGACGATGAAGGCAACAATGTCAAGCAAGTGCCACTGGTATTTGTGCTGATGACATCGAGGAGGGCACGTGACTACAAAAAGGTGTTCAAAGCCATAAAGAACCTGGCTCCCAATTTGGACACAGTTGGCATGGTCACTGACTTTGAGCGTGCCATTTGGAATGCCGCAAAACGAGGTTTTTCCTGGAGCTACAGTACACGGATGCAGTTTCCACTGGGGCCAAGCCGTGTTTAGAAAAGTTCAAGAATTGGGCTTGGCAGTTGCCTATTGTTCCAATCCAGATGTCAAGAAATACATCAGATCGCTGCTCTCCCTTCAGTTCATTCCCGCTGAGGACATTGAGCAGCAGTTCAATCTCCTTGCAGAACGTGCCACAGAGCAGCTGCGGCCCCTAGTTGACTACATGGAGCGCACTTGGATCAGAGGAGTTTGGGAGCCATCACAGTGGTGCATGTACAGATGTGCGATCAGGACGAACAATGACGTGGAAGGTTGGCATTACCGCCTGAATCGCAAAGCACAGCGTGCAAGCATCCCAACCTATATACTGGTGTCCTTGCTGCACAAGGAAGCTCTCCTGATCGATTATCAACTACATATGATCACAGAGCACCACTTGCGCCGCCACCAGCGACAGAAGAATACGCACACAGCGGCCAAGCTGAACCAGATGTGGCATCTCTTTGAAAGTGGCGGCCTAACTGTTGAACAGCTGCTTTCCAGGGCTGCTCGCCTGCATGACCCACTGTTCAGAGCCCCACTTGACACAGATGTGCAGGGACCTTGAAACGGGCCTCCAAATTGTGGCACCGAACTGTTGACTGCATTTTTTTTACCACTTTTTGGCCACTTTTAAACTTTTTTAACAACAGAATTGTTGTATTGTTTATTTTTACTTTTGTTCTACATATTTCTTTACTTGTATTTTTGACTCAACCTCAAATAAATGGTTACATTTCTGCAATTAATCTGTTGTTGTTGTTGTTGTTGTTGTTGTTTTTACACCTGAGCTGTGGAGGTACAATTTGATCAATAGACACAGCCATTAGCAAGCAATTTCACCCTCAGCAATTATCAGTCAATCACATCACTTTTGTTGGACCAGGGAAACAAAGCAGTCAAAACATTCACTAGATCAACATGACAATTAATCTTCTACATTCTGTTGTAGCCTTAAAAAGTGCACAATAATAAGGATAATGATATACAAGGGCCTAAAACAGCTGACACTAGCTCACTAAGTAACTAACTATTCCACAGACATGGGCCGACCTCTCCACTCCCCCGGCCCGAGCTCTCCACATCCGCGGCCCGACCTCTCCACAGCCGCGGCCCGACCTCTCCACAGCCGCGGCCCGAGCTCTCCACACGATTCGGGCCGACTCTCGTGCGACCGTTTTATTTTACAATGTTTTATAGCCTACTACTACTAGTAGGCCTACAGCCTAGACATTAGAGACTTTAGTTGTCACTGTGCAATGCTTTATAACAGATGTTTACATAGCTCTTATTTGCACCGCCATCGTTGAAAACAATGTATTTCGAACTCCAGTTTGTCCCTCTTTCAGGCTGAACAGCCTTCCTGCGCACAGTTTCTGACCCCTCAATGTCGCAACATTTCGGTTGGTCCGACTTCGCGGCGGGCCGACTTCTCCGGTCCCCGCTTGTTACAAGTTAAGCTACATAGCTTAACTACATTTTCCCGTAACTTGTAGTGTAGCTTACTACATTTGTTCTGGAAATAGCTTGTAGTGAAGCTACACTACTTGTTTCGAGTAGCTTGTAGTGAAGCTACACTACTTGTTTCGTGTATTAAGGAGTGTAGCTGACAACATTTTCCCACACATACTTTTTCAAATTCCACCCATTTATAATGGGTAGAAAAACTCTAATATGCATCCCAAAACTTAAACATGCCACCATCCTATGTTCAAACCCACTCATAAAATATTATTATTATGATTTTCATATTATTATTATCATATATGTTATTATTCATATTATTTTATTATTATGATTATCATTTAGAAGGTTGTACACTAAGTTGAGATATATATTTATATTATGTAATGTTGATGGAGCAAGCTACATCAAGCTACTTTTGTCGTGTAGCTTGTAGTGTAGCTTGCTACAATTTTCTGGGGATAGCTTGTAGTGTAGCTTAGCTACATTTTTTTCAAGAGTAACAAGTAGTGTAGCTTACTACATTTTCCCAGTAACTTTCCCATCACTGAATTCAACTAATCTGCCTATATGAAGTATTGCAATGTTTTTACTTAGGCCCAATGTAAATCGCTCTGGATGTTTTCAACCGGTGGTCCGGGGACCACCAGTGGTCCCTGGATGGGTTCCACTGGTGGTCCGGGGACCACCAGTGGTCCCTGGATGGGTTCCAGGTGGTCCCCAGGCTAAATGATGTACAGTTGGCATCCAAAAGGACCCTTATAGATCTGTAACTCTTGATAATGAAACTGTAAAATGTAAGACAAGACAAGAGTGTAAATGTTCAATTATATTCAAACATCTGAATTACCCGATTTTCAAGAATCTGCACAATTAGATAAATGTAGAAGACATTCAGACACTCCTTAATTATAGTATTGATGTAGAAGAATTGTTATTTTGACCAAAGGTTTGCCAGTTTATCTCCTAAATTGTGGACAAAAACTTCAAAATCCTTTATACTTTTGGGTCAAGAGACTAAAGTCAACATCAAACGGTGGTCCTCTGTGGCGAAAATGCAGAATAAACAGTGGGCCCTGCTGTGAAAATGCAGAATAAACAGTGGGCCCTGCTATAAAATGCAGAATAAACAGTGGGCCCTGCTATAAAATGCAGAATAAACAGTGGGCCCTGCTATAAAACGCAGAATAAACAGTGGGCCCTGCTGTGAAAACGCAGAATAAACAGTGGGCCCTGCTATAAAACGCAGAATAAACAGAATAAACAGTGGGCCCTGCTATAAAACGCAGAATAAACAGAATAAACAGTGGGCCCTGCTATAAAACGCAGAATAAACAGAATAAACAGTGGGCCCTGCTATAAAACGCAGAATAAACAGAATAAACAGTGGGCCCTGCTGTGAAAGACTTTGTGTTCTGGATTAAGAACGTCTCAAATTGTAAATTGACGGAAACATCCGAATGCAACCGAGCTCGATCAGCCGAGTTCAGTTCGAACGTCGGCAGCGTTACTCTTCGGCCATCTCCGGAGAGCTTCGGCCATCTCCGGTTCGGCTTTTAACGGTCGAGAATCAGGGTTGCCATGTTTGTTTAATACAAGTTTCAGTTTATATAATACTACACAATACTCCACAGTACATTTCAACTCAAACGTAATGATTTAACACCATAAAGCAGGGCTTTTCAGCAGGTGCTCCGGGGACCACCAGTGGTCCCTGAGAGAATTACAGGTGGTCCTCAGGCTAAATGATGTAGAGTTGGTTAACCAGATGTATCTCTAGGGACCCTTGTGGGTCCATTTGGTTTCATGTTTACACTCTCAAGAGTTTAAATATTCATCATGTGAATTATCCCAAGTCTACACAACTAGAGAATGTAGAAGATTAATGGTCATTTTGATCTGTATGTTGGACTGTTTGGTTTCCCCAAATCCAGCCTGGAATTGTGGACAAAAGCAAAATAAATCTTTAGTTTTGGGGTGTGGGGCTAAAATGTCCTCAAATGGTGGTCCGTGGCATACATTCTGAATAAATAGTGGGCCCTGGTATGAAAAAGGTTTTAAACCACTGCAGCATTCTACAGGCTTACACTATGGTCCCCAGATAAGATTAAAAAAAATCGATACTCCACATAGACTTAAAAGGGATGATTTAAAAGCAAGTGAGTTTAATGTAGATATATGGACACACACACACACACACACACACACACACACACACACACACACACACACACACACACACACACACACACACACACACACACACACACACACACACACACACACACACACACACAAAGAGAAATGACACATGCCTCCTCTATGATCCACAAATTACCCAGAATTGGCACAAACAAGGGATTAAATTATCCCATGTCACCAAACTGACTGTGGAACGCCCTATCAACAGCCAAAATCTCTCTCAAGGGACACCAACGGACACACACAACGCAACGGTTAAAATATCACCTTTCCCTCCACTATGATCTGCTGCTTCTGACTTTATTACGAGGTAGAAGTTATTTTCATAGAACTGGCTGCTTATTTCTCTCACGGTCACGCCGATCTGGCAACCCTGGTTCAGTTCAAATGGCGTGCTTATGAAACCCACCGCAGTTCGGATACAGATCCGCCCAGAGCCACAGATAAGAAGGCTCGATGTCTTGAGGCGGAGTCTCTGGCGTCGTTCACGGCGGCCATCTTGTGAGAGGACTAAATACACTATGCTCTATGGCAGCCCAAACAAAAACAGATAGAACTCGCTCAATACTTGATGCATTTACAAACGGATTGCTTCATTATGAACGTTATCGGCGTGGCTATGATTTTTGCTTTTTTTGTCTAAAAACATATAACGGGTCATATTATGACGTTTACAACAAACCAATCCGTTTGAAAAACGGTTGAAAAACAAGCGAGTTATCGTCATTTAAAAAGTATCATGTTCATAGACACAATGTTATGCTATACTCTGACAAGATGGCCGCCATATAACGACGTCACTCCCCATTGGCCAGCAGCGCGGAGAGACATCTAGCTTTCTGTTATATCTCAGAGCCATAGAGTAAGACATGGAGCAAGACAGAGTTACGACAACTCCGTTCACTTCATGGGGTCAGTCCAATGGAGGCTCTTGTACATAGACTTCTATTTAGAATGGGACAACACATAGGGACAATATTGTACAGTGTTTAGTCGTTACTCTACAATAGGCGACTTTAAAACAGCTGTCATGTTGTATATATGCCCCTAAAACAGCTCTTATTTGCGCTGCCTTTATTGAAAACAATGTATTTTCAACTCCAGTTTGTCCCTATTCAGGCTGAATAGGGACATGAACTGCAGCTCGAGCGCTGCAGTTTCTGCCCCCTCAATGTCGCAACTCTTCTACTAGATGGCTCTGCTATGTCTACGCCCAGAGCCCTCTAGTCTCTGCTATGATTGGCCCAGAGCCCCCTAGTCTCTGCTATGATTGGCCCAGAGCCCCCTAGTCTCTGCTATGATTGGCCTAACGCCTGCCTGCTAATTCGCGTCTATCGCTGAACTGCGGCGGGATTCATAATCGGCGTTGGAACGCTGCGGGGCTCTGAGAGCAGAGCGGAAAATAAAACATTATTACATTATCAGTGTATTTAGAACATTTAGCTCACCTACTATCCTACATATTACATATTACATCCTACATACCATCCTACATACTAGATACCATCCTATGTACGCTACAGGCTGATAAACACAGAGGAATAAACAGTGAAACACTGAGAGGCCTCGGCGGGATGACGGTGCTGCAGGAACCCGTTCAGGTAAGCTCTGTGACCGGGGAGGCTTCTCACCACAGCCCGCTGACTGGAGCCTGCTGGCCGGGGAGGCTTCTCACCACAGCCCGCTGTCTGGAGCCTCCTGGCCGGGGAGGCTTCTCACCACAGCCCGCTGTCTGGAGCCTGCTGGCCGGGGAGGCTTCTCACCACAGCCCGCTGTCTGGAGCCTCCTGGCCGGGGAGGCTTCTCACCACAGCCCGCTGTCTGGAGCCTCCTGGCCGGGGAGGCTTCTCACCACAGCCCGCTGTCTGGAGCCTCCTGGCCGGGGAGGCTTCTCACCACAGCCCGCTGTCTGCAGCCTCCTGGCCGGGGAGGCTTCTCACCACAGCCCGCTGTCTGGAGCCTCCTGGCCGGGGAGGCTTCTCACCACAGCCCGCTGTCTGGAGCCTCCTGGCCGGGGAGGCTTCTCACCACAGCCCGCTGTCTGGAGCCTCCTGGCCGGGGAGGCTTCTCACCACAGCCCGCTGTCTGCAGCCTCCTGGCCGGGGAGGCTTCTCAACACAGCCCGCTGTCTGCAGCCTCCTGGCCGGGGAGGCTTCTCACCACAGCCCGCTGTCTGCAGCCTCCTGGCCGGGGAGGCTTCTCACCACAGCCCGCTGTCTGCAGCCTCCTGGCCGGCTGTTGGGACAACTATAAACCGCTGTGCGATGCTGAGGCCTGCGGGAAAAGGAGGCTCCTGCCCCGGGCAGCAGAGGGGCTATAGAGGGTAGGATGGAGCGGTTATAGCCAGGCCAGTGGTCCCTGAGACGGTTCCAGGTGGTCCCTGAGACGGTTCCAGGTGGTCCCTGAGACGGTTCCTGGTGGTCCCTGAGACGGTTCCTGGTGGTCCCCACTCCCAGGCTAAATGATGGAATGTTGGTTAGCCAGATGTAACTCTTCATGACAACGTAAACATGAAACCAAATAGACCCTTGTTGCGGGTCCATTTGGTTACTTTGCGGGTTGTAATTTCTGAGCGAATAGTGACAGGACAACCTGAACTCCATGTTCGAGTCCCTCAGAGGTTGAATTTCTAAAATGTTAAGAGTTTAATATGAGGCAGAAACTTTGTGTGGAAAAAAACAACAATGCAAAACACAACTTAGACTGGACAGAGCCTAAACCCTGGAGTCTGTAGGAGAGTCTAAACCAGGTGGTCCGGGGACCACCAGTGGTCCCTGAGAGGGTTCCAGGTGGTCCCCAGCTAAGTTGGTTAACCAGATGTAACTCTTGAGAACGTAAAAATGAAACCAAATGGACCCTTGCGGGTCCATTTGGTTTCATTTTCACACTCTCAAGAGTTAAAATATTCATCATCTGAATTAGCCCCAAGTCTACACAACTAGAAGATGGACAAAAGCAAAATAAATCTTTAGTTTTGGGATCTGTGGGGCTAAAATGTCCTGTGGTGGTGGTCCGTGGCTCTAATTCTGAGTAAATGGTGGTCCCTGGTATCAAAAAGGTTGAAAACCCCTGGTCTAAACCCTTTGGTTACTGTCTGTGTCGGGGGTAGGGGTAGGTGGCTAGGGTAGGGTAGGGTAGGTAGGGGGTATTTAGGGGCATTTAGGGGGTATTTAATGAGTATATAGGGGGTATTTAGGGGCATTTAGGGGGTATTTAAGGGGTATTTGGGGTATATTCCGGTTGTTTAGGATGTTTTCGGCCTGCAGCTAACGGCTTAGCATTAGCATCATGCTAATGTTATTTATTCTCACTGTGTGTGTGTGTGTGTGTGTGTGTGTGTGTGTGTGTGTGTGTGTGTGTGTGTGTGTGTGTGTGTGGTTCATGTCAAACTGGGGGTCCCTGTGTTGTGTTGCAGATCAAACTGGGGGTCCTTGCCATGAAAACATTGCTTTACCATGGATTAGTTTGTAAGACTTCTGTCATCTTATAGATCAATAGTTTTCAACCTTTTTCATACCAGGGCCCTCAATTTATTCAGTATTTGAGCCACAGACCACCATTTGATGACATTTCAGCCCCACAGATCCCAAAACTTTCTTCAAGATTTCTTTTGTTTTTGTCCACAATTCCAGGCTGGATTTGGGAAACGAAACAGGATAACAAAAATGACCATTCTCTTACATTCAGTTGATGAATATTTTAACTCTTGAGAGTGTAAAGATATACGCTCTCAAAGAGTTACATCTGGTTAACCAACTCTCCATATTTAACTTGGAACTCTCTCAAGGACCACTGGTGGTCCCCGGGCCGGTCAGAGTCAGCCAAAGGGCCGCATTTGGCCCCCGGGCCGCATGATGCCCAGGTATGCCCTAACTGCTCCTGGTGTGCTGTTCAGTATCTTGCATGGTGTGTGAATGGGTGAATAGGTTCACCATCTATGGATAAACAGGGGTTGACACTAACACTTGCCCGCTTGCCCGGGGCAAGTAAAAAATGGTCGGGCAAGTGTCAACTTAGTGCACTATAACACAACACAAGATAAATTAGTCTTGAAGGCAGTCATTGCACTCTGCCTCTGTGTCTTTCCCTGCTTTCTAGATATCCACAATTCCAGGCTGGATTTGGGAAACAAAACAGGCAAATTAACATACAGATCAAAATGACCATTAATCTTCTACATTCTCTAGTTGTGTAGACCTGGGCTAATTAAGATGATGAATTTTAACTCTTGAGCGTGTAAAAATGAAACCAAATGGACCCGCAA
>CM076965.1:6197566-6255066 GCA_039105355.1 Benthosema pterotum
GATCTAACTAGCGATCCTCAAACAATCAGTGCCGCCATTACAAAAAAAAAAAAAAACAGCAACCAAGGCTTTTTTTTAACCTTACCTTGTCTCCAAATAACAGGTCAACCACCAAAGATCAGGGAAAAGATCGCTATTAGATCCAAAAGTCAATAAATCCAAGCTCCTTCAGTGTACAGATCCATAAGGCTCCGCTGTCCCTCTACTACACTCTCTCCGTCTCTCTGTTTGTTGTGTGGTTGCTATGGAAACACGTAGCTGACACACGTGGCAGGGAGAGCCACGTGGGTGAGGGCTCTCTCTCTCTCTCTCTCTCTCTCTCTCTCTCTCTCTCTCTCTCTCTCTCTCTCTCTCGTTCAGTCCAAACAACGCACACGTGTTCAGTAGGGGAGTCACTAATTGCAGCTGGCTATGTGCAGAAGATAAAAGGTGGCATTCTCAGTCCATATTATTTCATTAAACGGTATATAATTATACACATCATATACACCCAACGAAACCACTCAATGGACACAGCAAATACCAGTTTGAATTATCAAAATCCGTTCAGAATTGAAGATGCATAGAAGGAATCAAATCTCAACTCTTTGCCATGCGACATGAGCGGCAGCTGCTTCTGCGTGGTTGTTTTTCTTTTTTTGGACGATATTGTTTGGAGGGGACGGTAAAATACGATATTCGGTATTCGGTATTTTTTGTAAATCCTGCGATATTACTCGGTATTGATTTTCAATATCGTGGTAAACGGTAATACCGGTATATTGCCCAAGACTACCAGGTGTAACATTTCCGAATTGGGGGGGCAGCCGAAAATTGCAGTTGATTTAGTGGTGTTTGGTGGGGCAGTCATGGCATTTAGGGGGGATTGCCCCTCCCCAGGCCCGTGCCTATATCCGGCTCTGATGTGATCTCTCCTTCCCTCTGTCTGATAGCGTATAGTTTCTTCTCCTCCATCACTAGATAGTAGGCAGGCTACTACGACATTATTTTTGTTGCGATCGCGTTGTTAGTAACTTCATTGGCGGGGGACGACAACTGTCATTTGCCAAAGAAGGGTGGAGGAGGAGAGGAGAGCAGCAGACAAGCGGCGGCTTGATTCTTCACTTCACCGCCGCTCAACTTACAGATACAGCTCACAGCTCAGCTGTATCTGTCCGATAGCTGATAGTAGTATTGTCCGGTACCATGGGACTAACGTTCGAAATTGCGATTATGCAACAGTTAGTGTAAACAACAACACCTCAACCCAATGCCATTGTAACTAAGATGTTCGAGTGAAAACAATATTTTTCAAGTGGATATTTGACCCAGTATGAAGCCATATGTAACGTCAAAACGACTAGCCTGTTGCTATGCTAGTGCTGACTATGGGGGAAGTTACACCTCCTGCGTGACGTCACGACAAAAATTAGCATCTGAATTACCATTTGTTAGCTCCCCGTGTCAGAGGCGCTTTAAGCGGCTTATAGTCAGGTGCGGCTTATAATCCGGAAATGACGGTACATTGTGCAGCAGAGAGTAACAACAGAACATGGCAGGGTTTACATAGGGACAGCAGCAGGTGCAACCAATCAAATAAAATAATATCAATGAAATGAAAAACAACCAATCGCATCACTGCTCCAATAATGTTCCAATAACATTACAGTCTCCCTCCCTCCAATGCAGTTTGTCTTTATTCTAATGTGGGTATTTTAGTAAATACAAACTTTCTTTTGTGTTTCAGTGCATTCAGAAAAAGCATTGTACCTGTTAGCTACATGCTAACAGTGTTAGCTACATGCTAACAGTGTTTCTATGTGTTTCACAGTGCATTCAGAAGAAGCGTTGTACCTGTTAGCTACATGCTAACAGTGTTAGCTACATGCTAACAGTGTTAGCTACATGCTAACAGTGTTTCTATGTGTTTCACAGTGCATTCAGAAGAAGCGTTGTACCTGTTAGCTACATGCTAACAGTGTTTCTATGTGTTTCACAGTGCATTCAGAAGAAGCGTTGTACCTGTTAGCTACATGCTAACAGTGTTAGCTACATGCTAACAGTGTTAGCTACATGCTAACAGTGTTAGCTACATGCTAACAGTGTTTCTATGTGTTTCACAGTGCATTCAGAAGAAGCGTTGTACCTGTTAGCTACATGCTAACAGTGTTTCTCTGTGTTTAACAGTGCATTCAGAAGAAGCGTTGTACCTGTTAGCTACATGCTACTACCGCTCAGGAAAGCCTTATAAAGCATACAGACTGCTGAAAGCTCACAGCTGTTCAACTCCTCAGTGTCGCTTCCTGTTGGCCAAATGCTGCGTGGACCTGGCTAAGTATGTACACACACACACACACTGCACACACACACACACACACACACACACACACACACACACACACACACGCACGCACACACACACACGCGCACACACACACTGCACACACACACTGCATTCATGAACACATGCACACTACACACACACACACACACACACACACGCACACTGCACGCACGCACGCACGCACACACGCACACGACTTCTGGACATGGTGTTTTTATTATCATCATTATTGTTTTAATAATATTTTATTGTCTCAGAGCCGAGGGAGAACAGCTTAGAGCTGTTCTGTTAGCATATATACGGTATATTTTATTCATTAGAGACTAGCAAAGGGAGAACAGGCTTTAGTCCTATAGATCACATTGTAATGTAATATTATTGTTAATAATAATATTTTATGGTCTAAGACTAGCAAAGGGAGAACAGGTTTAGTTAGAGTCATATAGATCACATAAGATAAACTTCGCTTAAAACATACTTCACCTATATAACTAAAATAAACAAATATAAACACCATTGGCATCTTATTTCTTTCGTAAATGTAGAATATTTTACTAAACAGGAACTGCTCCTGGCGCAGGATGATGATGTCACATGTTCATGTGTGATCTAGCTCTATGGGATATATGGATGAACATGCTCATGTGACATCATCATCCTGCGACAGGAGCACATCCTATTGAGTGAAAGATTCTCTATTTATGAAAGAAATAAAGTATTGAAGGTGTTTTTATCTGCATGTTTTAGTTATCGAAGGCAAGTATAGTGTTTTAAGGCATATTTGTCTTATTAGCCAGGGATCCTTATATGAATATTTTATGGTCTAAGACTAGCAGAGGGAGAACAGGTTTAGTTAGAGTTAGGGATGTCCAACAGTTAACCGTTAACCGTTAACCGTTAATCGTTAAGAATTTCGGTTATCGACAACATTAACGGCTAATGATTAACTGATAAAATAAAAAATAAAAGCGCACGTGGCTGTCGGGGCACGCTGGACTATTCAAATTTCATCCACGTTATTAGGCCTACGGCCTACCCAATAGCCAGGGGAGCAGAGTGTGTGCGCTGCAGCCAGCAGCCACTGAGCTTTCACTAAACTTTGGTAATAACTATCTTTGTATGTATTTAAGCCTATAGTTTTATTTTATGGATGTCAGTAAGGCCATTGCTCTATCTGTCCTTCTGCATCACGGCACACGCTGCGCATACGCATGGCTATATGGAGATTACGCACGTGGCTCGTTCAATAATGACTCACCACAGATGTGTGATGTTTAGATGTGTACGTTGTAAAATAAATACTACACTGCAGTAGTTGCGCGGTATAATTCATCTAGTTTTAGAACTAGGTGCTGCAGCTCACTTATAATGATCTGTGAGCTTGTAGATTGTACATTTATCGCGCAGCGCACAGCTCTTAACATTGCATCATACAGTATACACAGGATGCCGAGTGTGGGACTACACAAGTTGTTGCTGTGGCTTAGCTCCGTGTGAGAGAACATTATAAACATGGCTAAAAATGCACAAATAGGCCTATTCCTGTCTCTGACTATGGATTTGTTCTGCAGCAAGACGGCCCCGCGTCTGTGTTATATGTTTGGAGAACGTCGTGTGTCGGATGAAAACTCATTCGGTGAGAGACCGCGACTGAATGAATTGAATTGTGTCTGTGCGCGCACGGCTGCGCCTGCGTGTGCGTAAATCTTGCACTGGGTCTGACCGTTCTAATGTGAAAGTAATGCGAGAGCAAGAGTCTTTGGAGCGGAGCGTGCGTTCAAACTCGAAGATGTTTTTTTTTGCCCGGATCTAACATTTCACAATTGGGGGGGGCTTTATGAGGCAGCGCCGTTATAGCGTCATTATATTAAGGGCGTTTAGGGGGGCATTCCCCCCCTGGCCTCTGTGCACAGCTTTAGAGCCAGCTCTGCAAACACAACAAACACTTTCCTCTCCCTCGACCATCGCTGCGCGTGATGGATATAATTGATAAAATACTGCAAAAGGTACACAGTAACAGTAGCCTAATTTAACATCGATTTTCTCAGAACACATGCACCCGGCGCTCGCTGCGTTACAAGTGATCTCGTCGAGCAGCGAACACAAAGTGTTTGTGCTGTAACGCACGCACGCATTTGATAATTGGTTGTTCATTTCCGTCCCCGAAATTTGATTTGTTTCTGATACAGTAACAGAACGTGTCCATATACAACTCAGATGCGATGTCCATAGAACTAATGCAGCCATTGTTATTGCTTAGTGCTTGAGGTGGAAAAGGGACTCGGAAAAGGCGGTTGTAGCCGCGTATAATTGGCCTTTTTTAATGGATTAAAATAGCGCATTTTTCCTTATCGGTTAACGGTTATTAACCGGCAGAGGTCTGACGACGATTGGTTAAGAAAATCTTTCCATTTGGCCATCCCTAGTTAGAGTCATATAGCTCATATTATTGTTAATAATAATATTTTATTGTCTACAGGCTCGCAGAGGGAGAACAGGTCTTGGTTAGTCATATAGCTCATATTATTGTTAATAATAATATGTTATTGTCTACAGACTCGCAGAAGGAGAACAGGTTTAGTTAGTCATATAGTTCATATTATTGTTAATAAGGGTAACAATAATAATAATAATAATATTTTATTGTCTACAGGCTCGCAGAGGGAGAACAGGTCTTGGTTGGTGGAGTTCATTGTAATGTAATATTATTGATAATAATAATATTTTATCATCTACAGACTAGCAGAGAGAGAACAGGTTTAGTTAGAGTCATATAGTTCATATTATTGTTAATAATATTTTATGGTAATAATAATATTTTCTGTTCTATAGGCTCGCAGAAGGAGAGCAGGTCCTGGTTGGTGGAGTTCATTGTGATGTAATATTATTGTTAATAATAATAATAATAATAATAATAATATTTTATTGTCTATAGGCTCGCAGAGGGAGAACAGGTCTTGGTTGGTGGAGTTCATTGTGATGTAATATTATTGTTAATAATAATAATAATAATATGTTATTGTCTATAGGCTCGCAGAGGGAGAACAGGTCCTGGTTGGTGGAGTTCATTGTGATGTAATATTATTGTTTATAATAATATTTTATGTTCTATAGGCTCGCAGAGGGAGAACAGGTCTTGGTTGGTGGAGTTCATTGTGATGTAATATTATTGTTAATAATAATAATAATAATAATAATAATATGTTATTGTCTATAGGCTCGCAGAGGGAGAACAGGTCCTGGTTGGTGGAGTTCATTGTGATGTAATATTATTGTTTATAATAATATTTTATTGTTCTATAGGCTCGCAGAGGGAGAACAGGTCCTGGTTGGTGGAGTTCTGAACAAACAGAAAACCCATGAAGACATCGTCACTGAGTTTGGAGATTCTGCGTCTTTTACCTTATCTCTACTGGGACACATCTACTGGTAATCTGATTACTCTAATGTAATCTAATTACTGTAATCTATTACTATACATCAGGGGTCCGGGGACCACCAGTGGTCCCTGAGAGGGTTCCAGGTGGTCCCCAGCTAAGTTGGTTAACCAGATGTAACTCTTGAGAGCGTAAAAATGAAACCAAATGGACCCGCAAGGGTCCATTTGGTTTCATTTTTACGCTCTCAAGAGTTAAAGGTAGGGGAAGTGATTTCACTTTTGTCAGATATCACCCAAAAAATATTTTTTTTCCTGTTAAAATGCTCTATTATAAGGTGTGGAAACCACATATGGAGTTTCCCCCTCCCCCACGTTAGCAGAGGAGCTAATAAAAGTTCCCCAGGTCACCACAATTCTCCTCCAATCAGGAGAGAGCAGCAGGTTCACATAGTGTAGCTACTCTTGGGGGCCCCTAGTGCACCAGGCTGGTACTACACAATGAATTTATAATCACTTACCCTACCTTTAAAAATATTCATCATGTGAATTAGTCCGAATCTACACAACTAAACTACATAAGTAATTTTCATGGAGAAAAACAAAATAAATCTTTACTTTTGGGGTCTGTGGGGCTAAAATGTCCTCAAATGGTGGTCCGTGGCTCAAATGCTGAATAAATGGTGGTTCCTAGAGTGGAAAAGGTTGAAAATCCCTGCTATACATTATTCTGTTTTATCACTCATCACTGCACTGGTTGTATTATCATCACCGCCCTTTAATTATAGAGCAGGTGGTCCGGGGACCACCAGTGGTCCCTGAGAGGGTTCCAGGTGGTCCCCAGGCTAAATGATGGAAAGTTGATTAACCAGATGTAACTCTTGAGAGTGTAAAAATGAAACCAAATGGAAACCAAACCAAATGGTTTCATCTGGTTTCATCTTATGCATTGTGTGTATGTACATGAACGCTCAGCCAACGCTCAGTCCTGTGGACTTGTCACATGCACACTCTTGTCGTGCACATGCATCTGGATTATTATTGTTTTGATCTATCCTTCTAACCCTAACCCTGATATTTATTGTGTGTGTGTGTGTGTGTGTGTGTGTGTCTCTCTCTGTGTGTGTGTGTGTGTGTGTGTGTGTGTGTGTGTGTGTGTGTGTGTGTGTGTGTGTGTGTTCCAGCCAAACAGACAGACAGACTAAAGGATCAGAATGTTTCCAGAAGAGTTTAACTCTCAACCCTTTCCTGTGGAGTCCTTTCCAATCGCTGTGTCACCTAGGTAACATTTTACTATTATTATTATTATTAATATTATTATATTCCTGTGGAGTCCTTTCCAATCGCTGTGTCACCTAGGTAACATTTTACTATTATTATTATTATTATTATTAATATTATTATATTCCTGTGGAGTCCTTTCCAATCGCTGTGTCACCTAGGTAACATTTTACTATTATTATTATTATTATTATTATTATTATTATTATTATTATTATTAATATTATTATATTCCTGTGGAGTCCTTTCCAATCGCTGTGTCACCTAGGTAACATTTTACTATTATTATTATTATTAATATTATTATATTCCTGTGGAGTCCTTTCCAATCGCTGTGTCACCTAGGTAACATTTTACTATTATTATTATTATTAATATTATTATATTCCTGTGGAGTCCTTTCCAATCGCTGTGTCACCTAGGTAACATTTTACTATTATTATTATTGCCCTTATTATTACCTCTATTGTATTTTGCGTCCACAACACGTATCAACTCCTGCTGGTGCACACACCAAACTTCCGTGCCCCATGGTGCAGACTGTGGGGCCGTGAAAAATCACCGGTTGGATTCTAAATTTCTTCTGTGTCCCCCTCTGCGTGTGGCATCCACTAGTTCGCCCATCAATCCCACAGATTAGTTTTTATTCCATTTTTATTCATTTGTTTGTATTTAGGGTCATTTTCTGCAGTTCAAGCATTACTTACACAGGGTGGCAGTCTATTTCCCAAAACTATTGGAAGTGCACGTGTGCACTTCCAATAGGTTGGGACAACACTACATAGCCAGCTCTACCCGATATAAAATGTATTTTGCAGATCTATTTGGACAATCCACACACTTTAAAGATCTAAATTGCCCTTCTGCATGTTTGGAGATCTAATTGGTCAATCCATACCTTTGACAGATCTAATAGGCACAGATTCTAATATGTTTTCACACCTGGCGGGGCCCAGGCAAGACTGGGTGCACAGGCTGTACTCTTGTGTACCATATTAGACTCCATCAGACTCCAACACACTAGCTCAGCTCTAGAAGGCTATGCTATAGGCTCTGTCAGGGTGCACAAGGCAGAACTCTACCATGGTCTAGAAATGTCCATTTGAAACTACTCGTCGTGCACACGAAACTAGTGTCTATGCACACAGTGTTTAGTTGCAATTGTGTGAGTACATACAGGGCTGACAACAGCTCAGCACACCCCAACATACTCTATTAACGCAGTGAACAACTAGTACAGCCCTTCCTGGTGTGATCCATTTTCTTATAGCAGAGTACACCCCTGCCTTGTCAATTCTACCACTAGGCAGGACTAGGCCAGACTTGGGTGCCCTACACCTGTTCTAGAAATACTCAATAAATGGTCGTGCACACAGAAATGTTGCCCGTGCACACATCGTTTAGCTGCAATGGTGTAAGTACATACAGGTCTGACAACAGCCTAATAGAGCCCAGTATGTCCAGCAAAGCCCCCAAGGGCATCTTAAACCAGATCCATCCCATTATAGTCCAGTAGTACACTCTCTTCTAGTCCGTGGACACCTGGTGGGCCCAGGCAAGACTCGAGTGCACCAGGCTGTACCTGTGTACCGTATTAGACTCCATCAGACTCCAACACACTAGCTCAGCTCTAGAAAGCTATAGGCTCTGTCAGGGTGCACAAGGCAGAACTCTACCATGGTCTAGAAATGTCCATTTGAAACTACTCGTCGTGCACACGAAACTAGTGTCTATGCACACAGTGTTTAGTTGCAATTGTGTGAGTACATACAGGGCTGACAACAGCTCAGCACACCCCAACATACTCTATTAACGCAGTGAACAACTAGTACAGCCCTTCCTGGTGTGATCCATTTTCTTATAGCAGAGTACACCCCCTGGCCTTGTCAATTCTACCACTAGGCAGGACTAGGCCAGACTTGGGTGCCCTACACCTGTTCTAGAAATACTCAATAAATGGTCGTGCACACAGAACTGCTGCCCGTGCACACATCGTTTAGTTGCAATGGTGTAAGTACATACAGGTCTGACAACAGCCTAATAGAGCCCAGTATGTCCAGCAAAGCCCCCCAAGGGCATCTTAACCAGATCCATCCCATTATAGTCCAGTAGTACTCTCTTCTTCTAGTCCGTGGACACTTGGTGGGCCCAGGCAAGACTCGAGTGCACCAGGCTGTACCTGTGTACCGTATTAGACTGCATCAGACTCCAACACACTAGCTCAGCTCTAGAAAGCTATAGGCTCTGTCAGGGTGCACAAGGCAGAACTCTACCATGGTCTAGAAATGTCCATTTAAATCTACTCGTCGTGCACACGAAACTAGTGTCTATGCACACAGTGTTTAGTTGCAATTGTGTGAGTACATACAGGGCTGACAACAGCTCAGCACACCTCAACATACTCTATTACCGCAGTGAACAACTAGTACAGCCCTTCCTGGTGTGATCCATTTTCTTATAGCAGAGTACACCCCTGGCCTTGTCAATTCTACCACTAGGCAGGACTAGGCCAGACTTGGGTGCCCTGCACCTGTTCTAGAATTACTCAATAAATGGTCGTGCACACAGAAATGTTGCCCGTGCACACATCGTTTAGTTGCAATGGTGTAAGTACATACAGGTCTGACAACAGCCTAATAGAGCCCAGTATGTCCAGCAAAGCCCCCAAGGGCATCTTAACCAGATCCATCCCATTATAGTCCAGTAGTACACTCTCTTCTAGTCCATGGACACCTGGTGGGCCCAGGCAAGACTCGAGTGCACCAGGCTGTACCTGTGTACCGTATTAGAATCCATCAGACTCCAACACACTAGCTCAGCTCTAGAAAGCTATAGGCTCTGTCAGGGTGCACAAGGCAGAACTCTACCATGGTCTAGAATGTCCATTTAAAACTACTTGCCGTGCACACGAAACTATGTCTATGCACACAGTCTTGCAATTGTGTGAGTACACCTAGTCCAGCCCTTCCTAGTATGTTCCATTCTCTTACAGCATAGTACACCCCCTGGCCTTGTCAATTCTACCACCAGGCAGGACTAGGCCAGACTTGGGTGCCCCAGACCGCAATGCATTATGCCCTAAAAGTCTCAAACATGTTGTTTTCAGATGTAGCAGGCTGTGCCAGGCTCCAACACGCTTTACTGTGCTATAAAAAGGCAATTCTATATGGTGGACTAGAAATGCTGAATTGGTTATTGGTTGTGCACACGGAACTACTGTCTGTGCACACAACGTTAGTAGCATAGTAGCAATGGTGTGGGTACGTACACGGCTGACAACAGCCTATTATAGCCCACTAGAGTCCAGCAAAGCCCCCGCCAAGGGAATCTTAACCAGATCCATCCCACGATAGTCCAGTAGCTGTAGGAGGCTGTGCCAGGCTCCAACAGGCTCTACTAGGCTGTACAAGGCAAATTTGTATGGTGTTCTAGAAATACTCAATAAATGGTCGTGCACACAGAAATGTTGCCCGTGCACACATCGTTTAGTTGCAATGGTGTAAGTACAGTACATACAGGTCTGATAGAGCCCAGTATGTCCAGTAAAGCCCCTCAAGGGCATCTTAACCAGATCCATCCCACTATCGTCCAGTAGCTGTAGGAGGCTGTGCCAGGCTCCAACAGGCTCTACAAGCTGGACAAGGCAAATCTGTATGGTGTTCTAGAAATACTCAATAAATGGTCGTGCACACAGAAATGTTGCCCGTGCACACATCGTTTAGTTGCAAAGGTGTAAGTACATACAGGTCTGACAACAGCCTAATAGAGCCCAGTATGTCCAGCAAAGCCCCCAAGGGCATCTTAACCAGATTCATCCCACTATAGTCCAGTAGTACACCCTCCTCCAGTCCGTTCTCACACCTGGTGGGCCCAGGCAAGACTCGGTGCACCAGGCTGTACTTGTGTACCGTATTAGACTCCATCAGACTCCAACACACTAGCTCAGCTTTAGAAAGCTATACGCTCTGTCAGGGTGCACAAGGCAGAACTCTACCATGGTCTAGAAATCTCCATTTAAAAATACTCGCCGTGCACACAAAACTATTGTCTATGCACACAGTCTTTAGTTGCAATTGTGTGAGTACACCTACTCCAGCCCTTCCTGGTATGTTCCATTCTCTTACAGCATAGTACACCCCCTGCCCTTGTCAATTCCACCACCAGGCAGACTTGGGTGTCCTAGACCGCAATGCATTATGCCCTAAAAGGCTCAAACATGTTGTTTTCAGATGTAGCAGGCTGTTTCAGGCTCCAACAGGCTTTACTATGCTATAAAAGGCAATTCTGTATAGTGGACTAGAAATACTTAATAAAACTATTGGTCGTGCACACGGAACTACTGCCCGTGCACACAATGTTTAGTAGCACTGGTGTGGGTACGTGCACAGATGACAACAGCCTAATAGAGCCCACTAGAGTCCTGCAAAGCCCCCCACCAAGGGAATCTTAACCAGATCTATCCCACTATAGTACAGTGCATTGCGGTCTAGGGCACCTAAGTCTGGCCTAGTCCTGCCTGGTGGTAGAAATGACAGGCCAGGGATTGTACTATGCTGTAAGAGAATGGAACACACCAGGAAGGGCTGGACTAGGTGTTCACTGTGTTAATAGAGTGTGTTGGGGGTGTGCTGGGCTGCTGTCAGCCCTGTATGTATTCACACAATTGGAACTAAACACTGTGTGCATAGACAATAGTTTCGTGTGCACGACGAGCAGTTTTAAATGGACATTTCTAGACCATGATAGAGTTCTGCCTTGTGCACCCTAACAGAGCATATAGCATAGCCTTCTAGAGCTGAGCTAGTGTGTTGGAGTCTGATAGTCTAATACGGTACAGCCTGGTGCACCGGAGTCTTGCCTGGTCCCGCCAGGTGTGAGAACAGACTGGAGGAGGGGGTACTACTGGACTATAAAGGGATGGATCTGGTTAAGATGCCTTTGGGGGGGGCTTGCTGGACTATAGTGGGCTCTATTAGTTTGTTGTTTTTAGTAGTATGTACTTGCCTTTTATGTACGTACTTACACCATTGCAACTAAACGCTGTGTGCACGGGCAGTAGTTCCAAGTGCACGACCAATAGTTTGGTCGTGCAGATTTGCCTTGTACCGCCTAGTAGAGCCTGTTGGAGCCTTGCACAGCCTCCTATAGCAGCTGGACTATAGTGGGACTGGTTAAGATTCTCTTGGTGGGGGCTTTGCTGGACTTAGTGGCCTCTATTAGGCTGTTCTTAGCTGTGTACGTACCCACACCATTGCTACTAAACGGTGTGTGTGCACGGGCAGTAGTAGTTCCGTGTGCACGACCAATAGTTTGGTCATGCAGATTTGTCTTGCACAGCCTAGTAGAGCATGTTGGAGCCTGGCACAGCCTCCTACAGCTACTGGACTATAGTGGGATGGATCTGGTTAAGAATCCCTTGGTGGTGGGATTTGCTGGACTCTAGTGGGCTCAATTAGGCATTGCTACTAAACGTTGTGTGCACGGGCAGCAGTTCTGTGTGCATGGCCAATAGTTTTATTGGGTATTTCTAGTCCAGGATACAGAATTACCTTTTACAACATACTAAAGCCTGTGGGAGCCTGGCACAGCCTGCTACAGCTGAAAACAACCTGTTTGAGTCTTTTAGGGCATAATGCATTGCGGTCTAGGGCACCCAAGCCTGGCCTAGTCCTGCCTGGTGGTAGAATTGACAAGGCCAGGGGGTGTACTATGCTGTAAGAGAATGGATCACACCAAGGAGGACTGGACTAGGTGTTCACTGTGTTAATAGAGTATGTGGGGGTTTGCTGGGCTGTTGTCAGCCCTGTATGTATTCACACAATTGCAACAAAACGCTGTGTGCATAGACAATAGTTTTGTGTGCACGACGAATGGACATTTCTAGACCATGATAGAGTACTGCCATGTGCACCCTGATAGAGCCTATAGCATAGCCTTCTAGAGCTTAACTAGTGTGTTGGAGTCTAATACGGTACAGCCTCGTGCACCGAGTCTTGCCTGGGCCCGCCAGGTGTAGAACGGATTGGAGGAGGGGGTACTACTGGACTATAGTGGGATGGATCTGGTTAAGATGCCCTTGGGGGGGCTTTGCTGGACTCAGGTAGAATTGACAAGGGCCAGGGGGTGTACTATGCTGTAAGAGAAAGCTGGGCTGTTGTCAGCCCTGTATGTATTCACACAATTGCAACTAAACGCTGTGTTTGTGTGCACGACAAATGGACATTTTCTATACCATGATTGTGAGTTCAAAAGCCTGAAGCAGTAAGCTTGACTCCAAAAACAGTAATCCAGGTCCACAAAGAATGAAGGTTTCAACTGTTTACTAGCAAAAAAGTCAGGCGTACAAAAACAGAAAAACAACAAACATTCAAAATAAAAGGTGTTCAAAGTAGTCCAAAGTAGTCAAATATTTTCAAGGTTCTTTCATAAGTTACTATTTTGTCTGGTTACTATCCTCTTTCTGTGGTTACTATTTTCTTTCTGTGGGTCAAAAAACTGTTTCTGCTCCCACTCAAGCTTCCAGCACTGAACTGACTAATTAGAGCCTGACATACAGCTGCTGCAAGCCAGCCTCAGTAAGCTGGTTAAGTGGCTACACACTCTTATAGGCTGAACCTCAATTGGCTCATTTACACCCTAGGCAGCACACACAGTGTAAACAAGACACGCCCTTCTATACACACACACACACAGACATTTTCAGTTCCAAATATGGCTCTAACAATGATAGAGTACTGCCCTGTGCACCCTGATAGAGCCTATAGCATAGTCTTCTAGACCTTAACTAGTGTGTTGGAGTCTGATGGAGTCTAATACGGTACACGCCTATTGCACCCGAGTCTTGCCTGGGCCCGCCAGGCGTGACAACGGACTGGAGGAGGGGGTACTACTGGACTATAGTGGGATGGATCTGTTTAAGATTAAATATGTAAAAGATTTGGATTGACCAATTTGATCTGCAAAATAAGCGGATGGGACAATTAGATCTGTAAAAGGTGTGGATTGACCAATTAGATCTGCAAAATATGCAGAAGGGCAAATTAGATCTCCAAAACAAGTGGATGGGCCAATTAGTACCTGTAAAAGGTGTGGATTGACCAATTAGATCTCCAAAAACATGCGGATGGGCCAATTACATCTGTAAAAGGTGTTGTTTGGCTGTACCAGGAAGTAACTGTGCTATGAATTAGAAATGTGCATGGATAACTATTGCTTGTGGACATGAACTTGCAAGTGCACACAAGAGATCTGTAAAATGTGTTTGTTTGACTGTATCAGGCAGTAACTGTGCTATGAATTAGACATGTGCATGTAAAACTATTGCTTGTGGACACAAACTATGCAAGTGCACACATTGATCTCTGCTGCCCCCCGTTGACAAAAAACAGTCAGCACAGCCGTGTGCACTTACAGGAGTCATGCAGGACTCGTGTACGTGAAATTTTGTGCACTTGCCATAGTTGCTTGGTGAAATGCACTTGACAAGTTTTTCGCAAGAAATTTGTGCACAAACCCAAGCTCTAATATGGGGAACTCCCTGCCGTGCACGCAAAATACAATTGTTACCTATATTACTATTATTGTTATTACTAGAATTCAGCGGGCCTTTGGCCATTCAAACGGGAGTGTGATACTGTGGAGTTATTGTTAGTCTAAGTCCGTGTACCAAATTGTAAGTGTAGCATGGTGTAAACACAAGATCTGGTCTGTATAGGGCAGCCAATGGGAAGACAGAGGGGGCAGGTAAAAATCTGTCCTACATAGTAGAAAAATCAGAAAAAGAAATCTAACGTCCTGGGCGATTAGAAGAGATGGTCGCTTTGTGAAGTTGGCGATGTCCACTCCATGCAGAACTACTGGCAAGCGGTCAACTTGAGTGCATGCGATCAGCAGAACAGAATACACAGAATACACTAAGGTCTCCAAGTGCAAGTCAGGTTCTACTTGCCCTCAGGTCATGGTCACTTGCCCCCCAGGTTCCAGGTGGTCCCCAGTTAAGTTGGTTAACCAGATGTAACTCTTGAGAACGTAAAAATTAAACCAAATGGACCCTTAGGGGTCCATTTGGTTTCATTTTTACACTCTCAGGAGTTAAAATATTCATCATCTGAATTAGCCCAGGTCTACACAACTAGAGAATGTAGAAGATTAATGGTCATTTTGATCTGTATGTTTATTTGCCTGTTTTGTTTCCCAAATCCAGCCTGGAATTGTGTATATCTAGAAAGCAGGGAAAGACACAGAGGCAGAGTGCAATGACTGCCTTCAAGACAAATTTATCTTGTGTTGTGTTATAGTGCACTAAGTTGCACACTTGCCTGATCGGGCAACCAGGTAGCAGTCTTCACTTGCCCCAACATTTTTTTTACTTGCCCCGGGCAAGCGGGGCAAGTGTTAGTGTCAAGCCCTGGAATAGGCTACCGCTACAGTGAATGAGATCTGGATGGGAGCGGTCGGTGATGTGTTACAGCCCCCAGCAAGTAGTAGAAGAGTTGCGACACTAAGGGGGTAGAAAACAGCGGCCTCCAATAAAACAATTGATTGTTATGTGATTTACAGCGGCCGTGCAGCTTTGAATTGAGACTGACAACATGGATATTATTAGGCCTACTACAAAACGATTTAAAGTTAAGTGATTTAAGATCATTCAAGCTGGGCTGCGGCCCGAGGAGTTGTCATTAGCTGTCCCCATGCTCAATAAAAGTCTATGTAGAGCGGCCGCCATTAGACCTTTCCATGGAAGTGAACAGAGATGTCGTAACTCTCTGGCTGATTTAGCAGAGCCATACAGAAAGGCAGTTGTACTTCAGTTGTGTCAGGGTCTGAACCGTATAGATTTGACGTCACGATAGTCTGAGCGGACCAAATGTGTACGTTTTAATTTCTTTCCTATTAGCCGATGTGGGTAGAGTTGGATCGCAATGAGTGGCTGAGAACATTGCACTAGTAGTAGGAAAGTGTGGTGTGAAGTTTGGTGGCATATGAGCGTGGGGGAGGGATAATCATTGGCTTATTGTAATTCTCTGATCTATGACTATATTATTATTATTATTATAATATTCCAGGAGAGAAACCGGATCCAGACCAGGTCTTCAGACTCTCCTCTCTTCAGAGTTTAGCTCCGCCCCTTCCTGCCATCACCCCAGTCCAGAACCAGAACCCACCGCACCGATTGGACACCGCCTTGATGGAGACGCCCCAGGATACCCTGGTAATACCCTAATACCCCCCTGATACCCCAGGATACCCTCGTAATACCCTAATACCCCCCTGATACCCCAGGATACCCTGGTAATACCCTAATACCCCCCTGATACCCCAGGATACCCTCGTAATACCCTAATACCCCCCTGATACCCCAGGATACCCTGGTAATACCCTAATACCCCCCTGATACCCCAGGATACCCTGGTAATACCCTAATACCCCCCTGATACCCCAGGATACCCTGGTAATACCCTAATACCCCCCTGATACCCCAGGATACCCTCGTAATACCCTAATACCCCCCTGATACCCCAGGATACCCTGGTAATACCCTAATACCCCCCTGATACCCCAGGATACCCTGGTAATACCCTAATACCCCCCTGATACCCCAGGATACCCTGGTAATACCCTGATACCCCAGGATACCCCAGGAAATCCCTGTATTAAACTAATATATTAATATTATTTATCTGTTTATGCAGGAGTTGAATCGTCTCAATCTAGAATCCTCCAACGCCAAGCTGATGTCTGATTCGTCAGTGTCCTACATAGACTCCTCCCTAATCACCCCGGATACCGGCTCCCTATTGGCCAACACCGTCACACTGGGCTCTACTGGATCCCTATTGGCCAGCAAGCAGAACAAACCCAAGAGTGGGCGGAGCTTATTGGGAGGAACGGCAGCGCTAAGTCCTCTCACACCAAGGTAATATATATCTAATATAATATCTATAATATAATATCTAATATAATATCTATAATATAATATCTAATCACACCCCGTTCATTTATATAATTTATTCATCTAATTATAATATATATAATTAGACGTTCCAGACTGTATGACTGAAGCATTTATATTTTACTGGTGATCAGAGCTAACGTTGCTCCAGACCTTATGACTGAAGCATTTATATTTTACTGGTGATCAGAGCTAACGTTGCTCCAGACCGTATGACTGAAGCATTTATATTTTACTGGTGATCAGAGCTAACGTTGCTCCAGACCGTATGACTGAAGCATTTATATTTTACTGGTGATCAGAGCTAACGTTGCTCCAGACCTTATGACTGAAGCATTTATATTTTACTGGTGATCAGAGCTAACGTTGCTCCAGACCTTATGACTGAAGCATTTATATTTTACTGGTGATCAGAGCTAACGTTGCTCCAGACCGTATGACTGAAGCATTTATATTTTACTGGTGATCAGAGCTAACGTTGCTCCAGACCGTACGACTGAAGCATTTATATTTTACTGGTGATCAGAGCTAACGTTGCTCCAGACCGTACGACTGAAGCATTTATATTTTACTGGTGATCAGAGCTAACGTTGCTCCAGACCGTACGACTGAAGCATTTATATTTTACTGGTGATCAGAGCTAACGTTGCTCCAGACCGTACGACTGAAGCATTTATATTTTACTGGTGATCAGAGCTAACGTTGCTCCAGACCGTACGACTGAAGCATTTATATTTTACTGGTGATCAGAGCTAACGTTGCTCCAGACCGTACGACTGAAGCATTTATATTTTACTGGTGATCAGAGCTAACGTTGCTCCAGACCGTACGACTGAAGCATTTATATTTTACTGGTGATCAGAGCTAACGTTGCTCCAGACCGTACGACTGAAGCATTTATATTTTACTGGTGATCAGAGCTAACGTTGCTCCAGACCGTACGACTGAAGCATTTATATTTTACTGGTGATCAGAGCTAACGTTGCTCCAGACCGTACGACTGAAGCATTTATATTTTACTGGTGATCAGAGCTAACGTTGCTCCAGACCGTACGACTGAAGCATTTATATTTTACTGGTGATCAGAGCTAACGTTGCTCCAGACCGTACGACTGAAGCATTTATATTTTACTGGTGATCAGAGCTAACGTTGCTCCAGACCGTACGACTGAAGCATTTATATTTTACTGGTGATCAGAGCTAACGTTGCTCCAGACCGTACGACTGAAGCATTTATATTTTACTGGTGATCAGAGCTAACGTTGCTCCAGACCGTACGACTGAAGCATTTATATTTTACTGGTGATCAGAGCTAACGTTGCTCCAGACCGTACGACTGAAGCATTTATATTTTACTGGTGATCAGAGCTAACGTTGCTCCAGACCGTACGACTGAAGCATTTATATTTTACTGGTGATCAGAGCTAACGTTGCTCCAGACCGTACGACTGAAGCATTTATATTTTACTGGTGATCAGAGCTAACGTTGCTCCAGACCGTACGACTGAAGCATTTATATTTTACTGGTGATCAGAGCTAACGTTGCTCCAGACCGTACGACTGAAGCATTTATATTTTACTGGTGATCAGAGCTAACGTTGCTCCAGACCGTACGACTGAAGCATTTATATTTTACTGGTGATCAGAGCTAACGTTGCTCCAGACCGTACGACTGAAGCATTTATATTTTACTGGTGATCAGAGCTAACGTTGCTCCAGACCGTACGACTGAAGCATTTATATTTTACTGGTGATCAGAGCTAACGTTGCTCCAGACCGTACGACTGAAGCATTTATATTTTACTGGTGATCAGAGCTAACGTTGCTCCAGACCGTACGACTGAAGCATTTATATTTTACTGGTGATCAGAGCTAACGTTGCTCCAGACCGTACGACTGAAGCATTTATATTTTACTGGTGATCAGAGCTAACGTTGCTCCAGACCGTACGACTGAAGCATTTATATTTTACTGGTGATCAGAGCTAACGTTGCTCCAGACCGTATGACTGAAGCATTTATATTTTACTGGTGATCAGAGCTAACGTTGCTCCAGACCGTATGACTGAAGCATTTATATTTTACTGGTGATCAGAGCTAACGTTGCTCCAGACCGTACGACTGAAGCATTTATATTTTACTGGTGATCAGAGCTAACGTTGCTCCAGACCGTATGACTGAAGCATTTATATTTTACTGGTGATCAGAGCTAACGTTGCTCCAGACCGTATGACTGAAGCATTTATATTTTACTGGTGATCAGAGCTAACGTTGCTCCAGACCGTACGACTGAAGCATTTATATTTTACTGGTTCTTCTGTTCATTGGTTTTCAACCTTTTTGACACCAATGTAAATGAAAATGTAAATGTATGTAAAACATGTAAAACATTATGTTAAGCACAATGTTTTGTCATATTATCTTGTAGCTTTGGCATTCTGCCGCTGGAGCCGAGTCCAGGAGACCCGTCCTACCTTCAGAACTATACGGAGGGAAACAAGAAGGTACACACACACACACACACACACACACACACACACACACACACACACACACACACACACACACACACACACACACACACACACACACACACACACACCTACCTGCAGAACTATACGAAGGGAAATAAGAAGGTACACACACACACACACAGGCACGCACGCACGCATACAATTACAATTTACAATTTAGGCATTTAGCAGACGCTCTTGATCCAGAGCGACTTACAATGGTGAAAAGTTTACAATTTAATCTGGATTTACAATACATTTTACAACATACAATGAAGCGCTAAAAACATTGTAATACATTAGACAACCTATATAAGTCATTGCACCAAGTACTGTGGGTTGGTATATAATACAAGTGCTATGGGCTGAGATGGAGTCTGAAGAGGTGTGTCTTAAGACTTCGGCGGAAGATAGGTAGTGAGTCTGAGGTCCTGATTGCAGGGGGAAGTTCATTCCATAGTTTAGATAGGTAGTGAGTCTGAGGTCCTGATTGCAGGGGGAAGTTCATTCCATAGTTTAGATAGGTAGTGAGTCTGAGGTCCTGATTGCAGGGGGAAGTTCGTTCCATAGTTTTGGGGCCAGGAGGGAGAAGAGCTTGGGGCGCGTGGAGCGTTGTCCAGGCGTTTTTAGTGGGGCTACTGCCAGCTTCCCAGTGTCGGCTGATCGGAGTGCGCGGGAGGGCTTGTAGAAGCGGAGTGACATGTGAGAATTTGGGCTGGTTAAAGACCAGACGGGCATACATACACACACACACACACACACACACACACACACACACACTAAGGCTGTATACCGAAGCTCGGGATTCGAACCATTCGCTCGCTAAGGTCGCCACGCGAACGAATATTAATGATCCCGAACCATTCGCATTTATTTATTTATTTAACTTTCCCCCCCATCTAGTAGATGTGCGACATCGAGGGGTCAGAAACTCGCTGTGAAACGCGCTGTTACTGCAGTTGGAAATGCATTGTTTTCACTGAAGGTGTCCCATTCTCAATAGAAGTCTATGTAGGCGATCCGCCATTAGACTAGCTCTAGGAAGTGAACGGAGTTTGCGCAACTCCGTCTGTACTCTATAGAGCTGCACACTGACATCGGTTGGTCTTATGGTTCACTGACCACCAGCCCAGGCTGGTGGGCAGCAGGCTTAAGCCTATATATACAATATCACGTAGTCTAATCTTAGCAAACAAATAATTAAACCAGCCTTTGGTTAAGGTTGGTCTTATGGTTCACTGACTACCAGAGCAGGCTGGTGGGCAGCAGGCTTAAGCCTATATATACAATAGAAACGTAGTCCAATCTCGGCAAACAAATAATTAAACGAGCCGACGGACGGCATTTATTGGCAATCAAAACAGCGTGTTACCCGTGGCTGTGTCGGATCGGTCTCATCAGAAAGGAGAGAAAGGAGAGCGGTGTCATGAAGTATTCACTAATGTCAGGCACATCTCAGGGCAGTAGAAAACTTAGCTACCGATGACAACATCCACGATGTTAATAGTTAGAGGCGCACGCACGGGGGGGGTGGGGTAGCATGCTGCTTTTTTTTTTAGCGAAGGTTTGAAGCTCGCCCTATAATTCCCGGCGAACGTTCGAAGGCCAAAATACAGCAACTATACAGCACTAACACACACACACATTTTAATTCTTTATTTGAATCCACAAATGACATTAATTTACAGGGAAACAAATCTTAACAGGGCTGACAGTTCATGATCACTTAAGGATCCACACACAGCACCTCCTAACCCTAATACATGACTCCTCCTAACCCTAATACATGACACCTCCTAACCCTAATACATGACTCCTCCTAACCCTAATACATGACTCCTCCTAACCCTAATACATGACTCCTCCTAACCCTAATACATGACTCCTCCTAACCCTAATGAGTCATGACACCTCCTAACCCTAATACATGACTCCTCCTAACCCTAATACATGACACCTCCTAACCCTAATACATGACTCCTCCTAACCCTAATACATGACTCCTCCTAACCCTAATACATGACTCCTCCTAACCCTAATACATGACTCCTCCTAACCCTAATACATGACTCCTCCTAACCCTAATACATGACACCTCCTAACCCTAATACATGACTCCTCCTAACCCTAATACATGACTCCTAACCCTAATACATGACTCCTAACCCTAATACATGACTCCTAACCCTAATACATGACTCCTCCTAACCCTAATACATGACTCCTAACCCTAATACATGACTCCTCCTAACCCTAATACATGACTCCTAACCCTAATACATGACTCCTAACCCTAATACATGACTCCTAACCCTAATACATGACTCCTCCTAACCCTAATACATGACTCCTCCTAACCCTAATACATGACTCCTAACCCTAATACATGACACCTCCTAACCCTAATACATGACTCCTCCTAACCCTAATACATGACTCCTCCTAACCCTAATACATGACTCCTCCTAACCCTAATACATGACACCTCCTAACCCTAATACATGACTCCTCCTAACCCTAATACATGACTCCTAACCCTAATACATGACTCCTCCTAACCCTAATACATGACTCCTAACCCTAATACATGACTCCTAACCCTAATACATGACTCCTCCTAACCCTAATACATGACTCCTCCTAACCCTAATACATGACTCCTAACCCTAATACATGACTCCTCCTAACCCTAATACATGACTCCTCCTAACCCTAATACATGACTCCTCCTAACCCTAATACATGACTCCTCCTAACCCTAATACATGACTCCTCCTAACCCTAATACATGACTCCTCCTAACCCTAATACATGACACCTCCTAACCCTAATACATGACACCTCCTAACCCTAATACATGACTCCTCCTAACCCTAATACATGACTCCTCCTAACCCTAATACATGACTCCTCCTAACCCTAATACATGACACCTCCTAACCCTAATACATGACTCCTAACCCTAATACATGACTCCTCCTAACCCTAATACATGACTCCTAACCCTAATATACATGACTCCTCCTAACCCTAATACATGACTCCTAACCCTAATATACATGACTCCTCCTAACCCTAATACATGACTCCTCCTAACCCTAATATACATGACTCCTCCTAACCCTAATACATGACTCCTAACCCTAATATACATGACTCCTAACCCTAATATACATGACTCCTCCTAACCCTAATCTCCTAACCCTAATACATGACTCCTCCTAACCCTAATACATGACTCCTCCTAACCCTAATACATGACTCCTCCTAACCCTAATACATGACTCCTCCTAACCCTAATACATGACTCCTAACCCTAATATACATGACTCCTCCTAACCCTAATCTCCTAACCCTAATACATGACTCCTCCTAACCCTAATACATGACTTCTCCTAACCCTAATACATGACTCCTAACCCTAATATACATGACTCCTCCTAACCCTAATCTCCTAACCCTAATACATGACTCCTCCTAACCCTAATACATGACACCTCCTAACCCTAATACATGACTCCTCCTAACCCTAATACATGACACCTCCTAACCCTAATACATGACTCCTCCTAACCCTAATACATGACTCCTCCTAACCCTAATACATGACTCCTCCTAACCCTAATACATGACTCCTCCTAACCCTAATACATGACTCCTCCTAACCCTTACATGACACCTCCTAACCCTAATATACATGACTCCTCCTAACCCTAATCTCCTAACCCTAATACATGACTCCTCCTAACCCTAATACATGACTCCTCCTAACCCTAATACATGACTCCTAACCCTAATACATGACTCCTCCTAACCCTAATACATGACTCCTCCTAACCCTAATACATGACTCCTAACCCTAATATACATGACTCCTCCTAACCCTAATCTCCTAACCCTAATACATGACTCCTCCTAACCCTAATACATGACACCTCCTAACCCTAATACATGACTCCTCCTAACCCTAATACATGACACCTCCTAACCCTAATACATGACTCCTCCTAACCCTAATACATGACTCCTCCTAACCCTAATACATGACTCCTCCTAACCCTAATACATGACTCCTCCTAACCCTAATACATGACACCTCCTAACCCTAATACATGACTCCTCCTAACCCTAATACATGACTCCTAACCCTAATACATGACTCCTCCTAACCCTAATACATGACTCCTCCTAACCCTAATACATGAGTCATGACACCTCCTAACCCTAATATACATGACTCCTCCTAACCCTAATACATGACTCCTCCTAACCCTAATACATGAGTCATGACACCTCCTAACCCTAATATACATGACTCCTCCTAACCCTAATACATGACTCCTCCTAACCCTAATACATGACTCCTCCTAACCCTAATACATGACTCCTCCTAACCCTAATACATGACTCCTCCTAACCCTAATACATGACTCCTCCTAACCCTAATACATGACTCCTCCTAACCCTAATACATGACTCCTCCTAACCCTAATACATGACTCCTCCTAACCCTAATACATGACTCCTCCTAACCCTAATACATGACTCCTCCTCCTCCACACAGACAACCTGCCTATAACAGTCGATACAGAACAGAATTTAACAAGTTGTTTAGCTTTACTCTTTGTCATGCCAGATATTCGTAGACCACTCACGCTCAGTTTATGCACATGGCCCAGGCTTCCAAATATCAATATGGCAAGTCTACATCGATACCCTAGACCCGTCGTAATTCCAAGTAATGGTTGATACTTTGAGATTTGATCCTGGAATGCCTGCTCCATGTACGAATCACAGACACAGCCCACCTCCAGAATCAAAACCTCCTTGTGACTTGTGTCATAGGCAGTCATAGTGTATACAGATGATTTTGTGTTTAATTTGATACATTTGATGGTCAGTCTGTGCCAGTAACAAGCCTCTTGATTGGTTCTCTCAGTAACAAGCCTTCTGATTGGTTCTCTCAGTAACAAGCCTTGTGATTGGTTGTTTCAGACTGTGTCCAGGTCCAAGGTGTTCAGTCAGAGTGGAAACAGCAGAGACGTTCTGCCAATCCCTTTCAACCAATCACAGTCCACCGCTCCACACACCAGGTAACTATCGACCAATCACAGTCCACCGCTCCACACACCAGGTAACTATTGACCAATCACATGTGAGTGCTCCACATGTATGTGTCAGACTATGTTTTGTTTAAAGCTAAGGGAAGTGATTTGAAATTCATGGTGTAGTACCAGCCTGGTGCACTAGGGGCGCACAAGAGTAGCTACACTATATGAACCTGCTGCTCGATCCTGATTGGAGGAGAATTCACCCACCACCTGGGGAACTTTTATTAGCTCCTCTGCTAACGTGGGGGAGGGGGAAACTCCATATATGGTCTGCACACCTTATAATAGAGCATTTTAACAGAAAAATAAAATTTGGGGTGATATCTGACAAAAGTGAAATCACTTCCCCTACCTTTAAGTCAAAAGCAGCTACAGTAAATAATCAACTTGTAAATCAGTGGTTCCCATAGTGGTCACAGACCCAGTGGTCCCTGACCCCAGCAAAATGATAGTTTGGAACCAAATGGACCTGGGAGAGAGATAGGTAGAGATATCTAGAAAGCAGGGAAAGACACAGAGGCAGAGTGCAATGACTGCCTTCAAGACACATTTATCTTGTGTTGTGTTATAGTGCACTAAGTTGCACACTTGCCCCATCGGGCAACCAAGTAGCAGTCTTCACTTGCCCAACCATTTTTTTTACTTGCCCCGGGCAAGTGTTAGTGTCAACCCATGTGTGAACCTGCAATAACCTGCAGTGATGTGGTTTGGCCTGCGTCTGCGTCTTTTGATGTGAATCTAAGTTAAGAGATGTGGTCCACGGACCCCCACAATACTACACTGATCCATGGGCACCGCCATGTTGTTTATTATAAAGAGTCATTCCGCGCCAACTCACCTAAGGGTCCCCACATCACCATCTCAGATTTTGCTCAAAAAATTCTATAATCAAGGACCATATGTTAGTACCACACATGCAAAATATTAGCTCCCATTTCATTGTAGTTTTGTAACTACAGGCCTTTAAAATATTGGTGTCAAAACACCACATGTCGAAATTGGCTCTTTCCCCAACTTCAGAGACTCATAACTTTTTATTGCACAGTTGTGTTTGCAGATTCTTACTGAATGATACCCACTCTTTTCAAATCTGTTGCCAGAAAGCCTCTGAAGGACATACTTTTTGCATAATAGGAAGCCAAAAATGGCATTGTGGCCAAAATCGCATAAAATTCATTAAAACTATAAGGGGCCCAGTAGAAATATGAAACTAGTTAGATTTTTGTCCTCATTACATAGTAATTGTAGGGTTGCGATGTGTTCACAGAAACATATTTTGCGATTAAAATTATATTCCTGAATTTTTTACATTTTTTTAAATATCTTACGTCCTTTCTGAGGGGGCTAAAATAGGGCATTTTTAGCATCTTATTTGGTCATGTGGCTAGGGGTTTAGGATCTTCTAATTTTTTGTGAAGATGCTCTCATATAAGATGTAACTACTCCCTGAGTATTTTTAACAAACGCCCCTTGCTTCATATTTTACATGGACAATTTCATCATTTTTCACTTTTTTCCATATTCAGAACTCTGTGACTCTAAATTGGAAGATTCCTACTAGCAGCTATTTCAGATTTACATACACTGACACACAAATGTTCATATTTTAGTAGTAGTATGCCCAAGAAATTAATATTTTTCTTTCTATTGGGACCTAAAAACAGCTATTTGGCCAAAAATAACAAAAACGCTGGGCAGCTTTTAATAAACAAAGGAATAATGAAGGGGTGTTTTGCACACAAATTAAGGCGTACACATTTCCTTAACAACTTTTACTGTATTGAACAGTATTTTTTGCAATTAGAAAATCTTAGGTATAATTGCAATTTTTGTTGAATATCCTTGGAAAATAGTAGTTGTTGTAGTAGGCAGTAGTATTAGTTGTGTAAGCACAAAACATTTAGCAATGAGGTTTTATTTACATATTAACACATTCAGTGATCCATGATCATGATGTTGAAAAACATCACAAGATTTGTACATAATTTTAAGTCAAATATGGGCATCCATGATAATGGGTAATTCATTCAAAGGCAGTACAGTTTCATGTGATGTGTTAAGACAACTCATAAACTGTCATCTCTTCTGATGTGGTACCATCATCGGTAGTGGACATAGGACCTGAAACCACACCAGTTTTCCTATTGGTTACCCTGATCATTGTGTGCACTGGTATGATCGCTATACCGTAATTTCCGGATTATAAGCCGCACCTGAATATAAGCCGCACCAGCTAAATTTGGGGCAAAATACTGAGTTTTCCTTGTATAAGACGCACCTGACTATAAGCTGCGCCAGGCTTATAGTCAGGTGCTTCATGTTAGAGCAGTGTTTTCCAACTTTTTCACAATTTAACAACATCTTCACCCCACAGACCTCAAAACTAAAGATTTCTTTGAGTTTTGTTCACAATTCCAGGATGGATTTTTTGCAAACAAAAGAAGCAAAAGACCCAAATTAGACCAAAAATGAACATGACTTATGACTTATTAATTAAGTGGTGCTAATTTAGATGGAGAATATCATAACTCTTGAGAGTGTAAACATGAAGTGAGAGTGTAAACATGAAACCAAATGGACCCTTGCGGGTCCATTTGGTTTCATGTTTACACTCTCAAAGAGTTAGATCTGGTTAACCAACTTTCCATCATTTAGTCTGCGTAGCCCACCTGGAACCCTCTCAGGGACCACCCCTGCGTTACCTGTAAAAATCCATAGATTGGCAGCACCGTTGTATAAACTTTTGTCCCGTGCTTTGGACCCTGCGGCTTATTCAGCGGTGCGGCCAATGTATGGATGTTTACGGCTAAATGCACGGTATGCACCCCAACTTTAAGCCGGCCCGAGCAGGAAATGTAGGGGGACAGGGCACAGGCAGTTCGCTAAGACAGACACTACTAAATGCATCATGGAAAGCAAACGAAGAAGTACATATAACGCAGCTAAAGTCAGTCGAGCTGGTTGAAAAATAAGGAAATCTGCTGCACGTAGCCTTGGGATCAATGAATCAATGGTTAGACGGCGGACCAACGCGAGGAACGCCAGCGCGGCGGAGACGCCATGAGCTCCGCGGACCGCGGCGCCAGCGCGCGGACCACCAGCGCGAGCAACATGCTGAAAGCAACTTTTTCTCAAGTCTGCCAGTGGATCCTGACTGCGTGGAAAAGTGTCAAAACATCCACGAACGGGTTTAGAAAGGCTGGCGGCAGCAGCAGCAGCAGCGCGATCAGGAATAGGAGGGGGTCCGTGGAGGCGGCAATAAAGACGCCTCGTCGAGCGTCTTAAACATTGAGAGGATTCCTGGTGGTCCCCAGCTAAATGGTGGACAGTTGGTTAACCAGATGTACGGTAGGCTACCCTTTTTCATGAACCAAATGGACCCGCAAGCGCTCATTTGGTTTCATGAAGTGATCGGAGTTTGCGTATCTCCGGCTACACTCTTAAGGCCAGGCCTGGATGTAATATTTCTCAATCGGGGGGGCAGCCGAAAATGGCAGTTGGTTTAGTGGTGCCTTAATTGTAGTTAGTCAATGTTTAACTACCGCTATAAGCATTTGATTTGAAATATTTTTGAAGTTTTCATTGTTTGCATTCCGTCATGTTTGGTGGGGCAGTCAGGGCGTCTAGAGGGCATCCCCCCCCCCATGTCTATGCCTAGATCCGTCCCTGGTCTATGGCTCTAGCGTTAATTACATACAGCACGTGCAGTTCTGTAGTCGTCTAAATAATAAAAAGGATGCTTCTTAAACAGCATTTCGTTGCCGACAATCTCATCTGTGCAAGAACCCTTACATATGGTAATTAAGCATTAAAACACCCGCGGCTAATAGGCCAGTGCATCTTGTATATGTACACAATTGATTTTTTCGCTAAATTTGGGTTTCTGTGATGCAATATCTGTGTGCGATTAAAATTAGTTAAATTTTTTTAATTGCGTTACTGTTCCTGTGATTAGTTAAAGTCCCTTTTATTTTATATTTTTATACTTGAATATGAACACATCATATCATTATATATAATGATGGGGGAGTTTAAATGCTGCAATTTTCAAAAAAAAAAAAGTAAAATATGACTCCTAACGTTGCTTTAGTATATCTGTACTCTCTGTACTCTAAGTGTATCTGTACTCTACTCAAATTAAAAAAATCAGTTGCCATGCTAACACTGTGTGTGTGTGTGTGTGTGTGTGTGTGTGTGTGTGTGTACGTACAGTACAACTCCTCAGGTGTTGAGTCCGACTCTATCAGCTCCTCCCAACGTTCAACCCAGAAGATCATCTAGACTGTTTACCTCTGCTAGTTCTACTGCTAAGGTACTGACACACACACACACACACACACACACACACACACACACACACACACACACACACACACACACACACACACACACACACACACGGGCCCAGCCTGCCCCCAAACACCATGGAATGCAAAACAAACCAAGATATTTCACATTAAAGTGCTTCTATTTAAGATGATGTGAAACACCAGTGGTCCCTGAGAGGGTTCCAGGTGGTCCTCAGCTAAGTTGGTTAACCAGATGTAACTCTTGAGAGTGTAAAATTGAAACCAAATGGACCCTGGTGGGTCCATTTGGTTTCATTTTTACACTCTCAAGAGTTTTGAATTAGCCATTTTGGAATGTATGTTTTGTTTCGTTTCCCAAATCCAGCCTTGAATTGTGGACAAAAGCAAAATAAATATTTATATTTGGGGCTAAAATATCCTCAAATGGTGGTCCGTGGCTCAAATCCTGAATAAATGGTGGTCCCTGGGATGAAAAAGGTTGAAACTCCCTGCTCTTGGTGTCTGTAGTAAGGTCAAATGTCAAAGGTCGTGTAATTACCCTACAGTTGACAGATGATGATGATGATACACCAGGGATTTTCAACAGGTGGTCCGGGGACCACCAGTGGTCCTTGAGATTGTTCCAGGGTTCCTTGAGAGGGTTCCAGGTGGTCCCCAGGCTAAATGATTTCATCTTAGAAATTATTTGATCGTCCCAAAACATTGTGTGTGTCGTCATGATTTGTCACGACCCGAGTTGGCTTTGTCCGCAGCGTAATCGACCCGAGTTGGCTTTATCCTTATATAAATTATTTTCGAAAAGTCTTATGAGAAAGACTAACTTGTGAGTTAGTTATTTTTGCTCCCCCTTCCGTCCTAGAAAGGACCATTGGTAACCAAATGGACCCTTATAGATCTGTAACTCTTGAGATTGTAAAATGAAACCAAATGGACCCATAAGGGTGCATTTATTACTTAATTTTCAAGAATCTACACATTTAGAAAATGAAGAAGAATTGCTATTTTGACCAACATTTTCTCCTTTCCGCCGTGGCTAAAATGCAGAATAAACAGTGGGCCCTGGTATGAAAATGGTGGAAAACCACTGCTCTAGCGCATTGTACTGCATTTTGAAGGTGCCACTAGTGCATTTTGAAGGTGCCACTAGTGCATTTTGAAGGTGCCACTAGTGCATTTTGAAGGTGCCACTAGTGCATTTTGAAGGTGCCACTAGTGCATTTTGAAGGTGCCACTAGTGCATTTTGAAGGTGCCACTAGTGCATTTTGAAGGTGCCACTAGTGCATTTTGGATTTTGGCAGTTGGCAAAAAAACCACTGCTGGCACCTGAGTTTAGTATGTTTTCAGAAACGGTTAAGATTACTCTGTTTAGAGCAGTGGTGGCAATTATTTTTTCCCAAGGGGCCAAATGAGATACATAAATATTGTACCAAGACCAAGACCAAGACTAAAGGCTGAACTAAAGTCTGCGTAATATTAATTTAATTTCAAGATAAAAGTAAGAGTAAGACCAACCATTTTGACACCAGGGACCTCTATTTATTCAGTATTTTAGCCCCACAGACCCCAAAACTAAAGATTTTTTTTTTAACTTTATTTTTATTGAAGGTTTTCCACCATTTTCAAAAAAAAAAAGAAAGAAAAAAGAAAGAAAACAAAACAAAAAGAAGGTCAGTTCAGGCGTCACAATGCACTTTGTCTTAATTTACAATGCTTGTTACTCTAGTGGATTATCCAACAGAGTTATGGGTCCAACAAATCCAATAGGCACATTATGGTTATACTAAAGATTTATTTAGCTTTTGTCCACAACTCCAGGCTGAATTTGGGAAACCAAACATCAAACATACAGATCAAAATGACCATTAATCTTCTACATTCTCTAGTTGTGTAGACCTGGGGTTAATTCACATGATGATTTATTTTTTAACTCTCAAAGAGTTACATGTGGTTAAGCAACTTTCCATATTTAACTGGAACTCTCTCAAGGACCACTGGTTTAGAACCCTTTCAGGGGCCGGTCAGAGTCAGCCAAAGGGCCGCGTTTGGCCCCCGGGCCGCATGATGCCCAGGTATGGTTTAGAGCTTACTGTAGATTAAAGGGCCGCGTTTGGCCCCCGGGCCGCATGATGCCCAGGTATGGTTTAGAACCCTTTCAGGGGCCGGTCAGAGTCAGCCAAAGGGCCGCGTTTGGCCCCCGGGCCGCATGATGCCCAGGTATGGTTTAGAACCCTTTCAGGGGCCGGTCAGAGTCAGCCAAAGGGCCGCATGATGCCCAGGTATGGTTTAGAGCTTACTGTAGATTAAAGGGCCGCGTTTGGCCCCCGGGCCGCATGATGCCCAGGTATGGTTTAGAACCCTTTCAGGGGTGGTCAGAGTCAGCCAAAGGGCCGCGTTTGGCCCCCGGGCCGCATGATGCCCAGGTATGGTTTAGAGCTTACTGTAGACCACTCTACACTGCCCACTGGTGGTCAAACTACAAAACAGCAAGTATCCACAGCCTTCAGGCAGCATATACCCCTAAATGAACTTGTTAAAAGTTACTCTAGATCAGAGGTGCCCACATTTTTTTTAACTTGAGAGCTACTTTCAAAATGAGCAGCTCAACAAGATCTACACATCAAAAAAATACTGAAAATCCATTTCAAGACCCCTAGAAAGTTTGGGCTTTGAAATAGTGGTGATGGTGTTACTTACTGTTATAGTGTTTAAGAATAATGCACTTATAATGAAAAATAGAAGGAGAGATTTGGAAGGTTTTCCTGTATATACTACTACTGACGTTTGAAAACAGTATTTGAGGTTTGAGTTGACAGTTTGTGAACTAAGAACTCTCATGTTTTTGTCCACAATTGGGAAAGAGAACTGGCAAAACGTTGGTCAAAATTTTCTAATTGTGTGGAATCTTGAAAATCACGTAATTCAGATGTTTGAATATAATTTAACTCGGTATAATGAAACCAAATGAACCCGTAAGGTTCCATTTGGTTTCATTTTAACACTCAAGAGTTCATTCATTCTAGCACTTGTTTGTGGGTCCATTTAAACATGACAGAGTAATAACATCCCTTGGACCCACTAGTGTGCAGTTTTGTGTCTAGATACTTTCCATCTCTCCCTACTAATCCACCAAAAGTCCCAGTTCTTGATACAGGGCTTGACACTAACACTTGCCCGCTTTCCCGGGGCAAGTAAAAAAAAAAATGGTGGGGCAAGTGAAGACTGCTACCTGGTTGCCCGATCGGGCAAGTGTGCAACTTAGTGCACTATAACACAACACAAGATAAATTTGTCTTGAAGGCGGTCATTGCGATCTGGGCTAATTAAGATGCTGAATTTTAACTCTTGAGAGTGTAAAAATGAAGCCAAATGGACCCGCAAGGGTCCATTTGGTTTTATTTTTACGTTCTCAAGAGTTACATCTGGTTAACCAACTTAGCTGGGGACCACCTAGAACCCTCTCAGAGACCACTGGTTGAAAACCCCAGGTTTAAAGCACCCAAGTAGGAAGTAAACTTAAATGCAAACATGACAGAGGAGTTCAGTGTTTTCCAACCAGTGGTCCGTGGACCACCAGTGGTCCTTGAGAGGCTCTCAGTGTTTTATAATTAAGCTGTTTAGGAAGTCATTAAAAACAGCAGGACTGGACCTGAAAATCATTTTCAAAGTTTGGATTTTTGTGTGACGCTTTCTCTCTCTCTCTCTGTGTGTGTGTGTGTGTGTGTGTGTGTGTGTGTGTGTGTGTGCGTGTGCGTGTGCGCGTGTGCGTGTGCGTATGCGTGCAGGAGAACAGCAAGAAGTTAAAGATGAAGTTTCCCACTAAGATTCCAAACAGGAAAACCAAATGTAAACCAGGGAAAACTTCTGGATCCAACCTGAACGAGAGTCTGGACATTCTGAAACTGGACTCATCTCTGTCTGACATGAAGGATATGAAGACCTACCAGTCCTTAAGTCTGCAGAAAGCTGCTACTGGTAAATATTATAAATATTATAATATATACTAAACTACCAGTCCTTAAGTCTGCAGAAAGCTGCTACTGGTAAATATTATATAGAATATTATAATATATACTAAACTACCAGTCCTTAAGTCTGCAGAAAGCTGCTACTGGTAAATATTATAAATATTATAATATATACTAAACTACCAGTCCTTAAGTCTGCAGAAAGCTGCTACTGGTAAATATTATATAAACTACCAGTCCTTAAGTCTGCAGAAAGCTGCTACTGGTAAATATTATATAGAATATTATAATATATACTAAACTACCAGTCCTTAAGTCTGCAGAAAGCTGCTACTGGTAAATATTATATAGAATATTATAATATATACTAAACTACCAGTCCTTAAGTCTGCAGTAAGCTGCTACTGGTAAATATTATAAATATTATAATATATACTAAACTACCAGTCCTTAAGTCTGCAGAAAGCTGCTACTGGTAAATATTATATAGAATATTATAATATATACTAAACTACCAGTCCTTAAGCCTGCAGTAAGCTGCTACTGGTAAATATTATAAATATTATAATATATACTAAACTACCAGTCCTTAAGTCTGCAGAAAGCTGCTACTGGTAAATATTATATAGAATATTATAATATATACTAAACTACCAGTCCTTAAGTCTGCAGAAAGCTGCTACTGGTAAATATTATATAAACTACCAGTCCTTAAGTCTGCAGAAAGCTGCTACTGGTAAATATTATATAGAATACCGTAATTTCCGGGTTATAAAGCGCACCTGAATATAGGCCGCATCGGCCAAATTTTAGCGAAAAAATCAATTGTGTACATATACAATATGTTACAATATAACATATTGTTGGCAACGAAATGCTGTTTGAGAAGCATCCTTTTTTATTATTTAAACGACTTCAAGAAAAAAAATGCATTTGTATAACTCATTCAAGTGTTTATAGTGCAATAGGACAGAACATGTACTGTGCTGTGAACTGTATTGTTTCAGTCATACACGTGTAACATTTAACTGCACGTAATTCAGTTGATGAATATTTTGACACTCTCTTGAGAGTGTCAAAATGAAACCAAATGGACCCACAAGGGTCCATTTGGTTTCATTTTTACATTCTCAAGAGTTGCATCTGGTTACCCAACCTTCCATCATTTAGCCTGGGGACCACCTGGAACCATCTCAAGGACCACTGGTGGTCCCCGGACCACCTGTTGAAAACCCCTGGTATATAATATAGTAGTGTTCATGGAATGCAGTCCAACTCCAAAGGTTTTGGATGTGGGATGCCTGCCTCCTAAATGCAGGCGTTTCTAAGTCACTCCAAACTTTTGAACGCTAGTGTATTATAACATGTATTATATGTATTATAACATGTATTACATTGCAGTGTTTCCCCCAGAAAATTGGTTGGTCAAGGTGGTGAGGCTTCGAGTCTGTGCTCGTGCGCGTGCACGTCCGTGCATGTGCGCGTGCATGTGATGTAATTACAATACCGTAGGATAGCTTTGGGGTGAAAAACAGCAACACAGCCCCTCACTCATGTGTTTACACCACTCACCTCTATAACAGCTACTTTTCACCACTATCATCATCTGACTCCAGGCCCTGACCTTTTATTCTAAGGAACCAGATAGGCCATTACGTTTTATAATTAATTTCTTTCCTTTTCAGGTATAGGGTGTCATGACGTGTCTTTTTCATGACATGTCCCATTTTAATAGGCTTAAAAGCACATCCAGCATGAAAAGAGACATTGAGAGAACTTTACAACAGAATGCCAACTGTATGGGACTATTAGGACAATTGGCAACTGTAGTCTCTCAGTCACAATGTGGGACAGGGTCTCAATTTGTGGGATGACTGAAAAGTTTTTGAAATGACTGTCCCATGCAAAGAGGGACACCTGGTCAACCTGGGACTGTCCCAGATCTGGTCACCCTTCTAACAACACCCGACACACACACACACACACACACACACACACACACACACACACTCAAGCGCGGTTTGTCGGTAGTCTCTGGCTAGCTAGCCTGTTCGCAGCACTAACAGAAAAGACACAAGTTACCACTAAATGCGTTGGCTGCGAGTGGTGCGCATTTACATAGCAAGCCCATCTCATTAGTATCCTATAATGAGCTGGGCAGTCAGTCTGTCAGTCTGGGAGCTTTTAGCGAGGCACCAAATGCACAGTATGTAAATGATATGACACATACATTGCAAGCACTCTTTCAAAATCCGTTCCTGCTGTGGAACAGCAGATAATCGACGCTATGTTTTTTTTTTTTTTTTCGTGAGTAGCTGCGCTGCAGTTACCACTGAGGAAATGCGAGGCTGCATGAGGGATCTGCGATTCGTTGTATGTCTCACTTGTGTCTATGCGAGAGTCAGCGCTGTTATAGTCATGGTGGATTATATCGTTATATTCCATGTTGGTGGCGAAGAACGTCGCAACACTTAGGGGAAGATCGAGCGTGCCGCAGTGGGTGGAAAAGTAGAGAGATGGGCCGGGCGAATGTGGCAGCCGGTCCCTTGTGGTCCGTGTAGACAGCGTGTTACATAAGGGGGCAGGGGCAACCTCCCGTATGAGGGCACTTCTGTGTTTTAGACATGCGAAAGAGCTGGGGCTGCAGGCCCCTTTTTAATCTGTGTGTGTGTGTGCACGTACCTGTAGAGTGTATAGTAGACTGGCAGGCAGCGCGGAACAGTGTTAGCGAGCCGAGGCAGCGTCGCATGCAAAATATAACTGATCTACAGGTTCATCAAACGTAGGCAAGGCGGGGGAGGGATTTGGTCAAGGCGGGCGCCTTGATAAGAAAGCGCTGGGGGAAACACTGCATTGTGTTTATAGATGGTCTACTCAGCGTTCTGAGGGATCTAGGCAGAGGTTACCTGGCTCTGTGTTCATATAACATGTATTATATGTATTATAACATGTATTATATGTATTATAATGTGTTTCAGATGGTCTCCTAAGCATTCTGAGGGACCTGGGTAAAGGTTACCTGGCTCTGTGTTCATATAACATGTATTATATTGTGTTTATATGTTTATAGATGGTCTCCTAAGCGTTCTGAGGGATCTAGGCAGAGGTTACCTGGCTCTGTGCTCTTATAACATGTATTATATGTATTATAACATGTATTATATTGTGTTTTTATGTGTTTTAGATGGTCTCCTAAGCGTTCTGAGGGACCTGGGTAAAGGTTACCTGGCTCTGTGCTCTTATAACAGCAGAGAAGCCGTCAGTGTTCTCTCCTCTCTACCGTCTCATCATTACAACACTGGCTGGGTGCTGAGTCACATCGCTACTGCACACTTTGAACTGGCAGAGTATCTACAGGTACACACACACACACACACACACACACACACACACACACACACACTGAGTCACATTGCTACTGCACACTTTGAACTGGCAGAGTATCTACAGGTATGAATACACACACACACACACACACACACACACACACACACACACACTGAGTCACATTGCTACTGCACACTTTGAACTGGCAGAGTATCTACAGGTACACACACACACACACACACACACACACACACACACACACACACACACACACACACACACACACACACACACACACACACACACACTGAGTCACATTGCTACTGCACACTTTGAACTGGCAGAGTATCTACAGGTACACACACACACACACACACACACACACACACACACACACACACACACACACACACACACACACACACACACTGAGTCACATTGCTACTGCACACTTTGAACTGGCAGAGTATCTACAGGTACACACACACACACACACATACACACGCACACACACACTGAGTCACATTGCTACTGCACACTTTGAACTGGCAGAGTATCTACAGGTATGAATATACACACACACACACACACACACACACACACACACACACACACACACACACACACACACACACACACACACACACACACACACACACTCTGAGTCACATTGCTACTGCACACTTTGAACTGGCTGAATACCTACAGGTACACACACACACACACACACACACACACACACACACACACACACACACACACACACACACACACACACACACACACACTCAACAAAAGTAATTGTGTTAATTGTGTTAACATTTTTTATCAGACTAATCAACAACATTAATTGAACTAATTAACTCATTATTTTCAACAGCCCTAAATAATTATAATGATGTGTTCTTGCAGGCAGAGCGTCTGTTGAGTAACCCTAACCCTGTAATAATAAGTAATAAGTATTAATAAGTGTAGCTGTCCCCCCGATTGTCAATAAGACATCATTGGATGGTCTCAACGGGTGCCTTTTTATTGAGGTCGTTGTAGACACCGTGAAAACTATAAAATAAAACAATACATTAGCATATCGTACATTTCAGTTCCATCCAATAAATTATCATCAATACATCACATAGTTAACAATAAAATACTTAATTCCATTTTGACTTTCGCTTACTGAAGCATTACAATAAACTCAACTTAATAATTCACAATCACTTAAATTCAATCCATGTCAAACAACAAAGAAATGCAAACAAAGACCAAACAAAAAGGATAAACCCCAAAACCATAAATCAATTACACAAAAGGACAAAATAATAAAGTACCTCGCTCCGCTTATCAGGGGCGCTAAGTGTTTGAATTTCAGTCACAGCAGCTCCACACACACACGTACCATGAAGAACACTGAGGACAATATAAAGTTTGAGTACACTGAGGCAAACTCAAAGTTGACAGACAGAGAGCAGCAGCGTATACAACAATTCATATCAAATCAAAAACACAACAAGGTCCAAACCCAAATACCAGACAAAACAAAATAACAAAAGTACCTTCTCTCTGCATCCAGAGCCCTACACAAACTGAAGCTTCACCAGGAACATTGAAATGTTTGTATTGAACCACAGCCGGACAATATTGACTGAAAGCCGTCACAATAAACGAGTCAGTCACCCAACCACAATGCCTGAAGTTTAGAGTTCAAATGACTGTATATAAAGGTTTAAACAACCAACGTACCGTGTTGCTGTGCTAAAGCGCACACGCCGCTCTCACTGTGTCTCTCTCGCTCTGTCACTGACTGAGTGTGTTGCCTGTGAAGATAACTTAACTTAGCTAAGAGTCTTCCGGTGGCGGAAGGCTTCAAAATAAGATGAACCAAAACCCGCAAACATTTCAAAAGAAAACAAAATAATTTCAACAAAAAAAAAATACAAAGGTCTTAAACAGCAACTGAACACGGGCAGTTACAATAAGTATTAATAATAAGTATTACCCTATTGGCCTGAATATAAGACTATGATTTTTTCCCAATGGAGATATCCCTAAAATGGAGTCGTCTTATATTCAGGGGCTATACTATTTGACATTCAATGTTCTTTTTTCTGTAAATGGGTCTTGAAAAATGAGGGTCGTCTTATAAACGAGTCGTCTTATATTCGGGACAATTTCCAGGCAGAGCGTCTCTTCAGTGAGGTGTATTAATAATAATAACAATAATAATAATATTAATAATGTATTTCCAGGCAGAGCGTCTCTTCAGTGAGGTGTAATAATAATAATAATAATAATAATAATAATAATGTATTTTGCGTGCACGGCAGGGAGTTCCCCATATTAGAGCTTGGGTTTGTGCACAAATTTTTTGCGAAAAACTTGTCAAGTGCATTTCACCAAGCAACTATGGCAAGTGCACTAAATTTCACGTACAGGAGTCATACATGACTCCTGTAAGTGCACACGGCTGTGCTGACTGTTTTTTGTCAACAGGGGGCAGCAGAGATCAATGTGTGCACTTGCATAGTTTGTGTCCACAAGCAATAGTTTTACATGCACATGTCTAGTTCATAGCACAGTTACTGCCTGATACAGTCAAACAACACATTTTACAGATCTAATGTGTGCACTTGCAAAGTTCATGTCCACAAGCAATAGTTATCCATGGACATTTCTAATTCATAGTTACTTCCTGGTACAGCCAAACAACACCTTTTACAGATGTAATTGGCCCATCCGCATGTTTTGGAGATCTAATTGGTAAATCCACAGCATTTACAGATCTAATTGACGCTTCTGCATGTTTTGTAGATCTAATTGGTCAATCCACACCTTTTACAGGTACTAATTGGCCCATCCGCTTGTTTTGGAGATCTAATTTGCCCTTCTGCATATTTTGCAGATCTAATTGGTCAATCCACACCTTTTACAGATCTAATTGTCCCATCCACGTATTTTGCAGATCAAATTGGTCAATCCAAACCTTTTACATATTTAATCTTAAACAGATCCATCCTCTATAGTCCAGTAGTACCCCCTCCTCCAGTCCGTTGTCACGCCTGGCAGGCCCAGGCAAGACTCGGGTGCACCAGGCTGTACCGTATTAGACTCCATCAGACTCCAACACACTAGTTAAGGTCTAGAAGACTATGCTATAGGCTCTATCAGGGTGCACAGGGCAGTACTCTATCATTGTTAGAGTCATATTTAGAACTGAAAATGTCTGTGTGTGTGTATAGAAGGGCGTGTCTTGTTTACACTGTGTGTGCTGCCTAGGGTGTAAATGAGCCAATTGAGGTTCAGCCACTTGAGGTTGAGCCAATTGAGTGTGTAGCCACTTAACCAGCTTACTGAGGCTGGCTTGCAGCAGCTGTATGTCAGGCTCTAATTAGTCAGTTCAGTGCTGGAAGCCTGAGTGGGAGCAGAAACAGTTTTTTGACCCACAGAAAGAAAATAGTAACCACAGAAAGAGGATAGTAACCAGACATAGAAAAATAGTAACTTAAAGAACCTTGAAAATATTTGACTACTTTGGACTACTTTGAACACCTTTTATTTGAATGTTTGTTGTTTTTTTCTGTTTTTGTACGCCTGACTTTTTTTTGCAAGTAAACAGTTGAAACCTTCATTCTTTGTGGACCTGGATTACTGTTTTTGGAGTCAAGCTTACTGCTTCAGGCTTTTGAACTCACAATCATGGTATAGAAATGCCCATTTGTCGTGCACACAAAACACAGCGTTTAGTTGCAATTGTGTGAATACATACAGGGCTGAAAACAGCCCAGCTTTCTCTTACAGCATAGTACACCCCCTGGCCTTGCCAATTCTACCACCAGGCAGGACTAGGCCAGACTTGGGTGCCCTAGACCGCAATGCATTATGCCCTAAAAGACTCAAACAGGTTGTTTCAGCTGTAGCAGGCGGTGCCAGGCTCCAACAGACTTTACTATGTTGTAAAGGCAATTCTGTATGGTGGACTAGAAATACTCAATAAAAATATTGGTCGTGCACACGTAACTGCTGCCCGTGCACACAACGTTTAGTAGCAATGGTGTGGGTACGTACACGGCTGACAACAGCCTAATAGAGCCCACTAGAGTCCAGCAAAGCCCCCCACCAAGGGAATCTTAACCAGATCCATCCCACTATAATCCAGTAGCTGTGGGAGGCTGTGCCAGGCTCCAACAGGCTCTACTAGGCTGTGCAAGACAAATCTGCATGACCAAACTATTGGTCGTGCAAACGGAACTACTGCCCGTGCACACACCGTTTAGTTGCAATGGTGTGGGTACGTACACGGCTGACAACAGCCTAATAGAGCCCATTAGAGTCCAGCAAAGCCCCCCCAAGGGCATCTTAACCAGATCCATCCCACTATAGTCCAGTAGTACCCCCTCCTCCAATCCGTTCTACACCTGGCAGGCCCAGGCAAGACTCGGGTGCACAAGGCTGTATCGTATTAGACTCCAACACACTAGTTAAGCTCTAGAAGGCTATGCTATAGGCTCTATCAGGGTGCACATGGCAGTACTCTATCATGGTCTAGAAATGTCCATTCGTCGAGCACACAAAACTATTGTCTATGCACACAGCGTTTAGTTGCAATTGTGTGAATACATACAGGGCTGACAACAGCCCAGCAAACCCAAACATACTCTATTAACACAGTGAACACCTAGTCCAGTCCTTCTTGGTGTGATCCATTCTCTTACAGCATAGTACACCCCCTGGCCTTGTCAATTCTACCACCAGGCAGGACTAGGCCAGACTTGGGTGCCCTAGACCGCAATGCATTATGCCCTAAAAGACTCAAACAGGTTGTTTTCAGCTGTAGCAGGCTGTGCCAGGCTCCCACAGGCTTTACTATGTTGTAAAAGGCAATTCTGTATCGTGGACTAGAAATACCCAATAAAACTATTGGTCATGCACACAGAACTGCTGCCCGTGCACACAACGTTTAGTAGCAATGGTGTGGGTACGTACACGGCTGACAACAGCCTAATTGAGCCCACTAGAGTCCAGCAAATCCCACTACCAAGGGATTCTTAACCAGATCCATCCCACTATAGTCCAGTAGCTGTAGGACAACATGCTCTACTAGCCTGTGCAAGACAAATCTGCATGACCAAACTATTGGTCGTGCACACGGAACTACTGCCCGTGCACACACCGTTTAGTTGCAATGGTGTGGGTACGTACACGGCTGACAACAGCCTAATAGAGCCCATTAGAGTCCAGCAAAGCCCCCCCAAGGGCATCTTAACCAGATCCATCCCACTATAGTCCAGTAGTACCCTCTCCTCCAGTCCGTTCTCACACTTGGCGGGGCCAGGCAATACTCGGGTGCACCAGGCTGTACCGTATTGGACTTCAGACTCCAACACACGAACTCAGCTCTAGAAGGCTATGCTATATGCTCTGTCAGGGTGCACAAGGCAGAACTCTATCATGGTCTAGAAATGTCCACGTCATGCACACGAAACTATTGTCTATGTACCCAGTGTTTAGTTGCAATTGTGTGAATACATACAGGGCTGACAACAGCCCAGCACACCCCAACATACTCTATTAACACAGTGAACACCTAGTCCAGCCCTTCCTGGTGTGATCTATCCTCTTACAGCATAGTACAATCCCTGGTCCTGTCAGTTCTACCACCAGGCAGGACAAGGCCAGACTTGCGTGCCCTAGAACGCAATGCATTATGCCCTAAAAGACTCAAACGGGTTGTTTTCAGCTGTAGCAGGCTGTACCAGGCTCCAACAGGCTCTACTAGGCTGTAAAAGGCAATTGTGTAGGGTGGACTGGAAATACTCAATAAAACTATTGGTCGTGCACACAGAACTACTGCCCGTGCACACTCCGTTTAGTAGCAATGGTGTGGGTACGTACACAGCTGAGAACAGCCTAATAGAGACCACTAGAGTCCAGCAAAGCCCCCCACCAGGAGAATCTTAACCAGTCCCACTATAGTCCAGCTGCTATAGGAGGCTGTGCAAGGCTCCAACAGGCTCTACTAGGCTGTACAAGGCAAATCTGCACTTGGAACTACTGCCCGTGCACACAGCGTTTAGTTGCAATGGTGTAAGTACATAAAGGCAAGTACATACTGACAACAACCTAATAGAGCCCACTATAGTCCAGCAAGCCCCCCTCCCCCCCAAAGGCATCTTAACCAGATCCATCCCTTTATAGTCCAGTAGTACCCCCTCCTCCAGTCTGTTCTCACACCTGGCGGGACCAGGCAAGACTCCGGTGCACCAGGCTGTACCGTATTAGACTCCATCTAGCCTGGTCTAGCCCTCAATGATTTTGGCCTTGGGGGGCGGGGGTGTCGTGGGATACCCACGGCGGAAGTGCTGCGCTCTGATTTGATCTCACTAACGTGTCGTCATCTCCGGCCCCTCCCACGCCCGTCCACTGCTGTTCTACGTCACATCATTTAGAGCGACGCCCACCCCGGAAGGTTGACACGCCCCTCAAGGCCACTTTCCAACGCGCGTTAGTCCAGGCTTTCCGTTTTCGCGCAAGGCGGACGAAAATGAAAGCCTGGGTGTCGAGGCTACACTCCATCAGACTCCAACACACTAGCTCAGCTCTAGAAGGCTATGCTATATGCTCTGTTAGGGTGCACAAGGCAGAACTCTATCATGGTCTAGAAATGTCCACTTAAAACTGCTCGTCGTGCACACGAAACTATTGTCTATGCACACAGTGTTTAGTTGCAATTGTGTGAATACATACAGGGCTGACAGCAGCCCAGCACACCCCAACACACTCTATTAACACAGTGAACACCTAGTCCAGCCCTTCCTGGTGTGTTCCATTCTCTTACAGCATAGTACAATCCCTGGTCTTGTCATTTCTACCACCAGGCAGGACTAGGCCAGACTTAGGTGCCCTAGACTGCAATGCACTGTACTATAGTGGGATGGATCTGGTTAAGATTCCCTTGGTGGGGGGCTTTGCTGGACTCTAGTGGGCTCTATTTGGCTGTTGTCATCTGTGCACGTACCCACACCAGTGCTACTAAACATTGTGTGCACGGGCAGTAGTTCCGTGTGCACGACCAATAGTTTTATTGAGTATTTCTAGTCCACTATACAGAATTGCCTTTTATAGCATAGTAAAGCCTGTTGGAGCCTGAAACAGCCTGCTACATCTGAAAACAACATGTTTGAGTCTTTTAGGGCATAATGCATTGCGGTCTAGGGCACCGAAGTCTGCCTGGTGGTAGACTTGACAAGGCCAGGGGGTGTAGTATGCTGTAAGAGAATGGAACATACTAGGAAGGGCTGGACTAGGTGTACTCACACAATTGCAAGACTGTGTGCATAGACAATAGTTTCGTGTGCACGGCGAGTAGTTTTAAATGGACATTTCTAGACCATGGTAGAGTTCTTCCTTGTGCACCCTGACAGAGCGTATAGCTTTCTAAAGCTGAGCTCGTGTGTTGGAGTCTGATGGAGTCTAATACGGTACACAGGTACAGCCTGGTGCACCCGAGTCTTGCCTGGGCCCACCAGGTGTGAGAACGGACTGGAGGAGGGTGTACTACTGGACTATAGTGGTATGAATCTGGTTAAGATGCCCTTGGGGGGCTCTGTTGGACATACTGGGCTCTATTAGGCTGTTGTCAGACCTGTATGTACTTACACCTTTGCAACTAAACGATGTGTGCACGGGCAACATTTCTGTGTGCACGACCATTTATTGAGTATTTCTAGAACACCATACAAATTTGCCTTGTACAGCCTAGTAGAGCCTGTTGGAGCCTGGCACAGCCTCCTACAGCTACTGGACTATCGTGGGATGGATCTGGTTAAGATTCCCTTGGCGGGGGGCTTTGCTGGACTCTAGTGGGCTCTATTAGGCTGTTGTCAGCCGTGTACGTACCCACACCATTGCTACTATGCTACTAAACGTTGTGTGCACAGGCAGTAGTTCCGTGTGCACAACCAATAACCAATTCAGCATTTCTAGTCCACCATATAGAATTGCCTTTTATAGCACAGTAAAGCGTGTTGGAGCCTGGCACAGCCTGCTACATCTGAAAACAACATGTTTGAGACTTTTAGGGCATAATGCATTGCGGTCTGGGGCACCCAAGTCTGGCCTAGTCCTGCCTGGTGGTAGAATTGACAAGGCCAGGGGGTGTACTATGCTGTAAGAGAATGGATCACACCAGGAAAGGCTGGGCTAGGTATTCACCATGTTAATAGAGTATGTTGGGGTGTGCTGAGCTGTTGTCAGCCCTGTATGTACTCACACAATTGCAACTAAACACTGTGTGCATAGACACTAGTTTCGTGTGCACGACGAGTAGTTTCAAATGGACATTTCTAGACCATGGTAGAGTTCTGCCTTGTGCACCCTGACAGAGCCTATAGCTTTCTAGAGCTGAGCTAGTGTGTTGGAGTCTGATGGAGTCTAATACGGTACACAGGTACAGCCTGGTGCACTCGAGTCTTGCCTGGGCCCACCAGGTGTCCACGGACTAGAAGAGAGTGTACTACTGGACTATAATGGGATGGATCTGGTTAAGATGCCCTTGGGGGGCTTTGCTGGACATACTGGGCTCTATTAGGCTGTTGTCAGACCTGTATGTAATTACACCATTGCAACTAAACGATGTGTGCACGGGCAACATTTCTGTGTGCACGACCATTTATTGAGTATTTCTAGAACAGGTGTAGGGCACCCAAGTCTGGCCTAGTCCTGCCTAGTGGTAGAATTGACAAGGCCAGGGGGTGTACTCTGCTATAAGAAAATGGATCACACCAGGAAGGGCTGTACTAGTTGTTCACTGCGTTAATAGAGTATGTTGGGGTGTGCTGAGCTGTTGTCAGCCCTGTATGTGCTCACACAATTGCAACTAAACACTGTGTGCATAGACACTAGTTTCGTGTGCACGACGAGTAGTTTCAAATGGACATTTCTAGACCATGGTAGAGTTCTGCCTTGTGCACCCTGACAGAGCCTATAGCATAGCCTTCTAGAGCTGAGCTAGTGTGTTGGAGTCTGATGGAGTCTAATATGGTACACAGGTACAGCCTGTGCACCCGAGTCTTGCCTGGGCCCGCCAGGTGTGAGAACATATTAGATCTGTGCCTATTAGATCTGTCAAAGGTATGGATTGACCAATTAGATCTCCAAAACATGCAGAAGGGCCATTTAGATCTTTAAAGTGTGTGGATTGTCCAAATAGATCTGCAAAATACATTTTATATCGGGTAGAGCTGGCTATGTAGTGTTGTCCAAAACTATTGGAAGTGCACACGTGCACTTCCAATAGTTTTGGAAATAGCCTGCCACCCTGTGGAAGTATGCTTGAACTGCAGAAAATGACCCTAAATACAAACAAATGAATAAAATGGAATAAAAACTAATCTGTGGGATTGATGGGCGAACTAGTGGATGCCACACGCAGAGGGGGACACAGAAGAAATTTAGAATCCAACCGGTGATTTTTCACTGCCCCACAGTCTGCACCATGGGGCGCGGAAGTTTGGTGTGTGCACCAGCAGGAGTTGATACGTGTTGTGGATGCAAAATACAATAGGGGTAATAATAATAATAATAATGTTTTCTCCAGGCAGAGCGTCTCTTCAGCGAGGTGTATTAATAATAATAATAATAATAATAATAATAAGTATTAATAATGTATTTTCCAGGCAGAGCGTCTCTTCAGCGAGGTGTATTAATAATAATAATAAGTATTAATAATGTTTTTTCCAGGCAGAGCGTCTCTTCAGTGAGGTGTATTAATAATAATAATAAGTATTAATAATGTTTTTTCCAGGCAGAGCGTCTGTTCAGTGAAGTGCGTCGCATCGAACCGTACAGAGTGGAAGGAATGGAGATTTACTCCACCACTCTGTGGCATCTGCAGAAAGACGTAGCTCTGTCCACGCTGTCCAAAGATCTGACTGACATCGACAAGAACTGTCCTGAGGTGAGAATCTGAGAGTCTGGGACGAGTGGAGCGTTGTCCAGGGTGTTTTAGAGAGTCTGGGACGTGTGGAGCGTTGTCCAGGGTGTTTTAGAGAGTCTGGGACGTGTGGAGCGTTGTCCAGGGTGTTTTAGAGAGTCTGGGACGTGTGGAGCGTTGTCCAGGGTGTTTTAGAGAGTCTGGGACGTGTGGAGCGTTGTCCAGGGTGTTTTAGAGAAGGATAGAAGAGTCTGGGACGTGTGGAGCGTTGTCCAGGGTGTTTTAGAGAAGGATAGAAGAGTCTGGGACGTGTGGAGCGTTGTCCAGGGTGTTTTAGAGAGTCTGGGACGTGTGGAGCGTTGTCCAGGGTGTTTTAGAGAAGGATAGAAGAGTCTGGGATGTGTGGAGCGTTGTCCAGGGTGTTTTAGAGAAGGATAGAAGAGTCTGGGATGTGTGGAGCGTTGTCCAGGGTGTTTTAGAGAGTCTGGGACGTGTGGAGCGTTGTCCAGGGTGTTTTAGAGAACGATAGAAGAGTCTGGGACGTGTGGAGCGTCGTCCAGGGTGTTTTAGAGAAGGATAGAAGAGTCTGGGACGTGTGGAGCGTTGTCCAGGGTGTTTTATAGAAGGATAGAAGAGTCTGGGACGTGTGGAGCGTTGTCCAGGGTGTTTTAGAGAAGGATAGAAGAGTCTGGGACGTGTGGAGCGTTGTCCAGGGTGTTTTAGAGAAGGATAGAAGAGTCTGGGACGTGTGGAGCGTTGTCCAGGGTGTTTTAGAGGAGGGAGAAGAGTCTGGGACGTGTGGAGCGTTGTCCAGGGTGTTTTATAGAAGGATAGAAGAGTCTGGGACGTGTGGAGCGTTGTCCAGGGTGTTTTAGAGAAGGATAGAAGAGTCTGGGACGTGTGGAGCGTTGTCCAGGGTGTTTTAGAGAGGATAGAAGAGTCTGGGACGTGTGGAGCGTTGTCTAGAGAAGTTTGAAGACCACACAATGTGTACAGTTGATCAAATATTCCTGTATGTGCGTGCGTGTGTGTGTGCATGCGTGTGTGCGTGTGTGTAGTCATGGTGTGTAGCAGGTAACTGTTTCAGTCTCCAGAGAGAACATGACATCGCTATCAAGTTCTTCCAACGAGCAATACAGGTAAATAACGAATGAATTAATTACTATACAGGTAAATAACGAATGAATTAATTACTATACAGGTAATTAACTAATGAATTACAGGTAATTTAATTAATTATAATCTACCCTTGCGGGTCCATTTGGTTTCATGTTTACACTCTCAGGAGTTAAAATATCCATCATGTGAATTATCCCAAGTCTACACAACTAGAGAATGTAGAAGATTAATGGGGCTTACAGACGGCGAGGAATAAATCGCGCATTCTGATTCATTATCTCTTGAACGCGACCCGCGTTCAAGAGAGCGTTTAACGCAGCTCGTTTTCCGCTCGGCGTCACTGATTTTTGATGCGCGCGCGTGCTCGTTTCGTGTACACGCACGCGAGTTTTAAAAAGTTCAATTCCAGTGAACTTTTTGTAAAACGCTGGTCGATTTATAGCAAACAAACAACATAATGAGGAGTGAGGACCCACTACCAGTAGACCTGCACAGTGCCTTTTCTGTTCCAGGAAGGAGTGGATTCCCTAATCATTTGGCGCAGCCGAGCCAGGGCCGGATATAGCCAGCCCTACTAGGGTGGGCTGGAAGAATGGCAGGGTGGGCAACTCTAAAGTTTTTCATAAGGAGCAGTGCTTTTGAACATTTTTGATACCAGGGCTCACTATTTATTCGGCTTTTGAGTCGCGGAACACCATTTGAGGATATTTTAGCCCCACAGACCCCAAAGCTAAACCCCTGCCCACCCATGCCAGCTCTAGATCCGGCCCTGTGCCGAGCCATGACGTGAGTTGTGGCAATTCTGCTAATGTTCTAATGTTCTAATGTTTACAACGCATTTTTGCGCGACGTGTTGTGAGTTTGTCACGGCCGCGCTATATGACAAAGTGAAGCATGTTGATGTTGGTTACATGCTTTTAGCCTGCAGAGTTTATTATACAACATTTAAACCGTGCTGGATGCTGCCCATCTTATTTTAACCTACAACACCTTGGAATAATTATAGTCTACGTTCAAATATCAACCTCTAGCCATCATTATAGGTGTAACAATCGGCCCTTCTCTTTTAAAGGCAAATTATTAACTAAAGGAAAATCAACAGGATCGGCAGGCAAAATTAGTGTGATTCAAAGATTTAATAATTGATTAAATCAAATAGGCAATTGAATACACTTTTTACTATCCCTAAGTCTCTCCCTATAAACACTAAACAGAAAATAATAAACAAACAAATCAATAAGTTATTGTAACAAGCCCCAGTCCAATGTCTATTGTGTTGTATTCCTTTGAGTGTTCCAAAATAAAGTTCTGTGATTCCAAACAAAATGAAGGTAGGGGTAATTGTAATCCACAAGGAAAGGACGCTTGGATGAATCTCACCGGCAGCATGCAGTGGCAATGCTACACACGCTTTATCCAGGTGCTCATGAAAACATCTACCGGTAGTCCTTTAAATCCTGCAGCAGTTGAGGATGAGCCTCTTCCACAGGGTAGTCCTTGCTTCTGGCTGCAGCTCACTATTTGGTCTAAACTTTGTTACAAAAAGCAAAGCTGGCACCAGGGAGATCTCCTATTTTCCTGTTCACACTAGTACACAGGTTGTTTGTTCTGCCCCTCCCCCGCACCACACCCTCTATAAGTAGAGTGTGGCATCAATCAGTCAATTAACCTGTCAATCAGACCTTTACCTCTCACATGAAACAGAAATGTTCATATTGACTGCACGCATTATATCTCTCGTACACAATAACATGCATTGGCGAAGCAGACAAATTATTACATAATGTGCATCGTCACATAGGTGAGTCACTAATTCATTGTAAATGAATTGTAAATTCAGTGTGATCATGATCAGGTAGCGTGCTTGACCGTTTACAAGGATGTAACGCTACTGGGAAGTCGGTAACCTGTTGGCTGCTGAGCCACGCATTCCCCCCCTCCCCTCCCCTCCCCTCCCGGCATAAAACGCTCAGCGTTTATCGACGGCGCGATTTTCTTTATGTCGGCAAAGAAACTCGCCCGACGATAACGCCGGCGTTTATCGTTGCCGTCTGGAAGCCCCCTAATGGTCATTTTGATCTGTATGTTGGACTGTTTCCCAAATCCAGCCTGGAATTGGGAAACCAAACCTCACTCTAACCTGAAGCCTAAGTGATACTGATGTCTGTCTGTCTGTCTGTCTGTCTGTCTGTCTGTCTGTCTGTCTGTCTGTCTGTCTGTCTGTCTGTCTGTCTGCCTGCCTGCCTGCCTGCCTGCCTGCCTGCCTGCCTGCCTGCCTGCCTGCCTGCCTGCCTGCCTGTCTGTCTGTCTGTCTGTCTGCCTGCCTGCCTGCCTGCCTGCCTGCCTGCCTGCCTGCCTGCCTGCCTGCCTATCTGTCTCCGTGTCTGTCTGTGTGTCCAGGTGGACCCCAGCTTCGCCTATGCCTACACTCTGCTGGGACATGAGTTTGTCTTGACGGAGGAGTTGGACAAAGCCTTATCCTGTTTCAGGAACGCCATTAGAGTCAACAGTAGACACTACAATGCCTGGTAGCTATTACACTAACTATTACACTATTACACTGGTAAGATTACTCTGCCTGGTAACTATTACTCTATTACACTGGTAACTATTACACTATTACACTGGCAACTATTACACTGGTAACTACTACACTGCCTGGTAAATATTACACTATTACACTGGTAACTGTTACACTGCCTGGTAGCTATTACACCAACTATTACACTATTACACTGCCTGGTAAATATTACACTATTACACTGGTAACTATTACACTGCCTGGTAAATATTACACTATTACACTGGTAACTATTACACTGCCTGGTAACTATTACACTGTTACACTGGTAACTATTACACTGCCTGGTAAATATTACTCTATTACACTGGTAACTATTACACTGGTAACTATTACACCAACTATTACACTATTACACTGCCTGGTAAATATTACACTATTACACTGGTAACTATTACACTGCCTGGTAAATATTACACTATTACACTGGTAACTATTACACTGCCTGGTAAATATTACACTATTACACTAACTATTACACTATTACACTGGTAAGATTACTCTGCCTGGTAACTATTACTCTATTACACTGCCTGGTAACTATTACTCTATTACACTGCCTGGTAACTATTACTCTATTACACTGGCAACTATTACACTGGTAACTATTACACTGCCTGGTAAATATTACACTATTACACTGGTAACTATTACACTGGTAACTATTACACTGCCTGGTAAATATTACACTATTACACTGGTAACTATTACACTGGTAACTATTACACTGCCTGGTAAATATTACACTATTACACCGGTAACTATTTCACTATTACACTGGTAAATATTACACTATTACACTGGTAACTATTACACTGCCTGGTAAATATTACACTATTACACTGGTAACTATTACACTATTACACTGGCAACTATTACACTGCCTGGTAACTGTTACACTATTACACTGCTTGGTAACTATTACACTGTGTGTGTGTGTGTGTGTGTGTGTGTGTGTGTGTGTGTGTGTGTGTGTGTGTGTGTGTGTGTGTGTGTGTGTGTTAGGTATGGTTTAGGCATGATCTACTACAAGCAGGAGAAGTTCAACTTAGCAGAAATTCACTTCAAGAAAGCTCTGAGTATCAACCCTCAGTCCTCCGTGTTACTGTGTCACATTGGAGTGGTATGGATGATCATTATTATAATAATATTAATAGTTAATGTGTATCAACCCTCAGTCCTCCGTGTTACTGTGTCACATTGGAGTGGTATGGATGATCATTATTATAATAATATTAATAGTTAATGTGTCACACTGTAGTGGTACGTATGATAATTATTATTTAGGGGTTAACCCTATTTATCATAATATCTATCATGTTTTTGATGTCATAATACATAGCTGTATATACAGAACATTTTGCAACCGGCATTCTGTCAGAGTAAGAGCTCCCATTTCTTCGCAGCACCCCAAGCTTTTATGTTGGAAGAAATCACAGCACTGACTGTTAATTATGCCAACATTAATAATGTTACTGTGTCACACTGGAGTGATGTGAACGGATAATTATAATGATAACTGTTAATTCTAATGATAATTAAAAAGTTATCAACTTGATGCAAGACTGTTTCGACCGAAAGCCATCGGAAATATACTGTAGGATCGAACAGGTTGAACAGCAATAATCAATTCTATAGACCTGCGCAGTGACGTCACCGCCCCGATTCCAGAAGTGTTCTCCCCATTCATTATACGAAAATAATTCATATAAAGAATATAAGAAGACGATTACATGGTGGACAAAGCCAACTCGGGTCGTAACAAATCATGATGACACACACAATGTTTTGGGACGACCAAATAATTTCTAAGATGAAAAACAAAACAAAAAGTGTTGTATCCTGCCGTTTTCTACTTCTTGCTAATTAGATATTATGATGATGATATTGTGTTTGTCGTCATGATTTGTCACGATCCGACTTGGTGTTGTCCGCGGCAAAATCATCTTTATATAAATTACACAAATTACAGTTAATATAAAAACCACTTCCGGAACTGGGGCGGTGACGTCACTGCGCAGGTCTATTTTTAAATTAATTCTCCTTTTTGTCAGTCATAAATATCCTAAAATATATTTTCAATGTGATGATTGATTGGTAAAGTGTCATAATCCCTTTAGCCCTATTTCATCCCATTATGTGGAACTGAAAAAGAAGGCAAAGATTTGTGCCATATTCTCACCATTTTCAAAAATATCAAACCTACAAGCTCATAGCGCGCCACCACTTTAGTTTTCAATAACTAAAGTAGTGCTAATGTGTGTGTGTGTGTGTGTGTGTGTGTGTGTGTGTGTGTGTGTGTGTGTGTGTGTGTGTGTGTGTGTGTGTGTGTGTGTGTGTGTGTGTGTGTGTGTGTGTGTGTGTGTGTGTGTGACACACAGGTCCAACATGCCCTGAAGAAGTCAGACTGTGCATTAGAGACTCTAAACAGAGCCATCAACATCGATCCTAAAAACCCTCTGTGTAAATTCCACAGAGCGTCCATCCTGTTCGCCAATGAGAAGTACAAGGTAAGATGTATTACTATTAAAGGGGAACTCCACCCATTTTCAACATTCTAATATGTCATTAGTTATCCCTAGAGGTGCTGGTGGACATGACATGACATGTCACTCATCAGTGAACAAGACTGTTTGAAAATTGGTCTTCATATACAGTATGAGGTTGGGAGGCAGTTCACATCCAAACAGCAACTCTGGGAGGCTGTCTGACATCCTGCAAAGACATTCAAGCAGAAACTCTCCATAAACTCACAAGTTTTATGGACGCAAGCTGCTATCAAACAGGGGGTCCCATGTTAACATGTAACTGGACCTGTTAACATGTTTTGGATTGAAATAGCTTTTTTCCCAGTACATATGACCTCATTATTGCTATGAATTAAACAAATTACTATTTTCAGTTCTTTACAAACTAGAAAATGTCTTGAAACTATCTTGAAACGAGGTTTGTTCATTAACATTTGAAATAAAAATTGACAGCTAATGACTTGAAAATTATGCTGATCATCATTTGCATCAAATATGTTGGAAAATCAAACAAAAACATGATTTGCATAATAAGTTGGAACACAGTGTAGACGGATTCTTTTAGCATATTCAACACGACTTTTGGAGTGATAGATTATTCTGTTTTAGTGGTTTTAGGTGTTGTTTCATTAACTCACTGCACACGTCACCTCATGTAGTTATTATTCTGTTTTAGTGGTTTTAGGTGTTGTTTCATTAACTCACTGCACACGTCACCTCATGTAGTTATTATTCTGTTTTAGTGGTTTTAGGTGTTGTTTCATTAACTCACTGCACACGTCACCTCATGTAGTTATTATTCTGTTTTAGTGGTTTTAGGTGTTGTTTCATTAACTCACTGCACACGTCACCTCATGTAGTCCTTTAACACTCCCAGTGCCAGCCCTTTTTCATATTTTTTGAGGTAGCCAGTGCCAGCGATTTTCATCTAAAAGTCATATTTCATATTTCGGTCCATGTTTCCCGACGGACAAGTTAGTGGACGGACACACACTTTTGGTTCCGGGTTAGGCCGTCCCTTGTTATGCTCTAGCAATGGTCGCTGCGGTCGCTGCTAGCTGCTGTTAGCATGGGGATCGTATTGAACCGGCGCCGGTAAGTTACGTCACGTACAGTAGCGTAACGTCAGCGGCATCAGTTGTTACTGTAAATCATAATGATAACGGATGACGTAGATTCATTTCAACGGCATGAAAACTGTTAAGTACTGATTGGACTACAAAACCCAGAAAACACCTCACACACTTTACAACTTTAACTTTAATCAGGGGTTTTCAACAGGTGGTCCGGGGACCACCAGTGGTCCTTGAGAAGGTTCCAGGCGGTCCCCAGGCTAAATGATGGAAAGTTGGTTAACCAGATGTAACTCTTTTAACTCTTAGTTAAAATATCCATAATCTGAAGCACTATTTCATTAAGAAGTCTACACTGTTTTGTTTGCAAAATACAGCCTGGAATTGTGAACAAAACCAAAAGAATTATTTAGTTTTTTTGTCTTTGGGGCTAAAATGTCATCAGATGGTGGTCCGTGGCTCAAATGCTGAATAAATGGTGGTCCCTGGGTTAGGGTTAGGGTCCCTGGTGTCAAAAAGGTTGAAAACCCCTGCTTTAAATGCATCTATCTCTGAAAGAGCTCTGGAAACAGTGAAATGTGAAAACACAGGCTGTTTTATCTCTGAAAGAGCTCTGGGAACAGTGAGGCTGTTTTATCTCTGAAAGAGCTCTGGAAACAGTGAGGCTGTTTTACCTTAAGGTTAAAGAGCTCTGGGAACAGTGAGGCTGTTTTACCTGTTAAAGAGCTCTGGAAACAGTGAGGCTGTTTTACCTTAAGGTTAAAGAGCTCTGGGAACAGTGAGGCTGTTTTACCTTAAGGTTAAAGAGCTCTGGAAACAGTGAGGCTGTTTTACCTTAAGGTTAAAGAGCTCTGGGAACAGTGAGGCTGTTTTACCTTAAGGTTAAAGAGCTCTGGGAACAGTGAGGCTGTTTTACCTTAAGGTTAAAGAGCTCTGGGAACAGTGAGGCTGTTTTACCTTAAGGTTAAAGAGCTCTGGGAACAGTGAGGCTGTTTTACCTTAAGGTTAAAGAGCTCTGGAAACAGTGAGGCTGTTTTACCTTAAGGTTAAAGAGCTCTGGGAACAGTGAGGCTGTTTTACCTCTGAAAGAGCTCTGGAAACAGTGAGGCTGTTTTACCTCTGAAAGAGCTCTGGGAACAGTGAGGCTGTTTTACCTTAAGGTTAAAGAGCTCTGGGAACAGTGAGGCTGTTTTACCTTAAGGTTAAAGAGCTCTGGAAACAGTGAGGCTGTTTTACCTTAAGGTTAAAGAGCTCTGGGAACAGTGAGGCTGTTTTACCTTAAGGTTAAAGAGCTCTGGGAACAGTGAGGCTGTTTTACCTTAAGGTTAAAGAGCTCTGGGAACAGTGAGGCTGTTTTACCTTAAGGTTAAAGAGCTCTGGGAACAGTGAGGCTGTTTTACCTTAAGGTTAAAGAGCTCTGGGAACAGTGAGGCTGTTTTACCTTAAGGTTAAAGAGCTCTGGAAACAGTGAGGCTGTTTTACCTCTGAAAGAGCTCTGGAAACAGTGAGGCTGTTTTACCTTAAGCTGAAAGAGCTCTGGAAACAGTGAGGCTGTTTTACCTCTGAAAGAGCTCTGGGAACAGTGAGGCTGTTTTACCTTAAGGTTAAAGAGCTCTGGGAACAGTGAGGCTGTTTTACCTTAAGGTTAAAGAGCTCTGGGAACAGTGAGGCTGTTTTATCTCTGAAAGAGCTCTGGGAACAGTGAGGTTGTTTTACCTTAAGGTTAAAGAGCTCTGGGAACAGTGAGGCTGTTTTACCTTAAGGTTAAAGAGCTCTGGGAACAGTGAGGCTGTTTTACCTTAAGGTTAAAGAGCTCTGGGAACAGTGAGGCTGTTTTACCTTAAGGTTAAAGAGCTCTGGGAACAGTGAGGCTGTTTTACCTTAAGGTTAAAGAGCTCTGGGAACAGTGAGGCTGTTTTACCTTAAGCCTCTTTGGATATCATTCATTTGTGCGTTCTGTTAGAACAACAGAAATACTTTTACCTTTGATGACCTTTCTGTTGTAAGAGTCATTAATCTGTGCGTGTGTGTGTGCGTGTGTGTGTGTGTGCGTGTGTGTGTGTCTCTCAGGCTGCTCTACAGGAGTTGGAGGAGTTGAAACAAATTGTTCCCAAAGAGTCTCTGGTTTATTTCCTCATCGGCAAGGTAACCTCTAGTGACCTTTGACCTTTCACCTCCTGGTAACCTCTAGTGACCTTTGACCTTTCACCTCCTGGTAACCTCTAGTGACCTTTGACCTTTCACCTCCTGGTAACCTCTAGTGACCTTTGACCTTTCACCTCCTGGTAACCTCTAGTGACCTTTGACCTTTCACCCTCCTGAACACATTTTGTCCTACATGACATTACATTCATGAACACCACATATTTATCTTTGAATGAAATTCTGTAAGAGCCATACATTTTTTTTAAACCTAAAATACAAGTAAAGAATGGATGCGTCTGATGTAATTTCAACAATAAGTGAGTTATTTTTAATAACATTCTTATCATTGCATATCAGACACACTGCATAACCTGCTCTCACCATTCCTGCTACGATACTCCTCCTCCTTTTGTTGTCTTTTAGACAACTTCAAAAAAAGGCTTTCTTTTAATTGTTAACACGATTAGTCTGTTGTGTGGAACCTCTTGTACATGAGCACATCCACCGTTATTTTATTAGTCTGTTGTGTGGAACCTCTTGTACATGAGCACATCCACCGTTATTAGTCTGTTGTGTGGAACCTCTTGTACATGAGCACATCCACCGTTATTTTATTAGTCTGTTGTGTGGAACCTCTTGTACATGAGCACATCCACCGTTATTTTATTAGTCTGTTGTGTGGAACCTCTTGTACATGAGCACATCCACGTTATTTTATTAGTCTGTTGTGTGAACCTCTTGTACATCAGCACATCCACCGTTATTAGTCTGTTGTGTGAACCTCTTGTACATGAGCACATCCACCGTTATTTTATTAGTCTGTTGTGTGAACCTCTTGTACATGAGCACATCCACCGTTATTTTATTAGTCTGTTGTGTGAAACCTCTTGTACATGAGCACATCCACCGTTATTTTATTAGTCTGTTGTGTGAACCTCTTGTACATGAGCACATCCACCGTTATTTTATTAGTCTGTTGTGTGAACCTCTTGTACATGAGCACATCCACCGTTATTTTATTAGTCTGTTGTGTGAACCTCGTGTACATGAGCACATCCACCGTTATTTTATTAGTCTGTTGTGTGGAACCTCTTGTACATGAGCACATCCACGTTATTTTATTAGTCTGTTGTGTGAACCTCTTGTACATCAGCACATCCACCGTTATTAGTCTGTTGTGTGAACCTCTTGTACATGAGCACATCCACCGTTATTTTATTAGTCTGTTGTGTGAACCTCTTGTACATGAGCACATCCACCGTTATTTTATTAGTCTGTTGTGTGAAACCTCTTGTACATGAGCACATCCACCGTTATTTTATTAGTCTGTTGTGTGAAACCTCTTGTACATGAGCACATCCACCGTTATTTTATTAGTCTGTTGTGTGAACCTCTTGTACATGAGCACATCCACCGTTATTTTATTAGTCTGTTGTGTGAACCTCTTGTACATGAGCACATCCACCGTTATTTTATTAGTCTGTTGTGTGAACCTCGTGTACATGAGCACATCCACCGTTATTTTATTAGTCTGTTGTGTGGAACCTCTTGTACATGAGCACATCCACGTTATTTTATTAGTCTGTTGTGTGAACCTCTTGTACATCAGCACATCCACCGTTATTAGTCTGTTGTGTGAACCTCTTGTACATGAGCACATCCACCGTTATTTTATTAGTCTGTTGTGTGAACCTCTTGTACATGAGCACATCCACCGTTATTTTATTAGTCTGTTGTGTGAACCTCTTGTACATCAGCACATCCACCGTTATTTCTGACAGCAGAGCAAAATGCTTCAAACAGTGTCTGACTCATCTGCACTGCCTATGGGATTGATAAATAGATTGGATACACAACTAGAGTATGTTTGGTATTGATAAATGGTATTGATATGGTATTGATAAATAGATTGGATACACATCTAGTGTATGTTTGGTATTGATAAATGGTATTGATATGGTATTGATA
>CM076965.1:6260066-6272566 GCA_039105355.1 Benthosema pterotum
TCCCTCTGTCAGCCCGCAGAGCTTTAGAAATAGAGCTGCGACATTGAGGGGACAGAGAAACCGTCTGGTCACGTGGTTCACGTGCTCGCGCGAGCCCATTGACTCCGATGCATTCTGTAACTTCCGGTTGTCCCTATTCCTAGGAGCCTCCACTGGAGGAAGTCTCATGAGTCATGAATGAAGTGAACGGAGTTGGCGTTACTCTGTCTTGCTCTGCTCTGGGTATAGACAGTTTCTGACCCTCAATGTCGCCACTCTGACAGCAGATGGCTCTGCTCTGCTCTGCTCTGCTCTGAGTATAGACAGTTTCTGACCCTCAATGTCGCCACTCTCTGCTCTGCTCTGCTGACGGTAACAGGAGGGCCCTGAGTATAGACAGAGTTACGCTGTCACAAACTCCGTTCACTTCGTGGGATCAGTCCACTCCAGTGGCGGCTCTCTCTGTCATCAAGTTGTGTTTTGTTATTTATTATTTCCGAGAGTGTAATGTGAACCAAATGGGTCCATTTGGTTCACATTTGTACACTTTCAGGAAGAACAAAATGTCCCTCTTTTGTGTCTCTTTCAGGCTGCAAGTCCCTCACGGGACTAGGGCTCAGTTTTTTGACTTGTCGCAACATTTCGGCTGGTCTGAGTATCATTTCTACTCTGATGTATTCAGAGCCTTAGAAATAGACAGAGTTGCGACATTGAGGGGACAGGAAATCGTCTGGTCAAGTGGTTCACGTACTCGCGCGAGCCCATAGGCTCCAATGCATTCAGTAACTTCCGGCTGTCCCTATTTGTTGTCACTATCCAATACAAGTCTATGTAGAGCAGCCGCCATTGGACTGGCGCCATGGAGTGAACGGAGTTGGCGTAACTCTGTATTTCCACGGCTCTGGATGTATTCCTCCTGACGCAGTGATTAATCACAGCTGGTCAAAGTTTTACTGCATCGATAGAGTCCAGTTATTAGAATACACAGTAACAATTATAATAATAACTGTATTCTACAGTATGTTACACTATGATTTACTGTCTATGATAACTTCTAGTTAGTTTGTATTATTAATTTGTTTTGTTTTATCGCGAGTGAAGGGAAGGCTTAAAGGAATTATTCTCCAATGAACTCCAACAACAACAACAACAACAACAACAACAACAACAACAACAACAACAGGTTTGTGTTGTTTGACTCGTTCATTTCTATGTCTTTTGTTATATTTTAATTTGGTTAAATTAAAATGGTAAAGCATGCAGCTGTAATAAGAGAAATTCGCTACAAAGTTGTTAAAATGCCAATGTTTTTCACTCAGTGGTCCGCGGACCACCAGTGGTCCTTGACTCCAGGCTAAATGATGGACGGTTGATGGTTAACCAGATGTAACTCTTTGAGAGTGTAAAAATCCATTTGGTTTCATGTTTACACTCTCAAGAGTTAAAATATTTATCATGTGAATTAGCCAAAGTCTACAATTGTGGAAAAAGCACAAGAAATCTTTATAGTAATCTTTATAGTAAATCAAAAAATAACCATTCTTTTACATTGACAGGTTTCTTGATTAAGTAATACCTTAGAGATGTTGTGTGGACTTGATAATAAAAAAAAAAGTTCCCCCAATTCTATATTTCCTAAAAACGGAGGTTTGAAAAAAATCATTAACATGGTGAAATACATCTGATGACATCAAGATGTATTTCACCATGTTAATGATTTTTCTTTCAGACCCATTTTTCCTGAGAGGGTACAAATGGAACCAAATGGACCCGCTAGGGTCCATTTGGTTCACATTTGGATCCTCTCAGGATTTTTTTTGAAAATGGGTGGAATCCCCCTTTAACTCTGGAGAGTGTAAACATGAAACCAAATGGACCCATAAGGGTCCATTTACATCTGGTTAACATCTGGTTAACCAACTTAGCTGGGGACCACCTGGAACCCTCTCAGGGACCACTGTTTGGTTTCATGTTTAGATATGTGATAATTCACACGATGAGTTCAAATATTCATCATGTGAATTATCCCAAGTCTACACAACTAGAGAATGTAGAAGATTAATGGTCATTTTGATCTGTATGTTGGACTGTTTGGTTTCCCCAAATCCAGCCTGGAATTGTGGACAAAAAGCAAAATAAATCTTTAGTTTTGGGGTCTGTGGGGCTAAAATGTCATCAAATACTGGTCCTCTGTGGCTCAAATGCTGAAGAAATAGGGGTCCCTGGTATGAAGAAGGTTGAAAAACACTGCTCTAAATGACGCTAAAATAACCATGTTTCTTTCATGAGTGGACACAGATAGTTGTATTCTGTAATGGGGGAAAATATCCATTTAGTAAAAAAAAAAATCTACACTTTTGTAGGCCAGTATGCCTAAATCAGTATTCACTTATTTTAATACAGTTACAATTTAATACAAGTAAACAAATACAATGTTTTAAACAGTGGAACAATGTATAGACTGCAAAAAAAGTTCAGAGTTTTTTGCAGTGTATTGGTGACGCACAGGCGTCAGTTTGGCGCAGGGGTTTTCAACAGGTGGTTCGGGGACCACCAGTGGTCCCTGAGAAGGGTTCCAGGTGGTCCCCAAGCTAAATGAGGGAAAGTTGGTTAACCAGATGTAACTCTTGAGAATGTAAAAATGAAACCAAATGGACCCTTGCGGGTCCATTTGGTTTCATTTTTACACTCTCGGGAGTTAAAATATTCATCATCTGGAATTAGCAACCAAAACAATTCTTTAATTTTAGGTCTTTGGTGTGAATATGTAATCAAATGGTGGTGGTCCGTGGCTCAAATGCTGAATAAATGGTGGTCCCTGGAGTCAAAAAGGTTGAAAACCCCTGGTTTGACGCACAGGCGTCAGTTTGATGGACAGGCGTCAGTTTGATGGACAGGCGTCAGTTTTGATGGACAGGCGTCACCAGTGTTGTAGTGGTACTTTTAGAAGTGGGGGGACGCCTCTTAAAGGGAAATTCCACCCATTTTATTTTTTTTCTGAGAATGTACAAATGTGAACCAAATGGACCCTAGCGGGTCCATTTGGTTCCATTTATACACGCTCAGAAAAAAAGGAAACTCATTAACATGGTGAAATACATCTTGATGATGTCATTAAGATGTATTTCACCATGCTAATGTTTTTTTTTTTTTCCTTTTGCCCCCAAAATATTTTAGAGAAGTGGAGGGACGCCGTCCCCCCTCCACTACACCCCTGGGCGTCAGTTTGACGGACAGGCGTCAGTTTGACGGACAGGCGTCAGTTTGACGGACAGGCGTCAGTTTGACGGACAGGCGTCAGTTTGACGGACAGGCGTCAGTTTGACGGACAGGCGTCAGTTTGACGGACAGGCGTCAGTTTGACGGACAGGCGTCAGTTTGACGGACAGGCGTCAGTTTGACGGACAGGCAGGGACAATGCAGTCCTCACTTTGTATCTTTTGGTCTCTCTCCAGATCTCCGCAGTCTGTGATTGGTTGGCCGTGGTAATGAGCCAGGAGACCTGTCCTTCCAATGGTAGGCCTGCACAGTACATACACACACACACACACACACACACACACACCCCCACACACACACACACACAGTACATACACACACACACACACACAGTACATACACACACACACACACACACACACACACACACACACACACACAGTACATACACACACACACACAGTACATACACACACACACACACACACACACACACACACACACACACACACACACACACACACACAGTACATACACACACACAGTACATACACACACACACACACACACACACACACACACACACACACACACACACACACACACACACACACACACACACACCCCCACACACACACACACACAGTACATACACACACACACACACACAGTACATACACACACACACACACATACACACACACAGTACATACACACACACAGTACATACACACACACAGTACATACACACACACACACACACACACACACACACACACACACACACACACACACACACACACACACACAGTACATACACACACACACACACACACACACACACACACACACACACACACACACACACACACACACACAGTACATACACACACACACACACACACACACACACACACACACACACACACACATACACACACACACACACACACACACACACACAGTACATACACACACACACACACACACACACACACACACACACACACACACACACACACACACACACACACACACACACACACACACTTATTGATACCAGGGGCAGATCTAGGCATGGGCATGACTGCCCCTCCAAACATGGCAGCATGCAAAACAACCCAAATTTCAAAGATATTTCAAATTAAAGTGTCTATAATTAAAATGATGTGAAACACTACTACTGCTACTAACTAACTACAGCTGTGTCACCACTAAACCAACAGCATTTCATCATTGAAAACACAAAACTCTCTGAGTCAGACCTTTAGCTTTATGCATGCTGCGTGTCTGTTGCAACTTCAACAACAACTGATGTTATCATTGATGCTTTACTTGACTAATAAAAGTCCTGGAACTGAACATGGTATGGGTGCGGCTTCATCGAAGCGACACGGGCGATGAAGTCGCACCCATACCATTGGTCAGTGTGTCAGTAAGGTGCCTGCTGATTGGTCAGTGTGTCAGTAAGGTGCGTGCTGATTGGTCAGTGTGTCAGTAAGGTCCGTGCTGATTGGTCAGTGTGTCAGTAAGGTGCGTGCTGATTGGCCTGTGTCAGTAAGGTCCGTGCTGATTGGTCAGTGTGTCAGTAAGGTGCGTGCTGATTGGTCAGTGTGTCAGTAAGGTCCGTGCTGATTGGTCAGTGTGTCAGTAAGGTGCGTGCTGATTGGCCAGTGTGTCAGTAAGGTGCGTGCTGATTGGTCAGTGTGTGAGTAAGGTGCGTGCTGATTGGTCAGTGTGTCAGTAAGGTGCGTGCTGATTGGTCAGTTACTTGAATCCGTATCCTTGATAGTCCGGCTCACAGATCCTCTGTCTGTGTCGCCTGCTGTGTCCGGATCCACATGATGGATTACATGGAGACCAGTCTGCCCACTCCTTCCATGTTCCTTTAACTAGATATACACACACACACACACACACACACACACACACACACACACACACACACACACACACACACACACACACACACACACACACACACACACACACACACACACAGTTAGTAGGAGACCAGTCTGCCCACTCCTTCCATGTTCCTTTAACTAATGATATACACACGCACGCACGCACGCACGCACGCACGCACGCACGCAGAGCGTGCTAGAGCTAGTGTCTAGAGCTGAGCTAGTGTGTTGGAGTCTGATGGAGTCTAATACGGTACACAGGTACAGCCTGGTGCACTCGAGTCTTGCCTGGGCCCACCAGGTGTCCACGGACTAGAAGAGGGTGTACTACTGGACTATAGTGGGATGGATCTGGTTAAGATGCCCTTGGGGGGCTTTGCTGGACATACTGGGCTCTATTAGGCTGTTGTCAGACCTGTATGTACTTACACCATTGCAACTAAACGATGTGTGCATGGGCAACATTTCTGTGTGCACGACCATTTATTGAGTATTTCTAGAACACCATACAGATTTGCCTTGTAAAGCTTCTAGAGCCTGTTGGAGCCTGGCACAGCCTCTAGTAAGGGAATTTTATCAGATATTTGGCATATCTGTGAATAAATTCGTTACCAAGCAAACTCTTCACCAATGTGTTTCTAAAGGTGTCTAATAACATCTCCTAAAAAGTTGAAATTCAACTCCTGTGGGAAACCTAATAAAAAACTGCACAAAGTTGGTGTACCAATAGGCGATTTTCTAAAATTCGGAAATGTTTAATTTGGCCTCAAGTTACTTGTGAGGAGTCAAACTAGGGGTTTTTCATCACTCTGAGTTCATTTATAGCATTTGTTTTACAGTACAACCTTTCCTTAGTGGAAAAACTGCCCCACACCTTATTATATTTACATAAAGTTGTGTTTTTTACAATTAGTTTAACATTGGTCAGAGCAAACAGTGATTTCACTGTGTGGAATGCTTTATGAGTCAATGTGTGAATATTCATCCTCAATGCCTTCATCATGAATAGCATTCTTATGTATATATTCTTAATAGCAGGTAATGCCTTGACAGACTTCACAAGCTGAGATGCACTTGACGTCATTATTCCTGAAGCTGCATCGTTGACTGCTGCAATCTCCATGGCAATTGCAGCTTGCAAACTGGAGCAGCTCTTCAGGAGCCATGGGGTCCAGAGTTGGAACTGGAACTGGGAGACATGCTCTGTAGAAGGAGCCAGTCACAAGTCTGTAGGTAGGCACGGAGCGAATATTGTGCTGAGGCACTCTCTGTTGGAGGTAGATTCTCAGTTTGATCATCCCAGCCGTTGCCTTGCATGAGAAGTTGCTGTATCGAACTTCACCCAGAGTAGTACCTGGTACATGTAGTGGAAGATCACAGTACCAGCCCAAAATATTAGTATGAGTACCTGTCAAATAGAATTGTTTTACCATGACCAACGATAGCAGAGACCATATCACACCCAGTGAAGGCTTGACAGAAAACCAGGTAGCATCTCTGTTTTTCAGTGAGAGCTTCTCGAATCCTCCTGACATCATAGAGCCCTTTGATGTCATGAAGAGTGGGTGTTTGGTGCCTGGGCTATTGTGCACCAACATTACAATATGTCAACTGCCTGGACCTGAAAATATAATAATATATGCAATGCATGTCCAACTATGCGAAAATAATAAAATATATAAAACTAGTCAAAGCTCCACCTTTCCAAAGAGCCACCTGTAGCAGCAGACAATGGCTCTCTCACAATTAAAGTGTCGGCATCATTGTCAGTCGGCTCCACGTTGATGTTAAGCTTCCAAATATTGAAGAGAGGAGGTGAATGAGCTGACTCTTTTTGTGGCAGTTGTCCAAGAACTTCGCTCTTGGTGCCCAGTGTATCAGATCTGGTTGAATCTGGACATCATAGCATGACTTCTTGCTATGGCGAATGTGATCATGATCTTTTGGCAAGTTGTAACCACCAAAGACCACAATGATGAGAGTTCCGGCCAAGATGCTGCAAGTAGCTTAGGTCACTGGTGGCAATCTCCTGCCAAGTCCGACCTTGTTCTCACCATATAGAGAAGCCATCCACCATCAACCACCAGATCTCATACACTGAACACCAAAATTTCTTGAACAAATGCCAGAAAAACAGTCAGCTCATTCACCTCCTCTCTTAAACATTTTGGAAGCTTAACATCACTATGGAGCCAAGTGACACTGATGCTGACAATTTAGTTGTGAGAGCAATTGTCTGCCTTGTCAGTAACATACATACTTTTATTAGCTATGACTCTTAAAAGTAAGAGCTTTGACTAGTTTTACATATTTTCACATAGTTGGACATGCATTGCATATATTATATTTTCTGGTTCGGGCAGTTGACACAGACGTACTGTAATGTTAGTGCATAGCCCAGGCACCAAACACCCACTCTTCTTCACGACATCAAATGGCTCTTATGATGTCACCTGGATTCGAGAAGCTCTCACTGAAAAACAGAGAGGTTACCTGGTTTTCTGTCACACCTTGTGTGATATGGTCTCTGCTATCGCTGGTCATGGTAAAACAACTCTGTTTGACAGGTAATAATACCAATATTTATATCAATGCTTTTTTCTATATTGAATGAAACAAACCTTCAAGTGCATTCTTCTTCAGGTTTTGGGCAGGGGACATACAGTATATACAGTGATTAAGACTGGTACACCGATCTTCCTCTACATATACTAGGGACTACTCTGGGTGAGGTTCGATACAGCAACTTCTCACACAAGGCAGCGGCTGAGATGAACAAACTGGAGACTCTACCACTGGAGACTCTATTTGCTCCGTGCCTACCTACAGACTCTGAACTGGCTCCTTCTACAGAGCATGTCCCTGGACCCCAGTAGGGGTAGTTGGTGGTTGGTAGGTAGTTAGGTGTTCATGGTTATGAGCCAGTTCCAACTCTAGCCAGTTCCAGTTCCCAATGGCTCCTGAAGAGCTGCTCCAGTTTGCAAGCTGCAATTGCCATGGAGATTGCAGCAGTCAACGATGCAGCTTCAGGAATAATGACATCAAGTGCATCTCAGCTTGTGAAGTCTGTCAAGGCATTACCTGCTATCAGTGTTGGGACATGTGCACTACGTAACTTAATATATTATATAATATATTACCAAAATGCAGTAACTTGTAATATAAATATATTACTTAACTAAAACAATCTACTATATTATACTTTTCTTTCTGCATTACTTTCAACATTACTTTCTGTCAAACTGTCTCATTGAAAATGTTCTTGTGAAATTATATTGACAACTGGAGAAGTTATCAAATTATTCATTCAGGAGTGACATTTTTCAAGTTGATTTCATATGGATTTGGCCAGATAGCCAAGTGCACTTGCTTTATTGTAGGTATATGCCGCTGGTCTACGTAATATTTGGTTATTAGTGAACTAAATATTTCATTATATATTTTGTAAAAGTAATATGTAATAGTAATATTAATATATTACACTTGCTCAGACAGTAATATTGTAATATAATATATTGCTTTAAAATGAAGGTAATAATTAATAAGTCATATATTAACAAGGTAAAGTAATATTCCCAACACTGCCTGCTATTAAGAATATACAGTATAATAATATAAGAATGCTATTCATGATTAAGGCATTGAGGATCAGTGTTGGGCAATATTACTTAGGAGAGTAATATCTTTACTTTACTTTACTTATGACCCCTTAGAAAAAGTAATACTATTACTTTACTTATTACTAGATTTTAAATATTACATGTTACTTTCCTCCCTACCCACCCACACCCACACACACGCAAAGGAATAGAAATGTACAACACAATCCGTTTAGTGAAAACTGTGTTAATTTGTAGAGTAGGTCATGTGTGGTGGGTTAGGATCTACTAACTACCATGGATCTCTGTTATTATCTGTTGCTACCTTGTAAATCTGTTCTATTTTCACATGCAACAACAAGCTCAAAAGTAGTAAAAGAGAGTAAGAGTAACTAGACATGTTTTGACAGAGTAACATATTACTTATTACACATTTTGGCAGAGTAATATCTTTACTTGCTGGAAAAAGTAATAATATTACAATAATTAGTTACTGCCCAACACTGTTGAGGATGTATATTCACACATTGACTCATAAAGCATTCCACAGGATGGAATCACTGTTTGCTCTGACTAATGTTAAACGAATTGTAATAAAATACAAGTTTATGTAAATGTAATGAGGTGTGGGCCAGTTTTTCCACTAAGGAATGGTTGTAGTGAAAAACAAATGCTATACATGAACTCAGAATGATGAAAAACCCCTAGTTTGACTCCTCACAAGTAACTTAAGGCCAAATAAACATTTCCGAATTTTAGAAAATCGCCTATTGGTACACCAACTTTGTGCAGTTTTTTATTAGGTTTCCCACAGGAGTTGAATTTCAACTTTTTAGGAGATGTTATTAGACACCTTTAGAAACACATTGGTGAAGAGTTTGCTTGGTAACGAATTTATTCACAGATTTTCAGATATTTCCCTCACTACTCCTACAGCTATTGGACTGTAATGGGGTGGATCTGGTTAAGATCCCCTTGGCGGGGGGCTTTGCTGGACTCTAGTGGGCTCTATTAGGCTGTTGTCAGCCGTGTACGTACCCACACCATTTCTACTAAACGTTGTGTGCACGGGCAGTAGTTCCGTGTGCATGACCAATAGTTTTATTGAGTATTTCTAGTTCACCATACAGAATTGCTTTTCATAGCATAGTAAAGCCTGTTGGAGCCTGGCACAGCCTACTACATCTGAAAACAACATATGTTTGAGTCTTTTAGGGCATAATGCATTGCGGTCTAGGGCACCCACGTCTGGCCTAGTCCTGCCTGGTGGTAGAATTGACAAGGCCAGTGGGTGTACTCTGCTGTAAGAGAATGGAACACACCAGGAAGGGCTGGACTAGGTCTTCACCGTGTTAATAGAGTATGTTGGGGTGTGCTGGGCTGTTGTCAGCCCTGTATGTACTCACACAATTGCAACTAAACACTGTGTGCATAGACACTAGTTTCGTGTGCACGACGAGTAGTTTTAAATGGACATTTCTAGACCATGGTAGAGTTCTGCCTTGTGCACCCTGACAGAGCATATAGCATAGCCTTCTAGAGCTGAGCTAGTGTGTTGGAGTCTGATGGAGTCTAGGTACAGCCTGTGCACCCGAGTCTTGCCTGGGCCCGCCAGGTGTGAGAACATATTAGATCTGTGCCTATTAGATCTGTGAAAGGTATGGATTGACCAATTAGATCTCCAAAACATGCAGAAGGGCCATTTAGATCTTTAAAGTGTGTGGATTGTCCAAATAGATCTGCAAAATACATTTTATATCGGGTAGAGCTGGCTATGTAGTGTTGTCCAAAACTATTGGAAGTGCACACGTGCACTTCCAATAGTTTTGGAAATAGCCTGCCACCCTGTGGAAGTATGCTTGAACTGCAGAAAATGACCCTAAATACAAACAAATGAATAAAATGGAATAAAAACTAATCTGTGGGATTGATGGGCGAACTAGTGGATGCCACACGCAGAGGGGGACACAGAAGAAATTTAGAATCCAACCGGTGATTTTTCACGGCCCCACAGTCTGCACCATGGGGCGCGGAAGTTTGGTGTGTGCACCAGCAGGAGTTGATTGGTGTTGTGCACCGAAAATACAATAGGGGTAATAATAATAATAAATATAGCTGCAAGCAGCAATAAAACGTGACCAAGCAAGCAGCAATAAGGAGTCAGAACAATATGCAGAAGAAGGAACATATTTTTGAGAAATTATCTGAGGGGGGTGCTTTTGCCCCGGGTCCATACAATAGTGAATGAATAAATGAAATGTAAAATTCCTACAGTAGCCTACATGTCAACATGGCCTCCTACAACAAAACTGATAAAAGCTTGGAGAATTACAGTACAATTCAAGTACAACTAGAAGAAATTGTGAAATAAATGTGATTGGACACTAGTTAACAACAGTTGTTTAATGGCCACTTTGTTCAAGAAGTTAATCTAACATAATCTGGCACAATGTTTTAACCACTACACTGTTACATGAAATGATCAAGGCTTGTACAATGCAAAGCTTTCGTTGGGTAGGTTACTACTGGAAATCTAGAATGTCGAGGTATGACCTGGCCGGGAATCGAACCCCGGTCTCCCAGTCTCAGGGCAGACACTCTAACCACAAGGCCACTGAGTTGGTGCCATTACCATAACATTGAGTTTTATCATCTCAATCACAAAGTGACATTTCCGTGAATGTCACTTTCATGATATGCGAGTGTAACTCAGTGCTATTGAGAAGTAGGCAGAAATGCATTGGACTCAAAGTAAAAGCCCAGCTTGAATCCTTTTATGTTAGGTCTTTTTAAGTAATAGCAAATCATACACATTGCAGAGACTTTAATTGTTACTGTAAAATAATTCAAACCGGCTGTCATTTTACATCTCATCTTACTCACTTCAAACAATGTGTTTCAGACACTAGACTATGATTTGTCACCGTTAGGCTCACTGTGACTACTGATCACGTGACTAACCCAATGTAACTGTGTACCCCATCATTGGCGCAACTCTGTCTCTAAATGGCTCTGGTGCGTTGCATTAAAATTGGATTTTAGATCATGCAACAGCATGCAGCAGTGGATAAACAAAACACAAGACAAATCAGTTTATGAAGAAAACTGAAGCAATAGGACATGTGGGTGTGACAATCTGCCACATTCTGATGTGAAACTCTACATACAATATGAAAGTATACTGGTTTACGGCAGTATGTTTTTATGAAGTGTATCCTTTAAACAAACAACTACCCTTAATGATTATCTATGATAAAAATGCTTCAAAACAAGAGCCTCCACATCAATGTTAACAATTAATGTGATTCATAAGAAGACTCCTCACAAAGCAGCAATTTTCATTGGCTTATAAAAACGTCATTTTTTGATGAAAACAAATTTGCTTCGGAACTTTTGTCCGGATGGGGCCAAAGTTCTCATGTAGCAGGTGTCATGCAAATTGATCAAAAATCCAGGCAGAAAATAAGGCATGAGCATTTTTCAAACTGCTTAAAATGGCAGACACTCTGGGGGTGGAGCTTACCGGTCAAAGTTACAGATGTGTTCCACATGAATCAAGGAACATGTAGAAACAAGTCCCATGATTTTTGGCCAAACGAGGCCCGAGTTATGCTTGTTCAAATGTTTCAGTTTCAAAGAATTGTTATAGCGCCCCCATTTGAGCAATTGGAGTAAGACTGGTTTTGCTGCTATTTGGCATCCCCCTCTACAAAACTGTAAAATATCAGAAGCAGATTACGCTGCACGTGTAGATTAGGGGCATTAGAATCATTTTCACAAACGAGCAATTTTCATT
>CM076965.1:6277566-6290066 GCA_039105355.1 Benthosema pterotum
GACAGACCGACAGACAGACAGACAGGCACACCGGCAGACAGGCAGGGAGACAGACAGAGAGACAGACAGAGAGACAGGCAGCAAGGTTATTATAGTTATGGATTTTTTCATTTTAGATTGGTATTAGTATCATAGTTAGAATAGTACCGGGGCAGTAATACTAATAGTACCGGGGCAGTAATGCTAATAGTACCGGGGCAGGTGGGTGCAGATACAGTTTTAGTTTCATAGAATAGTACCGGGGCAGTTGGGCAGGTGGGTGCAGCTAGTAGTAATAGTTATAACAGTACCGGGGCAGTTGGGCAGGTGGGTGCAGCTAGTAGTAATAGTTATAACAGTACCGGGGCAGTTGGGCAGGTGGGTGCAGCTAGTAGTAATAGTTATAACAGTACCGGGGCAGTTGGGCAGGTGGGTGCAGTATTATCTCTTGCTCATTAGAATTCCCACCACTTTTCTCAAAGAGGTTTTAGACAGTGTGATCAGTGATATCCTAAAGATTGTAAACAACTCTCTGCAATCAGGTGTCTTCCCTGACTCACTGAAGACAGCTGTAGTAAGGCCCTTACTCAAGAAACACAATCTGGATCCCTCTGTGCTGGGTAACTATAGACCCATCTCTAATCTGCCCTTCCTGGGCAAGGTTTTAGAAAAATGTGTCTTTCATCAGTTGGATGTGTTTCTACAGATAAATAAGGTGCATAACAAATTCCAATCCGGCTTCAGGCCAAGGTCACAGCACAGAAACAGCTCTTGTAAAAGTAATCAGTGATCTCAGGGTATCTGCTGACAAGAAAAATATATCTGTACTTTTACTTCTGGATCTTACGGCTGCATTTGACACAATCGATCATTCAATTTTAATTCACCGGCTGGAGCACTGGGTAGGTCTATCGGGGTCAGCCCTGTCTTGGTTCTCCTCCTATCTATCAAACAGAAACTATTATGTAAAGCTAGCTGAGTTTGACTCTGACAAACATGACATCAGTTCTGGTATCCCACAGGGCTCAATGCTCGGTCCCCTTTTGTTCTCCCTATACATACTGCCGCTAGGAGAACTTATTACAAATCACAAAGTGAATTCATTTCTATGCCGATGATACCCAGCTATATCTTTCCGTAGCCCCAAATGATCCCTGTGCCTTAGATCCATTGCTGACCTGTCTGTCTAGCATCAAATGCTGGATGAGTGAGAACTTTCTCAAACTAAACGAGGATAAAACAGAAGTTCTCATAATTGGCTCCAGTGAGCAGAATCAATACTAAGCAGACTTGGCAATCTGATTGTTGAAAGTAATAGCACAGTAAAGAACTTGGGGGTCTTCATTGACTCCGAATTGAATTTTAATTCACACTTTAATTAATCATGTCACCAAGACTGCCTTTTTTCACCTTAGAAACATTGCACGAATCAGGGCCTATCTGTCAATGGATGATGCTAAAACCCTGATCCACGCCTTTGTATTTTCCCGGCTTGACTACTGCAATGCACTCTTTTCTGGTCTCCCCAAGAAAACAACTGACAGATTACAACTAGTCCAAAACGCGGCAGCCAGAGTTTTAACTAAAACTAAGATGAGAGAACATATTACTCCTGTCCTAGCCTCACTACATTGACTACCAGTTGTGTTTAGAATTGATTTTAAAATTCTTTTACTTGTCTATAAAGCGCTTAATGGTCTTGCACCTTCCTACCTACATGACTGCCTGCCTAAGTAAGTCCCAGGCCGTCCCCTCAGGTCTTCCACTGCTGGCCTGCTTGCGGTGCCCAAAATGGCAACTAAAAAACATGGTGAAGCAGCCTTTTGCTTCTATGGACCGACGGTGTGGAACAAACTCCCATTATACATTCGACAGGCAGCCTCTGTAGACATTTTTAAAGCACAGCTCAAGATGTACTTCTATGCACTTGCTTTTAACTTATTGTCTGTGATTTTGTATTTTATGATTTTATATTTTATGCCTTATTTCAGGTCCTCACTATACTGCTTCTTTGATGTATTTTAATGATCTCTTTAATTCATCCCCACTATTTTTTGTCTTCTTCTCTATTGCAATGTAAAGCACTATGAGCTGCATTTTATGTCCTGAAAGGTGCTATACAAATAAAGATTATTATTATTAGTATCATACCGGGGCAGGTGGGTGCAGCTAGTAGTAATAGTAATAGTACCGGGGCAGTTGGGCAGGTCGGTACTAGTTAGTAGTAATAGTAATAGTACCGGGGCAGTTGGGCAGGTCGGTACTAGTTAGTAGTAATAGTAATAGTACCGGGGCAGTTGGGCAGGTCGGTACTAGTTAGTAGTAATAGTAATAGTACCGGGGCAGTTGGGCAGGTCGGTACTAGTTAGTAGTTATAGTTATAACAGTACCGGGGCAGTTGGGCAGGTGCGTGCAGTAATAGAACAGTACCGGGGCAGTTGGGCAGGTGCGTGCAGTAATAGAATACTACCGGGGCAGTTGGCCAGGTGGGTGCAGTAATAGAATACTACCGGGGCAGTTGGGCAGGTGCGTGCAGTAATAGAATACTACCGGGGCAGTTGGGCAGGTGCGTGCAGCTCTGCATATCGTAGTTATAATAGTACAGGGGCAGTTATAACAGTACCGGGGCAGTATTAGTATCCTACCGGGGCAGTTGGGCAGGTGCGTGCAGCTCTGCATATCGTAGTTATAATAGTATTGGGGCAGTTATAACAGTACCGGGGCAGTATTAGTATCCTACCGGGGCAGTTGGGCAGGTGCGTGCAGCTCTGCATATCGTAGTTATAATAGTACAGGGGCAGTTATAACAGTACCGGGGCAGTTGGGCAGGTGCGTGCAGTAATAGAACAGTACCGGGGCAGTTGGGCAGGTGCGTGCAGCTCTGCATATCGTAGTTATAATAGTACTGGGGCAGTTATAACAGTACCGGTGCAGTAATAGAATAGTACCGGGGCAGTTGGGCAGGTGCGTGCAGCTCTGCATATCGTAGTCCTCCCCAGGGCAGTTGTTTCCAGGTGGAACAGTGTCAGAGGAAGGGGCGGGGCTGTCGCACTGCCGTTCTCTGCTCCTGGTTGGATAAACAGCTCCGAAGGCGTCGCCCTCACTGCCTGATACGCAGGCAGCCGAGCACTGACTCCACTCACCCCAAACTCCCCACCAACCATGGACTGTCAAAATAAAAGCATTATTAGCACTGAGTCCACTCACCCCAAACTCCCCACCAACCATGGACTGTCAAAATAAAAGCATTATTAGCACTGACTCCACTCACCCCAAACTCCCCACGAACCATGGACTGTCAAAATAAAAGCATTATAGCACTGACTCCACTCACCCCAAACTCCCCACGAACCATGGACTGTCAAAATAAAAGCATTATTATAACTGAGTCCACTCACCCCAAACTCCCCACGAACCATGGACTGTCAAAATAAAAGCATTATTAGCACTGACTCCACTCACCCCAAACTCCCCACGGACCATGGACTGTCAAAATAAAAGCATTTTTGGCAGACAGACAGACATACCTGGACAGGGCGTGTCCACAATGCAGGCCTGTGATTGGCTATTCTCTCCAGGACAGGTGTTGACACAGCCCTCCTCCTGGCTGGGACACGCCCTCTTTCTCTGCTGGACTCCGCCCCCTTTCCCCCCGCACGACACTGAGCATGACGACCACGAGGACCATTCTGACCACTGCACCGCTACACACACACACAGAGAGACAGACACACACACACACACCCCACCACACACACACACACACACCCCACACACACGCACGCACGCACGCACGCACGCACGCACGCACGCACGCACGCACGCACGCACACACACACACATGCACACACACACACACACACACACACGCACACACACACACGCACGCACGCACGCACAAACACACACACACGCACACACACGCACACGCACACACACACGCACGCGCACGCACACGCACACGCACACGCACCACGCACGCACGCAGCACGCACGCACAAACGCACGCACGCACGCACAAACGCGCGCGCGCACACGCACGCACGCACGCACGCACGCACGCACGCACGCACGCACGCACGCACGCACGCACACACACACACACACACACACACACACACACACACACACACACACACGGTGTGAAAATTGGGTGTCCTCACACTATGAGTCTATGGGGTCTATGGGGTCTATGGGGTCAGCCTGCTTATCTGATTTTCTCGGATTAAGCAGGCTGAGACGTGGGGAAAAACTCGTATTTCTCCGTGTAAGGCCTTATTGGTGCAACGTGGGCACATGACTGTCAAACACGAGTGAGATGGCAAGCAAAAGGAACAAGGTGGACATACGGGCCTTTTTTTCAAAGAAATCTGTAAGTCACACTATCACTCGATAATGAAATCACGTTTGGAACACATCACGTTAGCAGGGCAAAATCGTGCCCTGCTAAATCAATGAAGACAAGTTGTTTATGATGACACGCACGACTAACTGCAGAGACTGTAGTTGAAAATCATCCAATGATGGCTGACAAAACGATTGTTGATAGATGTAAGTATTTATCTATTTAGTAGTGCTTTCATATAGCCTGCCCTACACCATTGCAGAAGGAAAGTTCTTTAAATATAAACCCACTTAGGCCTTATAGATCTGTAACTCTTGGGTGTTAAAATGCTTAATGCTGTATAGTTGAAAATACAGTAGGCCTAATTTTTTCCTGTTATTGTACAGTTTTGTATTATGGAGAAGTAAACAGAAATGTAAACTTTCCATTTTTGCCATTGATTGATTCGGATAATTCGGTTATATACCGATTGAAGTTATATAATTTGTGGCAGTTTTTCAGAGGATTAGGACCCCACCAATGTCAAAGGTAAAGTTTCGCCCTTGAGTACAGGTGTAGTTAACAGGTGTGTTACCTGAGCAGCAGGTGTTGCTGGTACAGGTGTAGTTAGTCTAACAGGTGTGTTACCTGAGCAGCAGGTGTTGCTGGTACAGGTGTAGTTAGTCTAACAGGTGTGTTACCTGAACAGCAGGTGTTGCTGGTACAGGTGTAGTTAGTCTAACAGGTGTGTTACCTGAGCAGCAGGTGTTGCTGGTACAGGTGTAGTTACTCTACCTGAGCAGCAGGTGTTGCTGGTACAGGTGTAGTTACTCTACCTGAGCAGCAGGTGTTGCTGGTACAGGGTTGGGTCTGGAATGCGTTCTGGATGTGACAGGGTGAATTCGGGTCGCTCTGAGCCGCCTCAGATCCGACACCCAAACACTTCCTGCTTCGGCTGCTTCCTCCAACACCACACAGGTTGGAACACTGCCCCCATGTGGACCATTCTGATAGCACCATACGACTACACACACACACACACACACACACACACACACACACAGGTTAGAACACTGCCCCCATGTGGACCATTCTGATAGGACCATACGACTACACACACACACACACACCACACACACACACACCACACACACACACACACACACACACACACACACAGGTTAGAACACTGCCCCCATGTGGACCATTCTGATAGAACCATACGCCTACACACACACACACACACACACACACACACACACACACACACACACACACACACACACACACACACACACACACACAGGTTAGAACACTGCCCCCATGTGGACCATTCTGATAAGACTACACACACACACACACACACACACACACACACACACACCACACACACACACACACACACACACACACACACACACACACACACACACACACACAGGTTAGAACACTGCCCCCATGTGGACCATTCTGATAAGACTACACACACACACACACACACACACACACACACACACACACACACACACACACACACACACACACACACACTCAAACCAGTTAAGAATACGCTTGTTTACGATGGCAGCCACTGTTCGTTTCATCTAGACATTTAGACACAAAACTAAAGATTTATTTTGCTTTTGTCCACAATTCCAGGCTGGACTTGGGAAACCAAACAGTCCAACATACAGATCAAAACAGATCATTGGCCTGCACAGCCACATGCAACCCCCTGCAATAACCCATTTTCGGAGCAACGTCATCATCGAAATCGATGGACAGCCATAAGCAAGTAAGTAAGTGTGCGTGTGTGCGTGTGTGCGTGTGTGCGTGTGTGTGTGTGCGTGTGTGTGTGTGTGTGTGTGTACTGACCCACAGTAGTGACAGGCTCCATGGTTGTCATGGTAACCATAGGCAGCATTCTGACAGCAGTCATCGATCTCCATCTCTCCAATCTCATCTTTACACTGACCTGAAGACAAGTCTACACTCTGGAAACACTTCACACAGTCTACACACACACACACACAGACACACACACACACACACAGACACAGACACACCACACCGCACACGCGCACACACACACACACACACACACACACACACACACACCACACACACACACACCACACCACACCACACACACACACACACACACACACACACACACACACACACACACAACACAACACAACACAACACAACACAACACAACACAACACAAACACAACACAACGCACGCACGCACGCACGCACCACACACACACACACACACACACACACACAGGGGTTGAAACCAAATGGACCCGCAAGGGTCCATTTGGTTTCATGTTTACGCTCTCAAAGAGTTACATCTGGTTAACCAACTATACCAGGTAGAACAGGTCCATCACACGCTGGTTGTGGTGGACTGGTCTAGGACAAATCACGCTAAAAATGTCCGGGCCAATTTTTTTTGCCCAGTCCAGCACTGCCCAGCAGGGAGTCACCTGTCTGTCACTGGCAGTGTTGGGCAGTAACACATTTTAGATTACATATTACTGTAATAATAAATATGCTCCAAAAAGTAAAGTAACAAGATTACTCTGCAAAAATGGGTAATAAGTAATGCATTACTTTGTCTTTGAAAACAATTGTGAAAAAGTTAGAAAGGTCAAGAGACAAATTTCATGTTCAGTTCTAAAAAGAGCTTGCGAAACAGATTATGTTGTACATCTCTATTTTTTCAAAGGTGGGAGTTGAGAACTTGGGAAAGTAATAACATAATATGTTATATATTACTCTTTGATTCCAGGAATAAGTAAAGTAATGATATTACTTTGTCTAAGGGGTAATGAGTAAAGTAAAGAAGTTACTTGCCTAAGTAATATTGATCAATACTGGTCACTGGGTGTCTAGCACTTTCAAACCATTCTAAGAATGGGAGGGGAAACCACAATACAATAGATGCCAATACAATTCGTTTCAAAACCCATTCAAATTCATATCATTCAAAGTAAATTAAGTTCATAATATACTAAATGACCGCAAAAATATTAACAGTATATAGCAGGCAATAATCCATAATAAATATAAACAATCAGAAATAGAAAGTGGCATGAACAATTAGTTTTATAGCTTGTTATTGCTGGTTATTCCTTGTACAGCACTTTGTTGTGCTTTATCAATAAAGTTTGATTTTATTTAAAACACTAACCTGCTTGGTGAAGACAGTGAGACAGGAGGATGAACAGAAGAATAGATTTCATCTTCTCTCTCTTCTCTTCTCTTCTCTTCTCTTCTCTTCTCTTCTCTTCTCTTCTCTTCTCTTCTCTTCTCTTCTCTTCTCTTCTCTTCTCTTCTCTTCTCTTCCTCTCTCTTCTCTTCTTCTTCTCTTCTCTTCTCTTCTCTCTCTTCTTCTCTTCTCTTCTCTTCTCTACAGAACTATATGCACTGCACTTTAGCCTAACTACACTAGTGTGTGTGTGTGTGTGTGTGTGTGTGTGTGTGTGTGTGTGTGTGTGTGTGTGTGTGTGTGTGTGTGTGTGTTTGTGTGTGTGTGTGTGTGTTTCCAGTAAGTCCAGCAGGCAGTTCATTGACCGGAAATATTTCAACATGTTGAATCCTGTTTGTTTCAACATAATCTCTCTATCTGTCTGTCTGTCTATCTGTCTATCTCTCTCTCTCTCTCTCTCTCTCTCTCTCTCTGCCTCTCCTCTCTCTCTCTCTCTCTCTGTCTCTCTCTCTCTGTCTCTCTCTTCTCTCCTCTCTCTCTCTCTCTCTCTCCTCTCTCTCTCTGTCTCTCTCTCTCTCTCTCTCTGTCTCTCTCTCTCTCTCTCTCTCTCTCTCTCTCTCTCTCTCTCTCTCTCTCTCTCTCTCTCTCTCTCTCTCTCTCTCATTAGGTCTCTCTACCAGTGTAAACACTCATTACACTGTAGTGCAGGGGTGTCAAACCCAAATACAGAGTGGGCCAAAATGGAAAGATCAAGTCGAGCGCCGGAGATACCGGTCTGTGTTTCAACACCGGTTTACCATGCCATCCCTGTCAAACAGCAAAAAACGTAAGTTCCCTTTCAAAAATCAATGTCTCTTAATGGCAAGATAATTGTGAAGATGAAACTGCCTGCATTAAAAACTGTTTTACGTTTCTGTGGCGTGCTATGAGACGTGAACGCCTGCTATTTTTGGGGGATTTTTTTTTCTTCTATGATCCTCACCAAGTGCTGCTTTCATAGTTAATTGAGAAAGTAAATGAGACTGAGTTGAGGAAGTAAAACAATTAGTTGCATTCATTTCTTATCATGGTGTGTGTAATATACCAGAGGGCCAGTTCTAATACTAATTCAATATCATCCTGCGGGCCAAAGATAATTCATTCACGGGCCTGATTTGGCCCCCGGGCCTTGAGTTTGACATATGTGGCGTAGTGTGTAATGATATCAGTAGATAAACTAAATGTCCAGGAAATGGTTTGGACCACTAGTGGTCCTAACAGTAAAGCATGTGGTTGTTCTACTGACCAGGGGCGGATTAACATTTTCCAATTGGGGTGGCAGAACTTTCAGACTTTTATTAGTCAAGTAAAGCATCAATACTAACATCAGTTGTTGTTGAAGTTGCAACAGACACGCAGCATGCATAAAGCTAAAGGTCTGACTCAGAGAGTTTTCTGTTTTCAATGATGAAATGCTGTTGGTTTAGTGGTGACACAGCTGTAGTTAGTTAGTAGCAGTAGTAGTGTTTCACATCATTTTAAATAGAAGCACTTTAATTTGAAATATCTTGGGTTGTTTTGCATGCCATCGTGTTTGGTGGGGCAGACTGGGCATTTAGGGGGGCTTTGCCCCCCCATGCCCATGCCTAGATCCACCCCTGGTATTGACCACTATGTTGCACTACTGACCTGGTTGGTAATAATGTGATTCATGACGACATTATTTATATCATTTACTGGAATCTGAAGAACTTCCAAAGTTTGAATTGGGAAATGAAAGTGTAGATCAGGGGTTTTCAACAGCTGGTCCAGGGACCACCAGTGGTCCTTGAGAGGGTTCCAGGTGGTCCCCAGCTAAGTGGTTTAACCAGATGTAACTCTTGAGAGTGTAAAAATGAAACCAAATGCACCCTTGCGATTCCATTTGGTTTCATTTTTACACTCTCAAGAGTTAAAATATTCATCATGTGAATTATCCCCAAGAATACACATCTAAGAAGACAGACAGACAGGCAGGCAGGCAGGCAGGCAGGCAGACAGACAGACAGACAGACAGACAGACAGACAGACAGACAGGCAGACAGGCAGGCAGGCAGGCAGCCTGCCTGCCTGCCTGCCTGCCTGCCTGCCTGCCTGCCTGCCTGCCTGCCTGCCTGCCTGCCTGCCTGCCTGTCTGTCTGTCTGTCTGTCTGTCTGTCTGTCTGTCTGTCTGTCTGTCTGTCTGCGTCTGTCTGTCTGTCTGCCTGCCTGCCTGCCTGCCTGCCTGTCTGCCTGCCTGCCTGTCTGCCTGCCTGCCTGTCTGTCTGTCTGTCTGTCTGTCTGTCTGCGTCTGTCTGCGTCTGTCTGTGTGTGTGTCTGCCTGTCTGTCTGCCTGCCTGTCTGTCTGTCCCCCCACTTCTCATATCTCGAATATTTTTGGGGCAAAAGTAGGCCTATGTGTTTTTGTCTTGTCATTTACTTTTATGGATACAATTAGGCATTGTAAACAATTTTTCTCAATATGCTATACTTGTTCTAATAGCATGTCTGTGTGTTGCGCAGGTGCACGCAAATGCAAGTGTGCATGCACATGCCTTAACCCATAGGGGGCGGGTTACCGGGGGTGCAGTTCTCCTTTAGTGGCCGGGGCGCTGTGCTGTAAATAGACCTTAGTGGGCGGGAACACCAATACGTGTTTCTGCTGTTTTTCAGCCGTTTCCGGGCCGATAGCCAATCAAATGCACCATAAATCGATGACGTATGGCTTCCTGGGTATCGCAAATGCATTTCCGGATTTTTTTCTTCCTTGTTTTGGTCTTAGGGTATATATTAAATAGAGAAAACACCCGAGCTCTCATCCACTTGCATTGAGTTGCTCGCTCGCCTCAAGGTTCAGGGTGTTCTCTCTAGTCTCTAGCATACTCTAAGGTTTTGGCCGGTAGCATTAGCATGTCGGAGAAAAGGGAGCGTATAGTGCTGTTTCAATGGCCCACGTAATAGAACACAGAATCGAATATATTTCGTGCGAGGACCCCCTCGCACAAATATATTTTGTGCGAGGGGATTTATGATACGGATGACCAGCAACAGCAGCGGAGATGAAGATTTTGATGATGATTATAGCGACGCGACGATCGGGGGTTGCAACACACGGACATCTCGAGGTAAGAACAAATAATATTACTATGAGACGGTCGGGAAGAAATATTTGCTATTGTTGTTATACAGGAGGATACGGGAGGATGATGAACAGCAATTTACTACAATGTCATTATAATGACGACGATCGGCAAACACTATGTGTACCGTTATGCGTGGAATTTACCACAGCAACCGTCCACAATGATTAAGATTAGCGAACATTGTTTACCGTTATATGGAAACAATAAGCAACTTGGGCTACTACAGTGACCATAACGGTATGACTACAAAGGGCGTCATTATTATATTCACATTATTATCTGGAAATACTATGTGATGATAGTACTATTGTACCACCGTGTTGTTATAACTTTATACACAGGTGAAACGGTACTAAGATGACTATATCAATTCTAATATAAAAAGCATTTGTAAACAACTATACAATGGTGTATACAATGGTGTGTGATACTACTACTACTATAATAATTGTAATAGTAATGAAAATAGACTACTACTAATATGATGATAAAATAGCAATGACATTTTACTTATTGCATTTTCTACAATTCTGTAAGCAATAATTATAAACAATGTAGACAGTATAATGTCTGAACACAGGATGGCTTATAGGTAAACATTTTTCTTTCCTCCAAGGTGACTAAAATATATGTCTGTGAATTTGCAGGTCCAGGTCTACAGCTCCACCATAACCAGCCAGCTGATGTGAACCACGCTGGAAGCTGAGATGGTTCCTGAACTTCTCTTGCTCCTTTTTGGACCTTCTGCAGCTTCTTTGGGACAGTGTCTGAGTATGACAAGCTCAGAGACAACAGGATGAGCTGCGTTGTGTGGTTGGTAGAGAACTTTGGAACAAAGAAACATACTCGTGCTACTGTTTTGCCAGGTATCTGTGTGCAAAGAGTGCTTTGGGAAGCACGTTTGCAGTTTTCATTGACAAATGACACTGTGCATCATCCTCCTGTATAACAATAAGAGCAGTACATTTACTAGTTTTATTGATTTTATTATCCTATATTTATTATTGTGTTTTTTACAAAATAAATGTATTTTCTAATGGAACCCTATTGTGTCAGATCTCATATATATTGCTTCCATCTGCTACAGAGGCTAAGAAAGTAGACATTTCATTGATTTTATTATATTTTCTGAATTTGTAGACGTTTCAGATTTTGTGACAAAGGTTTGGACCAAAAAAGGTAACTGCCTATGGAAGGCACGGGTGTAAGCTATCAAATGGGATTGTAATTTTGTTTCAATCTACTGCAGAGGCCGGGAAATGACAGAAATGGTATTTTTTAGCAGACGTTTTATTACATTATCATAATTTCTGACTTTGGTGATTTTTCTAAAATTGTGATAATGATTTGGACCATGGCAAGTACATTTCCATGAAAGCCAAAGGTCAGAAATGGACCCGCTAGGGTCCATTTGGTTCACATTTGTACACACGAAGAGAAAAAATGAAAATGGGTGGAATTCCCCTTTAAGAGGCGCCCCCCCCCCCACACACACTTCTAAAAGTCCCACTACAACACTGGACCTAAGTAGCGATGGTGCAGAGACCATGTCACAAATATAATCGGGAGCTGTGTTGGTCAATATTACTTAGGAATGTAACTTCTTTATTTACTCATTACCCCTTAGACAAAGTAATATCATTACTTTACTTATTACTGGAATCGAAGAGTAATATATTACATATTACGTTATTACTTTCCCAAGTTCTCAACTCCCACCTTTGAAAAAATAGAGATGTACAACATAATCTGTTTGAATCACAAAACAGACCTGCAACTAACAAAACCAGATTTCGAAATTTGTCTCTGACGTTTTGAACTCACAATTGTTTTCAAA
>CM076965.1:6297566-6302566 GCA_039105355.1 Benthosema pterotum
TAGAGACAACTTGTAGTGTAGGTCATGTGTTAAAGAATAGAGATGTACAACACAATGTGTTTACAGACAACTTGTAGTGTAGGTCATGTGTGCAGAATGCTGCGGTGGATTAGGATCTACAAACTACTGCACATCTCTGTTGTTATCTGTCGATAGCTTGTAGATCTGTTCTAGCATCAGTATTATAATGACTCTACTACAAAACATCCTGCATATCAGCGCCCCCACCACCTCAGGACATTGTGGTACTGCAGCTAAACTGTCCATAAAGAAATGACAAGGACAAACTATTAGAATTAATGTTGAAGGACATATACAATATACTGTATTTAGTATTAAAAACAATTGTAGGAATGAACGTTATCTGGGCTTTAAAATGAAATAAAACAGATCCTAAGCCATGATTAAAATGAAATTAAACTGACCTTAAACCATGATTAAAATGTAATAAAACTGACCTTAAACCATGATTAAAATGTAATAAAACTGAGCCCAAACCAGCCATCGGCCAATTTGGACCAAAAACATGAGTAAAAATTTGTCTGGAGCCGCAAATATACCCTATTGGCCTGAATATAAGACAATGTTTTTTTCCCAATGGAAATATCATACAATAGGGAGTCGTCTTATATTCAGGGCTATACTATTTGACATTCAATGTTCTTTTTCTGTAAATGATTCTTGGACAAATGAGGGTCGTCTTATATCTGGGTCGTCTTATATTAGGGACAATACGGTAATTGAGTCTTACATAGGGAGTCGAAACTCTCAAGGACCACTGGTTGAAAACCACTGTTATAGGGAGTTGACACTGGCTATATCAAAATGATCATATCCCATTGAGTCCTGACCCTCGATTCGAGTTTCATTCACTACAGTAATTTCCAACACTAGATTCTAGTTATTGACACTAAATGATATAGTTTCTGATGCTAGGATCTCCTTTTTGACACTAGAATCTAGTTTCTGATGCTAGAATCGAATTTTTGACACTAGATTCTATCGTTTCTGACACTAGATTCTAGTTTTTCTGAAAAATCTGTGTTCCTGGGTCAGTGATGCTAACATATTTCAAGTCAAGGACCACCAGAATTATCCATATTTGGCTGCAGACCCACATCTGAAAACATGTTGTTTCTCGGGGGTTCCCCAGAAGCGAAAAATTGAGATAAAATGTTTGCTTCCAAAATATATATTCAGAGATTTGCAGCACATTTTCACATTTTCTCAAAAATAGCAGAACAACAAGCTCATGTCGCGCCACTCGGTGGCGCGACATGAGCTTGTTGTTCGCTATTTTTCAACAGATAAAAACACCAAAACGCGTTCAGGACACTAGAGGATATACAAGTTAATGAGCATTCATTAAATGTGATTTTTCCTATTTATTGTTTGCGGACTATAATGCACATTTTAGTTTAAACTTTGTTGACATATTGTATTTATTGTAAAGCGGGGGTTTTCATAGGTTGGTAGCAGTTATTACGTTTAGACTTCAGCAACAATACATGAAATGAGGTGAACACCATGAACACAGTTTAAATATCCATAATATGTAAAGCTAGGGAGCCAATGGTCTAAAGAACCGCCTGTTCGAGACCCCTGCCCTAAACCATGATTAAAATGATGTGCGTTGAAACTGGATTCTGAATCAATGAAAACTGAGAGCAGATCAAAGCAGAAGCTCTGCCGGGAATGGAACTCACAACCTTTTATAGTGTGTGTGTGTGTGTGTGTGTGTGTGTGTGTGTGTGTGTGTGTGTGTGTGTGTGTGTGTGTGTGTGTGTGTGTGTGTGTTTGAAGATCATATGCAGCAAGTAATGATCCTGCTGAACACTGATATCCTTAAATAACACACACACACACACACACACACACACACACACACACACACACACACACACACACACACACACACACACACACACCACAGCCAAGCAGTCGGTGGCTGATATGAGGTTTAGTTGGCTACGCATATGAGATGTGATCTGTCCTAAACACACGCGCACATCCACGTGCACGCACACACACACACACACACACACACACACACACAACACACACACACACACACACACACACACACACACACACACACACACACACACACACACTCTTAGTATTGCCTGTCTCTCTGCTTCCGTTCGACTACAAAGTTAACACAGTAATTAGTCTTCAGTTACTTGGCGTGTGTGTGTGTGTGTGGTGTATGTGTGTGTGTGCGTGTGCGTGTGTGCGTGCGCGCGTGCGTGCGCGCGTGCGTGTGTGCGTGTGTGCGTGCGTGTGTGTGATTGTGACGTCAAATGTGAAAAGTGAGTGCAGTGAATCTTCCAACACCTTCTCTGTTCTATAAATTATATTCATACGTTTGGGGATTATGATGATAAATTATAATTAGGTTATAGTTATGAACTAGTTCCTAGTTCATGATGTGATGCGCAAACCAGTGATACACATACATACTGTACTGAGTTTGAACACGCAGACAAGCTCTATTTGCGTTTGAAATTTACAGGGTTTTCTGCAAACTGTTAAGACTTCAAATCCTCACCAAACTTGTCTTAAAATTTAACCAACTCTTGATGGATTTTAAAATCAAGAGTCATAGAATCCACTAGATCAGTGGTTCTCAACCTTTTTTGTCCCAAGGCACATTTTCATATCCCAAAAACGCCTGTGTGTGTGTGTGTGTGTGTGTGTGTTGTGTGTGTGTGTGTGTGTGTGTGTGTGTGTGTGTGTGTGTGTGTTGTGTGTGTGTGTGTGTGTGTGTGTGTGTGTGGTGTGTGTGTGTGTGTGTGTGTGTGTTGTTTGGGGAACTCCCAAGATCACCATATGCAGTTGCACCACTTCTCTTCACACAGGTGTGATTTTCCCCGCGGCAGTTCTCTCCTGTACTGTATCTCTGCAGCATGGACAGAAGCTGCAATTGCTCTCTTGTTTACTATGTTTTTAGTAAGCGTTTTAATCCTTCCTTTGTGCAAATCTGAACCCGTGGGTTGTAGATTATTACTGGTATTTTGCGACAACATTAACTTGGAATCAGCGGCGGATTGGCCATCTGGAGTACAGGGAGTTTTCCCGTGGCCTGTGCCACCTAGTGGCCTGGACAGTTTTTTTTTTTTTTTTTTTTTAAGTCCAGGGCAGGCCAGGGTGCCAGGCCCAGGCCAGGCAAACTAGTGTTTCTATCCTTCAAAAAAGAAAAGGTGTCCTACACCAGAGCCTTCAAGTAGGAGAGTTGCCATATTCCCGTTCACATCCTGTGCGCCAGGGCACTGCCTCACGCTGCTGGAGGCAGTGTTGGCAACACACTGCCACACGCTGCTGGAGGCAGTGTTGGCAACACTGCTCACGCTGCTGGAGGCAGTGTTGCCAACTGACAAGATCCAAAATGCACTAGTGGCACTTCCAAAATGCACTAGAATGTGCTAGATGCTCTGCCTGGAACATACAGATAATAATCCTTAAATAACAATAATCTTCTACATTCTCTAGTTGTGTAGAGAAAGTTGGGCTGAATATTTTAACTCTTGAGGGTGTAAAAAATGAAACCAAATGGACCCTTGCGGGTCCATTTGGTTTCATTTTTACGCTCTCCAAGAGTTACATCTGGTTAACCAGCTGCAATCCGCCCCTGGCTCCGATTCTCCGCTCCGAGTGGAGGAGCTTGGGCACTGCGCTGTAACGCAACATGTGATGTGATTGTCCCATTCAAACAAAGACTTGAATTAACATTCCTATGGGCGATCGGGGAGCTTCACTAAATGCATAGGCATTGGGCAGGAGGGTCATTAGCGTAGCCCAGGGGTTTTCAACAGGTGGTCCGGGGACCACCAGTGGTCCATGAGAAGGTTCCAGGTGGTCCCCAGGCTATATGAAGGAAAGTTGGTTAACCAGATGTAACTCTTGAGAATGTAAAAATGAAACCAAATGGACCCTTGCGGGTCCATTTGGTTTCATTTTCACACTCTCAAGAGTTAAAATATTCATCATCTGAATTAGCACTATTTAATTAAGAAGTCTGACACTGTTTTGTTTGCAAAATCCAGCCTGGAATTGTGAACAAAACCAAAAGAATTCTTTAGTTTTAGGTCTTTGGGGCTAAAATGTCATCAAATGGTGGTCCGTGGCTCAAATACTGAATAAATGGTGGTCCCTGGTGTCAAAAAGGTTGAAAACCCCCTGGCGTAGCCTGTTGATTTTGTCGCACCTCTGGACAATGGAAATGAATACATTTCAGTATCTATTGGTTTCAGGAGGTGCTGGACATAACTAAAGTAACGAGCCTGTTTTGAAATGTAACGAGTAAAAAAGTACAGATACTTGAGTTAAAAATGTAACGGATACAAGTAAAAAGTACTTAGTAAAAACAAATACTGAGTAAAGTACAAATACCCAAAAAATGTATTTTTACTTTGTTACTTCCTAACTGCACTAGAGTTTCAGACACTAGATTCCAATTTCTGATGATACATTCTAGTTTCTGACACTAGATTCTAGTTTCTGACACTAGATTCTAGTTTCTGACACTAGATCTAGTTTTCTGGCACTAGATTCTAGTTTCTGGCACTAGATTATAGTTTCTGACACTAGATTCTAGTTTTCCGACACTAGATTCTAGTTTCCGGCACTAGATTCTAGTTTCCGACACTAGATTCTAGTTTCTGACACTAGATTCTAGTTTCTGACACTAGATTCTAGTTTCTGACACTAGATTCTAGTTTCTGACACTAGATTCTAGTTTCTGACACTAGATTCTAGTTTCTGACACTAGATTCTAGTTTCTGGGCACTAAGATTCTAGTTTCTTGCACTAGATTCTAGTTTCTGACACTAGAATTCTAGTTTCTGACACTAGATTCTAGTTTCCGACGCTACCATAGAGGTATTAATAATAGACTCTCATCCACTTGCATTACGTTGCTCATTCAGCACATGAGGTGATTACATTCCTCTTTCAGACTAAGAACAGAGTGCCATTGTGGGAACCGCCCCTATAGCGCC
>CM076965.1:6307566-6375066 GCA_039105355.1 Benthosema pterotum
ACGCCGGGTCCCGCCGGGTCTCATAAAATATTACGTTAAATAACCTGTCACCGCACGGAGAGAAGTCTCCTCTTGTCGGTTAGCAGCACAGCCAGAGCCACAGAGACAGAGTATAGACAGAGTTACGCAAACTCCGTCTATAGCCTACACCCTACAGTATAGATAGAGTTATGCAAACTCTGTTCACTTCATGGGGTCATGGAGGCTCTTCTACATAAACTTCTATTTAGAATAGCAACAGCAAATAGGGACAAGTCCTGAAGCTGACATAGAAAGAAATGGTGTGGACTCGGGCAACAGCCCGGCTACTGGTGTTATTCTTTCTCAACCAATTTTAGATCGTTTTCAGTTCACACAAATCACAACATAAACAATGTATTTCCAACTCCACGTTGTCCCTATTCAGGCTGCATGAACAGCGCTCAAGCGCTCAGTTTCTTACCCCGCAATGTCGCAAAAGACACTGATTACCTTGCAAATCCCGACGACGCGGCCAAAGGGATAATGGTGTCTATTTACTGCTCATTGCTGAGATCCTGTTTAAAGCCCGCCTACTAGTTTTGCCATTTGCACAGAATAGGACAGGAAACGGATCTGCAGCATGGGCCCTCCTCCCTCCATGCAGTTGAGCGAGATCCTGTCATGGCGTCCGCCGCTCTTTGTTTACAACACACGTAGGGAAAAGAAAACTTTGCCTTTTTTACCAAGGACTGCGTTCGGTTTGATAAATAATGACAGCGGAGCCGTTTTCTAAAGCCCGATACGGGCGGATGCATGGATTATAAGGCAGCACGTCGAGCTGTGGTGAGTAGCCTCAAATGAGCTGTTTGTTGTCCCCTTGGTCCATGAAGTGAGCGGTGTCTGCATTGCTCTGTCTATACTCCAGGCTTACATAGCTACTCTACCCAGGCTGCGCTGGGTAGAATCATGCCATCTAGTAGAGTTGCGACATTGGGGGGTCAGAAACCAAACGTGCTGGATAGTATTTTCTGTTGCGCGACCACTGCAGACAGCATTGCCATCGAACCTGAGAGATCGCACAACGGGGCTATAGTTTTTATAGTTTATAGTCTCCAATTAGTGTGTTTTTTGAGCATGTGAGTGTGTGCTTAATATGCAACTTTGGTGGGGAACTATGAAAAATATTGCCCCCCCTGAAAACATGAATGCCCCACCACTGATAATTTCCTGGCTACGGCAGTGGTTAGTAGCCTAGTGCTTTCACTGTTTCACTGGGTGGGACGCCTCTTAAAGGGGAATTCCACCCATTTTATTTTTCTGAGAGTGTACAAATATTATATATATTATATTATTCTCCCTTTTCTAACTGTGTGTGGTTGAAATAATGCTGTTTTGCAGTAGTTTGTAACAAAATAAAATCTTAAATGAAACCTATTTCTTGTGTAGCGTAATGTACAAATACAAAACTGTTTAATCATGCTGAAATGGAGTATAGGTAACCTAATGCAGGTGTAAGGCAGACCTGCTGTGTTTTATATTATGTTCCAGGTTAGGTTAGGTTAGGTTACTGTGCCACAAAAAGGCATTTTCCTATGCATTTTAGGGACACTGTGGAGTTTGAACCTCCAAAAAAATTTTCGGCCGCGCCGCTTCGCGGCGCAGCCTGAACGCATCACACGATGCTGTTTCCTATAGACCCGGCAAAAACTTCACACCACTTTCACCCTGCTGATGTCTTGGTACAGTGGACAGTATGTGTCTGAAGCCAATGAAAACACTGCTCCTGGCGCAGGATGATGATGTCACATGTCCATGTGTGGTCTAGCTCCATGGAATATACAGAATGCACATGCTCATGTGACATCATCATCCTGCGCCAGGAGCAGTTCCTATTGAGTGAAATATTCTCTGTTCATGAAGGAAACAAGATGCCATTGGTGTTTTTATTTGTTTATTTTAGTTATATAGGGAAAGTATAATGATTTAAGCGATGTTTGTCTAGTTAGTCACGGATCCTTTTAAGGTTAAGGTAAGGTTAAGTTCAGTTCACTGTTCGGGTTAAGATAAGGAACTGTAAGTCACTGCAAAGTCTGTAAAACATTCTAAAGTGTTTGTGTTTGCATGTATGCGTGCGTGCGTGCGGGTGCGTGTGTGTGTGTGTGTGTGTGTGTGTGTGTGTGCGCGCGTGCGTGTGCGTGCGTGCGTGCGTGTGTGTGTGTGTGTGTGTGTGTGTGTGTGTGTGTGCGTGTGTGTGCGTGCGTGCGTGCGCACGTGTGTGTGTGCGTGTGCGTGTGTGTGTTTGTGTGTGTGTGTGTGTGTGTGTGCGTGCGTGTGTGTGTGTGTGTGTGTGTGAACTTGACACCACAGATCAAACTGACGTTCAGTAACAGCTGCTGCTGTCATGGCAACGCGGGGGCGTGGTCAGGGGCGGGGTCACGGGCGGGGTCGCCTCGGCAACGCAATTTAAACATACCAAGGAGTCAGGTGCTGTGTGTGTGTGTGTGTGTGTGTGTGTGTGTGTGTGTGTGTGTGTGTGTGTGTGTGTGTGTGTGTGTGTGTGTGTGTGTGTGTGTGTGTGTGTGTGTGTGTGTGTGTGTGTGTGTGTGTGTGAGAGAGAGAGAGACAGAGAGATAGAGTGCATGTTATGCTGTGTGAATGTGTGAGAAGGTGTGAGAGAGACAGTGATTGAGAGAGAGACAGACAGACAGACAGACAGACAGACAGACAGACAGACTTCTAATTCGGTTTAATTTTAAATCAAGCTGTAAACTGTTTCATCTTACAGATGACTTTAACAGATCCATGTTGTGTCAAAGAGAATTAATGCTTACAATAATAATTCATATGATTTAGACAACCAGTGGTCCGGGGACCACCAGTGGTCTCTGAGAGGTTTCCAGGTGGTCCCCAGGCTAAATGGAAAGTTGGCTAACCAGATGTAACTCTTTGAGAGCGTAGAAATGGCTGTATTGTTTCCCAAATCCAGCCTGGAATTGTGGACAAAAGCAAAAGAAACCACTGTTCCAAAATCTACCAGTTCTCTGAACAAAGGAAATGTTCTTCTGTGTCAGCAATGCTAATAATAATAATGTGACCAATTCTAACTGAGGTTCAGTCATTAGGGGAAGAATAACGTTCAGGAGGAGAAAACACAGTTTTATTCAAAATGAGTCAGTCAGACCCTTCACTGTCAAACTCAAGGCCCGGGGGCCAAATCAGGCCTGTGAATGAATTATCTTTGGCCCGCGGGATGATATTGAATTGGTATTAGAACTGGCACTCTGGTATATCACACACACCATGATAAGAAATGAATGTAACTAATTGTTTTACTTCCTCAACTCAGTCTCATTTACTTTCTCAATTAACTATGGTGAAAGCGGCACTTGGTGAGGATCATAGAAGAAAAAAAAAACCCCGAAAAATAGCAGGCGTTCACGTCTCATATGAGACGTGAACACATGCTATTTTTCATTATAACTTAAAACAGTTTTTAATGCAGGCAGTTTCATCAAGTTTACAATTATCTTGCCATTAAGAGACATTGATTTTTGAGGGAAATTACTTTTTTGCTGTTTGACAGTGACGTCATCGTAAACTGGTGTTGAAACACAGACCGGTATCTCCGGCCCTCGACTTGTACCAATTTTTCTATTTTGGCCCACTCTGTATTTGGGTTTGACACCTCAGAGAATATATGAAATAAATATCAAAGCTTGACATGTAAATATGAAATAAATGCTTCAACATGTAGCTATAGGTGTAATGTTAGAGTCCACAGAAGACATGTAAATATGAAATAAATGCTTCAACATGTAGCTATAGGTGTAATGTTAGAGTCCATAGAAGACATGTAAATATGAAATAAATGCTTCAACATGTAGCTATAGGTGTAATGTTAGAGTCCATAGAAGACATGTAAATATGAAATAAATGCTTCAACATGTAGCTATAGGTGTAATGTTAGAGTCCACAGAAGACATGTAAATATGAAATAAATGCTTCAACATGTAGCTATAGGTGTAATGTTAGAGTCCATAGAAGACATGTCAATATGAAATAATATGAAATAAATGTGTTTCATGGCCCCAGGTCAGTTAACTATCGCAGAGACAGGGCATGTCATGTGTCAAACAACTAGAAGGTTTTCATGATAAGTGTGGCAGTTCAGCCTGACTGTGTGTGTGTGTGTGTGTGTGTGTGTGTGTGTGTGTGTGTGTGTGTGTGTGTGTGTGTGTGTGTGTGTGTGTGTGTGTGTGTGTGTGTGTGTGTGTGTTCTCACATGTCACTCCGCTTCTCCGCTCCCTCCATTGGCTCCCAGTCGCTGCACGCACAGTGTTCAAAACTCTCACGCTTGCATTCAAAGCAACCAAAGGTTTGACTGCACCTTACCTCAGTGGCCTCATAAAACCCTACAAGCCCTCCCGCGCACTCCGATCAGCCGACACTGGGAAGCTGGCAGTAGCCCCACTAAAAACGCCTGGACAACGCTCCACGCGCCCCAAGCTCTTCTCCCTCCTGGCCCCAAAACTATGGAATGAACTTCCCCCTGCAATCAGGACCTCAGACTCACTACCTATCTAAACTATGGAATGAACTTCCCACTGCAATCAGGACCTCAGACTCACTACCTATCTAAACTATGGAATGAACTTCCCACTGCAGTCAGAACCACAGACTCACTCCCTATCTAAACTATGGAATGAACTTCCCACTGCAGTCAGAACCACAGACTCACTCCCTATCTAAACTATGGAATGAACTTCCCACTGCAGTCAGAACCACAGACTCACTCCCTATCTAAACTATGGAATGAACTTCCCACTGCAGTCAGAACCACAGACTCACTCCCTATCTAAACTATGGAACGAACTTCCCCCTGCAATCAGGACCTCAGACTCACTACCTATCTAAACTATGGAATGAACTTCCCCCTGCAATCAGGACCTCAGACTCACTACCTATCTAAACTATGGAATGAACTTCCCTCTGCAGTCAGAACCACAGACTCACTACCTATCTTCCACCGCAGTCTTAAGACACACCTCTTCAGACTCCATCTCAGCCCATAGCACTTGTATTATACCAACCCACAGTACTTGCTGCAATGACTTATATAGGTTGCCTAATGTATTACAATGTTTTTAGCGCTTCATTGTATGTTGTAAAATGTATTGTAAATCCAGATAAAATTGTAAACTTTTCACCATTGTAAGTCGCTCTGGATTAAGAGCGTCTGCTAAATGCCTAAATTGTAAATTGTAAATTGTGTGTGTGTGTGTGCATGCGTGTGTGGGGGGTGATGAATAAATGACTGGTTCCATAGTAGGGCAATCAGTCAATGCAGGACTGGTGTGGGACCCAAGGCCAAACTGACCAGTTTTCTAAATACTTTGTTTGCTGTTCTTGTTCCTGTCTCACCCTCAACGAACACTAAAGGTGAATAAAAAACATTACTAGTACCAAGGATACTTTTCAATATTTGGGGAATTTTTGAGTACTTTTTTTCCCCCATCTTTTGGAGTGTTTTTTTGAGAATCAAACCAAGTTCCTTCTTCAGCCCACATTCTCCACACTAAAGGGCAGAGTGTGACAATAAGTTCAGTTTATACTGTCTGGCTACTGGGCATTTAGTCAGAAAGATCTCCTTTGTTTGTGTTTACAGTCAGAATCACAGAGTCAGAACTCCTCTCCTAGTAGAACTAGCCATGGTGTTGTTTAGGGTCAGAATCACAGTGGCATAACTCCTCTATAGTAGAACTAGCCATGGTGTTGTTTAGGGTCAGAATCACAGTGGTATAACTCCTCTATAGTAGAACTAGCCATGGTGTTGTTTAGGGTCAGAATCACAGTGGCATAACTCCTCTATAGTAGAACTAGTCATGGTGTTGTTTAGGGTCAGAATCACAGTGGTATAACTCCTCTATAGTAGAACTAGTCATGGTGTTGTTTAGGGTCAGAATCACAGTGGTATAACTCCTCTATAGTAGAACTAGTCATGGTGTTGTTTAGGGTCAGAATCACAGTGGTATAACTCCTCTATAGTAGAACTAGTCATGGTGTTGTTTAGGGTCAGAATCACAGTGGTATAACTCCTCTATAGTAGAACTAGTCATGGTGTTGTTTAGGGTCAGAACTCCTCTATAGTAGAACTAGTCATGGTGTTGTTTAGGGTCATAACTCCTCTATAGTAGAACTAGTCATGGTGTTGTTTAGGGTCATAACTCCTCTATAGTAGAACTAGTCATGGTGTTGTTTAGGGTCAGAATCACAGTGGTATAACTCCTCTATAGTAGAACTAGTCATGGTGTTGTTTAGGGTCAGAACTCCTCTATAGTAGAACTAGTCATGGTGTTTACAGCAGGGGCGGATCTAGGCATAGGCATGGGGGGGCAATGCCCCCCTAAATGCCCAGTCTGCCCCACCCAAGCACGATGCAAAACAACCCAAGATATTTCAAATTAAAGTGCTTCTATTTAAAATGATGTGAACCACTACTACTGCTACTAACTAACTACAGCTGTGTCACCACTAAACCAACAGCATTTCATCATTGAAAACAGAAAACTCTCTGAGTCAGACCTTTAGCTTTATGCATGCTGCGTGTCTGTTGCAACTTCAACAACAACTGATGTTATTTTTGATGCTTTACTTGACTAATAAAAGTCCTGTAACCGTAAGCGACACGGGCAATGAAGCCGCCCCCCATACCATTTTCTCTTGCCCCTCCAAGATGTTATCTTGCCCCCCCAAACGGGACATGTTACATCCGCCCCTGGTTTACAGTCAGAATCACAGAGTCATAACTCCTCTCCTAGTAGAACTACTCAAGTGCTGTATTTGGGGCGGCAGTGGATCAGAGTTAGAGTCACCGGTTGCTATGTTGTTCTGGTTGCTATGGTAACGTTGTGGATGTTGTGTATTTATGGTTGCTAGGTAACAGGATGTCAGGATGGACTTCCTGCTGCCCCCTGATGGACAGGATGTCTTCAGAGCGTTTGTTATGGTTGCTATGGTAACGTTGTGGATGTGTTTATGGTTGCTATGGTAACGTTGTGGATGTGTTTCTAGGTAACAGGATGTCAGGATGGACTTCCTGCTGCCCCCTGATGGACAGGATGTCTTCAGACCGTTTGTTATGGTTGCTATGGTAACGTTGTGGATGTGTTTATGGTTGCTATGGTAACGTTGTGGATGTTTTCTAGGTAACAGGATGTCAGGATGGACTTCCTGCTGCCCCCTGATGGACAGGATGTCTTCAGACCGTTTGTTATGGTTGCTATGGTAACGTTGTGGTTGTTGTGTATTTATGGTTGCTAGGTAACAGGATGTCAGGATGGACTTCCTGCTGCCCCCTGATGGAACGGATGTCTTCAGACCGTTTGTTATGGTTGCTATGGTAACGTTGTGGTTGTTGTCTAGGTAACAGGATGTCAGGATGGACTTCCTGCTGCCCCCTGATGGAACGGATGTCTTCAGACCGTTTTGCTCTTCCTCTCTGGAGAAGATTCAGAAACGCTTTGAGGAGGAGGAGAGAGAGAGAGACAGGAGGAAGGAGAGAGGAATAGAGGTACCTGTCTGTCTGTCTGTCTGTCTGCCTGCCTGCCTGCCTGCCTGCCTGCCTGCCTGCCTGCCTGCCTGCCTGCCTGCCTGCCTGCCTGCCTGTCTGTCTGTCTGTCTGTCTGCCTGCCTGCCTGCCTGCCTGCCTGCCTGTCTGTCTGTCTGTCTGTCTGTCTGACATTATCTAACAGTATCTAACAATTAGTTTAACACTAGATTTAGACTCTAGATGTATTTATCCATTTGGATGTTTTCACTTTACACCTGACTTTCAATTACCATTTAGGGATTAATTAGTCCAGAGTGATTTACATAAAAGGGATTGTTGTTGTATGAAATGCTGTCCATTAATAGTGGTGTCAACTGTTTTAATTGATGTCCAGAGTTCTGTGGTGAGAGTTCTGCTCTGTTCTTGGTCAATATTAAGTATTTCCGGTCATTTTGTAGAGGTCCCTGGGTGTCCCTGGGGGTCCCTGGGGGTCCCTGGGGGTCCCTGGGTGTCCCTGGGTGTCCCTGGGTGTCCCTGGGGGTCCCTGGGGGTCCCTGGGGGTCCCTGGGTGTCTCTGGGGGTCCCTGGGGGTCCCTGGGGGTCTCTGGGGGTCCCTGGGGGTCCCTGGGGGTCCCTGGGTGTCTCTGGGTGTCTCTGGGTGTCCCTGGGTGTCTCTGGGTGTCCCTGGGTGTCTCTGGGTGTCTCTGGGTGTCTCTGGGTGTCTCTGGGGGTCCCTGGGGGTCTCTGGGTGTCCCTGGGGGTCCCTGGGGGTCCCTGGGTGACGTCCCTGGGGGTCCCTGGGTGTCCCTGGGTGTCCCTGGGGGTCCCTGGGGGTCTCTGGGTGTCCCTGGGGGTCCCTGGGGGTCCCTGGGTGTCTCTGGGGGTCCCTGGGTGTCTCTGGGGGTCCCTGGGTGTCTCTGGGGGTCCCTGGGTGTCTCTGGGGGTCCCTGGGGGTCCCTGGGTGTCTCTGGGGGTCCCTGGGGGTCTCTGGGTGTCCCTGGGGGTCCCTGGGGGTCTCTGGGTGTCCCTGGGGGTCCCTGGGGGTCCCTGGGGGTCCCTGGGGGTCTCTGGGTGTCCCTGGGGGTCCCTGGGGGTCTCTGGGTGTCCCTGGGGGTCCCTGGGTGACGTCCCTGGGGGTCCCTGGGGTCCCTGGGTGACGTCCCTGGGGGTCCCTGGGTGACGTCCCTGGGGGTCCCTGGGGGTCCCTGGGGGTCCCTGGGGGTCCCTGGGTGACGTCCCTGGGGGTCCCTGGGTGACGTCCCTGGGGGTCCCTGGGGGTCCCTGGGGGTCCCTGGGGGTCCCTGGGTGACGTCCCTGGGTGACGTCCCTGGGGGTCCCTGGGGGTCCCTGGGGGTCCCTGGGTGACGTCCCTGGGGGTCCCTGGGGGTCCCTGGGGGTCTCTGGGGGTCCCTGGGGGTCCCTGGGGGTCTCTGGGGGTCCCTGGGGGTCCCTGGGTGTCCCTGGGGGTCCCTGGGGGTCCCTGGGGGTCTCTGGGGGTCTCTGGGGGTCCCTGGGGGTCCCTGGGGGTCTCTGGGGGTCCCTGGGTGTCTCTGGGGGTTCCTGCGGCCACACAGTAAAAGTCATCATAATTTGCATTGTTGAAATTATTTCTAAAATATCAGGACCTCTTTGTTCATTTTTGTCTCCTGTATCACATGGAACTACTTTTTGTCTCCTGTATCACATGGAACTACTTTTTGGGTGCTGTATCATATGGACACTACTTTTTGTCTCCTGTATCACATGGAACTACTTTTTGTCTCCAATATCAGGACCTCTTTGTTCATTTTTGTCTCCTGTATCACATGGAACTACTTTTTGTCTCCTGTATCACATGGAACTACTTTTTGGGTGCAGTGATATGGACACAAAATATCCTATTTATGTATCAGGTCTTAAAGGTCAGTGATATGGACACAAAATATCCTATTTATGTATCAGGTCTTAAAGGTCAGTGATATGGACACAAAATATCCTATTTATGTATCAGGTCTTAAAGGGGAATTCCACCCATTTTCAACATTCTCATGTCATTAGTATACCCTAGAGGTGTTGGTGGACATGATGAAAACGTTTCCCCATTCTGTGTTTCCTAGAAATGGAGGTCTGAAGAAAACCACTAACATGGTGAAACATCTTGATGACATCATCAAGATGTATTTTCACCATGTTAATGGATTTCTTTAGATGCTTCCTTTTTCTGAGAGCGTACACATGGAACCAAATGAACCCGTTAGGGTTCATTTACGCTCTCAGAAAAAAAAATGTTGAAAATGGGTGGAATTCCCCTTTAAGTCTTATGTCAAAACTTGGAGCCAAAGAGTTTTGAGTTAAGACTGAAGACCTGATACTTAAGACAATCAGAATACGGCCCAATGTTCCCTATGATAGAGGATGTGCTAATGTTTTAGAAATAGGTCAACACCTGGCCAGTGTAAAAGGCTTTCCTTCCTAAGCCTCTTCCTTCCTTCCTTCCTTCCTTCCTTCCTTCCTTCCTTCCTTCCTTCCTTCCTTCCTTCCTTCCTTCCTTCCTTCCTTCCTTCCTTCCTTCCTTCCTTCCTTCCTTCCTTCCTTCCTTCCTAACCCTTTGCTCTCCTCCTTCCTTCCTTCCTTCCTTCCTTCCTTCCTTCCTTCCTTCCTTCCTTCCTTCTTCCTTCCTTCCTTCCTTCCTTCCTTCCTTCCTAACCCTTTGCTCTCCTCCTTCCTTCCCTCCTTCCTTCCTTCCTTCCTTCCTTCCTTCCTTCCTTCCTTCCTTCCTTCCTTCCTTCCTTCCTTCCTTCCTTCCTTCCTTCCTTCCTTCCTTCCTTCCTTCCTTCCTTCCATCCTTCCATCCTTCCTTCCTTCCTTCCTTCCTTCCTTCCTTCCCTCCCTCCTTCCTTCCTTCCTTCCTTCCTTCCTTCCTTCCTTCCTTCCTTCCTTCCTTCCCTCCTTCCTTCCTTCCTTCTCTCCTTCCTTCCTTCCTTCCTTCCTTCCTTCCTTCCTTCCTTCCTTCCTTCCTTCCTTCCTTCCTTCCTTCCTTCCTTCCTTCCCTCCCTCCTTCCTTCCTTCCTTCCTTCCCTCCTTCCTTCCTTCCTTCCTTCCCTCCTTCCTTCCTTCCTTCCTTCCTTCCTTCCTTCCTTCCTTCCTTCCTTCCTTCCTTCCTTCCTTCCTTCCTTCCTTCCTTCCTTCCTTCCTTCCTTCCTTCCTTCCTTCCTTCCTTCCTTCCTTCCTTCCCTCCTTCCTTCCTTCCTTCCCTCCTTCCTTCCTTCCTTCCTTCCTTCCTTCCTTCCTTCCTTCCTTCCTTCCTTCCTTCCCTCCCCCCTCCCTTCCTTCCTTCCCTCCTTCCTTCCTTCCTTCCTTCCCTCCTTCCTTCCTTCCTTCCTTCCTTCCTTCCTTCCTTCCTTCCTTCCTTCCTTCCCTCCCCCCTCCCTTCCTTCCTTCCCTCCTTCCTTCCTTCCTTCCTTCCTTCCTTCCTTCCTTCCTTCCTTCCTTCCTTCCTTCCTTCCTTCCTTCCTTCCTTCTCTCCTTCCTTCCTTCCTTCCTTCCTTCCTTCCTTCCTTCCTTCCTTCTCTCCTCCCTCCCTCCCTCCCTCCCTCCCTCCCTTCCTTCCTTCCTTCCTTCCTTCCTTCCTTCCTTCCTTCCTTCCTTCCTTCCTTCCTTCCTTCTCCTCTCCTCCACTGAGCCTAGGGCTCTGTGTATTTGTTTTTTGTTTTCCCTACCGGCATTATTTGGAACCAAGATGCATTTTCATTATTATTCATTAATTATTTAATATAAGGTTATTTATTTATTTTGATTGATTTACTTTCACTGTGTGACACCAGATCTATAGATCTATTTCATATTTCACTGTGTGACACCAGATCTATAGATCTATTTCATATTTCACTGTGTGACACCAGATCTATAGATCTATTTCATATTTCACCAAGACCAGAGCAGAACTCCCACCAGGGGACTCTGGACATCACACCAATATATTAATGGACAGAATTTCATACAAAAAAAAACAACAGCAACTTTTATGCCTCTATGATTGATTAGTAATTGATCAGTAAAGTCCCATAGACACTAATACACTTCAGGACAAGTAGATTAACAGATTCTAGTTCCTCATGCTAGATTTTAGTCCCCCACGGTAGATTCTAGTTCCTCATGCTAGATTTTAGTCCCCCACGGTAGATGGGGGATTCTCAGTAGATTCCAGTTTCTGATACTAGATTTTAGTCCCCCACGGTAGATGGGGGATTCTCAGTAGATTCCAGTTTCTGATACTAGATTTTAGTTCCCGATGCTAGATTCTAGTCCATGACACTAAATTCTAGTTTGTGGGATTCTATTTTTTCTGGAAAAATCTCTTTCTGTGTCAGTGATGCTTAACATATTTCATAGGAAGGACCCCAGAAATATCTATTATTTAGCTGCAGAACCTCATCTAAAAACATGTTGTTCTAGGGGATCCCCAGAAGCAAAAATTTGAGTTAAAAAAGTTTGCTTCCGAAATAATGTATTCAGAGATTTGCAACACATTTTCACAATGTTTCAAAAATAGCAGAACTACAAGCTCATATCGCGCCACTCGGTGGCGCGATATGAGCTTGTAGATCTGCTATTTTTCAACAGCTAAAACACAAAACGCGTTCAGTACACAAAAGATTAATATGAACCAATCAGATCCTCTGAGTCTTTGATTGACAGATTGATGTGAGCCAATCAGTTGCTTAGATATGATGTGACGCTGCATTGTCATTGGTCCTCAGATTGCAGAGGAGGATCTTCCTAAGCCAATCAGTGACCTGGAACAGGGGAAGACGCTGCCATTCATCTTTGGAGACCCGCCCCCTGAGCTCATCAACGTCCCATTGGAGGAGCTGGACCCCTTCTACCAATCACAGCCGGTCTGTCAAAACCCTTCTACCAATCACAGCCGGTCTGTCAAAACCCTTCTACCAATCACAGCCGGTCTGTCAAAACCCTTCTACCAATCACAGCCGGTCTGTCAAAACCCTTCTACCAATCACAGCCGGTCTGTCAAAACCCTTCTACCAATCACAGCCGGTCTGTCAAAAACCTTCTACCAATCACAGTTAGGTTATGTTTAGTAGCAACGGTTGAGCCAATGGTCGCGACCGATAGTAAAACGGTCAACTGTTTATTACCGTTTATTAATATTAGTTAGCTATGATTTAATACATACAGTATAATATAATGTATGTCTGAGTGTTCACTGTTGATGACAACTCAGACACACATTATACCTTAAAGCAGGGGTTTTCAACAGGTGGTCCAGGGACCACCAGTGGTCCTTGAGAGGGTTCCAGGTGGTCCTCAGGCTAAATGATGGAAAGTTGGTTAACCAGATGTAACTCTTGAGAATGTAAAAATGAAACCAATGGACCCTTGCGCGTCCATTTGGTTTCATTTTCACACTCTCAAGAATTAAAATATTCATCTGAATTAGCACTATTTAATTAAGAAGTCCAAATTGTTTTGTGTGTGTCCTGTGTGTGTGTGTGTGTGCGTGTGCGTAGTGCGTGTGCGTGTGCGTGCGTGCGTGCGTGTGTAGACATTCATCGTCATCGCTAAAGGGAACGTGATCTACAGGTTCAACGCAGAGCCGTCCTGCTACGTATGGAGTCCATTCAGTCTGCTGAGACAGGCTGCTATTAAAGTCTTCATCCATTCATATCCTTTACATTCAGACAGGCTGCTATTAGAGTCCTCATCCATTCATATCCTTTACATTCAGACAGGCTGCTATTAGAGTCCTCATCCATTCATATCCTTTAAGAACATACAGGCTGCTATTAGAGTCCTCATCCATTCATATCCTTTACATTCAGACAGGCTGCTATTAGAGTCCTCATCCATTCATATCCTTTACATTCAGACAGGCTGCTATTAGAGTCCTCATCCATTCATATCCTTTAAGAACATACAGGCTGCTATTAGAGTCCTCGTCCATTCATATCCTTTAAGAACATACAGGCTGCTATTAGAGTCCTCATCCATTCATATCCTTTACATTCAGACAGGCTGCTATTAGAGTCCTCATCCATTCATATCCTTTAAAAGGATCCCTGACTAATAAGATAAACATTGCTTAAAACATTATACTTTTCCTATATAACTAAAATAAACAAATAAAAAAGCAATGGCATCTTATTTCTTTCATAAATAGAGAATATTTCTTTCAACAGGAACTGCTCCTGTCGCAGGATGATGATGTCACATGTCCATGTGTGATCTAGCTCTATGGAATATATGGATGAACATGCTCATGTGACATCATCATCCTGCGACCGGAGCACCTCCTATTGAGTGAAAGATTCTCTATTTATGAAAGAAATAAAGTATTGAAGGTGTTTTTATCTGCATGTTTTACTTATAGAAGACAAGTGTAGTGTTTTAAGGCATACACCCTGAACTGTTGTCTGGAGAAGGAAAACATGATGAAAATTAGTTGAATTTGCCCTTTAATTCAGCGCCACTCCTGGTAATTAATAGAACGGAGGACATTATTAGAGTATTTACAGCATGTGGGCAGTTTATATGCAGTACATAATTCATTCCATATGTTTATCTGACCTCTACCATGGCACCATGCCTGATGTGTCAACAGAGAGTAATTAAAGCTTCCAAGATTTAATTCCAATGTGAGTATAATTTTAAACATACTGAACAATCTACTGAAATGGTTAATGTGAATATAATCTAATATAACGCTATCAGTACATTGTTCAGTATGTTTATGTGAGTATAATCTTATTGTTCAGTATGTTTATGTGAGTATAATCTTATTGTTCAGTATGTTTATGTGAGTATAATCTTATTGTTCAGTATGTTTATGTGAGTATAATCTTATTGTTCAGTATGTTTATGTGAGTATAATCTTATTGTTCAGTATGTTTATGTGAGTATAATCTTATTGTTCAGTATGTTTATTTGAGCATAACCTTATTGTTCAGTATGTTTATGTGAGTATAATCTTATTGTTCAGTATGTTATGTGAGTATAATCTTATTGTTCAGTATGTTTATGTGAGTATAAATCTTATTGTTCAGTATGTTTATGTGAGTATAATCTTATTGTTCAGTATGTTTATGTGAGTATAATCTTATTGTTCAGTATGTTTATGTGAGTATAATCTTATTGTTCAGTATGTTTATGTGAGTATAATCTTATTGTTCAGTATGTTTATGTGAGTATAATCTTATTGTTCAGTATGTTTATGTGAGTATAATCTTATTGTTCAGTATGTTTATGTGAGTATAATCTTATTGTTCAGTATGTTTATGTGAGTATAATCTTATTGTCCAGTATGTTTATGTGAGTATAATCTTATTGTTCAGTATGTTTATGTGAGTATAATCTTATTGTTCAGTATGTTTATGAGTATAATCTTTATTGTTCAGTATGTTTATGTGAGTATAATCTTATTGTTCAGTATGTTTATGTGAGTATAATCTTATTGTTCAGTATGTTTATGTGAGTATAATCTTATTGTTCAGTATGTTTATGTGAGTATAATCTTATTGTTCAGTATGTTTATGTGAGTATAATCTTATTGTTCAGTATGTTTATGTGAGTATAATCTTTATTGTTCAGTATGTTTATGTGAGTATAATTTATTGTTCAGTATGTTTATGAGTATAATCTTTATTGTTCAGTATGTTTATGTAAGTATAATCCTTAACCTTTCAGTAAATTGTTCAGTATAATCCTTAACATTTCAGTAAATTGTTCAGTATGTTTATCATGATCACCATCATGACCAACTGTGTCTTCATGACCCTGAGTGACCCCCCGTCCTGGAACAAGACTGTAGAGTGAGTTATTATTATTTATTATTATTATTATTATGGTTATAATGTGGGCGTTATGGACGCCTCTGATAAGACCTCGCCCACAGCCCACACTAGTAGGGCCGGCTAAATCCGGCCCTGGCTACTGCACAGTGGCATGAGTGATTCGGGGTGGGCATGAGTGATTCGGGGTGGGCATGAGTGATTCGGGGTGGGCGTGCTGTGTGCGCGTGCGTGTCGGCCGCAAATTCGTGCATGCAAGAAAAGCTATTTATTGCTATTATTGCTGTATTGCAGTTATTGGTTTATATAACCTTTACTGTACTAGGGTTATCTTCTTGAATTAATGTCTTGACATGAAATAATAATCCTGTCACCAACACATAGTGTTTTGTTTCCTTAGCACAATCATTATCAAATGGACTTCAGCTGTTCAGTTGCCTATAGAATCACAGCCAGGTATAAATTAGTTACCAATGTGTCTGCTGATCTGCAGAAGAGACCAGAGGTAACTTTTCAACGCTGTTTAGAAAATCCTTGTGGAAGTCCCCCCACAGAAACAAGCGCTATTGTTTTCACAGATTTACCTGCCAAATGATAATGATCTGGCAAGTTTACAAACAAAGGGTGAATGAAAAACCTCATTTGCATTATAATGGGTGATTAGTGCCCGCAAATCACCCATTAAAACTACAGTGAGTCCAGACCTCTCAAGCTCTCTCTAGAGGCTCTCTGCTCTTTGTCCTTTGTTTTCTCAAGTTCTTAGTCATGTTTTCAATGGGTGGGCCAGCTCTCTGTTTAGGTGGGCCGCGGCCCACCTCAGCCCACCCGTAGCTACGCCCCTGCTACTGCATACAAACAAACAATCAGCATAACTATGTTTGATTGACGTTGATCGACAGCAATACTGTAGAGGTTCCAGTGTTAAAAGTGTGTGTGTGTGTGTGTGTGTGTGTGTGTGTGTGTTTGTGTGTGTTTGTGTTTGTGTTTGTGTGCGTGTGCGTGTGCGTGTGCGTGTGTGTGTGTGTGTGTGCGTGCGTGCGTGCGTGCGTGCGTGCGTGCGTGCATCCAGGTATGTGTTCACAGGGATCTACACAGTTGAAGCGTTGTTAAAGCTGGTGTCCAGAGGGTTCTGTAGAGGAGACCACACCTTCCTGAGAGACCCCTGGAACTGGCTGGACTTCATGGTCATCTCTATGGCGTACTGTCACACACACACACACACACACACACACACACACACACACACACACACACCACACACACACACACACACACACACACACACCTGGAACTGGCTGGACTTCATGGTCATCACTATGGCGTACTGTCACACACACACACACACACAGACTCCCTTGGGGTCACTTGTGACATCTTAGTCTGTAGACTCACTTCCGGGATCCACCCTTTCCAGAGCTCGTACAGCTCCCAAAAAAATCAGGTGTCATTAGTAACTATCAGATTTGACAAAAATATGTTTAAATGAGCGAAAATCCACTTCTTAAAATTATCGTCACTTGTGGGGTCCTTTCTTAGGCTCCACCCACTTCTCCTCTCTTTTGACTTATGAAACCCTCCTCTCTTTTGACTTATGAAATCCTCTAGTTTTCTTACACACTTGACTTAGGATAGTCACTTGTCAGAGCCTATTTGGCAATACTCCAATTTTGACTCATTAATGTTCATGAAATATTCATTGCGAGTCAAAAGTAGTGGTAAAAGACAAGACAGACCAAATCACATCCTCTACTTTTTATAAATGTATAATTTACGTGTACGATTTTGTGATGAAAAAGATGACCTGTTCCCTAACTATGGAAGGAACTCCCACAATAGGGCACCCGCTGCCAGCCGTTCGTCCGACACAAAATTCCACAACATTAAAACATCAGGGGGAGATCGGCCAATAGCGTCTCGGTGCGGTCTCCCCCCCTAGAAAATTCCACCCGTCGGAAACCCCACCTAAAACATTAGAAAAATTCTAGACCAATGGGCGTGCGAGGGGGAGAATTGTCTACGCCCCGACCAATCGCGTGGCACGGGTTCCCCGGGCTATAGGATCAAGGTTCAAGGTTCAAGGTTACTTTATTTAGTCATGTGAGAGAAATTTGTCTTGGACATACAGACTTGCAGCAACAAGTAAGACAATGCAGGACAATACAATACAGTACAACACAATAGTAGTGACTCGTGCACCCCATCAGGCTTGCATAGCACCTTCCATAAGTAGTGCTTCGTTAAGTAGTAGTAAGAATATAAATAGAATAAATACAGCGGTACCAAAAAACTAGTACAGTTCCAGCAGCATCATAGCAACATTCACAGTCTTCTCCTTCCTCCCCTTGCCCCCTCTGCAAGAGAGTTATTGAGGAGTGAAATGGACATAGGTACAAAAGAGTATTTAATTCTATTATATCTCCATTTTGGAGCCTCGTACCTCCTACCTGACGGCAGTAACCTAAACTCAGGGTACAGTATATGAGAGGGATCAGACACAGTTTTCTTTGCCTGCCCTTGGGTGGCTTGCTCAAAAATGGTCTGTGGGGTGTTGGGAGGTGTTGACATCCCCATAATCTTCCCCGCCGTTTTAGCCAGTCTCAGGAGTTCTGACTTAAACTTAACCGTCAGGTTTCCAAACCAATTGGCGATACCGTATCTCACTATCACAGCTACTCAATTGGAGTAACACAGGCAACACAGTTTTGACACCATCACAGAAGATCCGCAAGCTCATATTGCACCAAACTTCACAAGATAGTTGCTTACTACTACCGCAATGTTCTTAGCCACTAATTGCGCTCCTACTGCGTCCACAGCGGCTAATATACCTAAGTAAATTAATTCCTCGGACTATCGTGATGTCAAAAAGCTACGGTCCAGACCTAGCACAACTGGGTGCAACTCTACCAGAGCCATAGAGAAAGGCAGAGTTGCACCATACAGAAAGGCAAATAACCCAGAGCTGCGACATCTCCGTTCACTTCCATGGAAAGGTGTAATGGCGGCTGCTCTACATACTTTTATTCAGCATTGGGACAGCTATCTGTGACAAGTTCTCAGGCGACAGCCCAGATTTAATTCTCTGAAACCACTTAATCCATGTTGCATGGGCACGGCCGCTGTACCACTTTACTTTAAATAGTTTTGTAGTATGCCTAATAGTATCCATGTTACACGAGCATGGCCGCTGTAAATCACGCTTTACTACTGCCCGTAACATCGTCCCCTCCCCTTCCTTCATTCATTGTAGCCGTAAGCTGACCAATTTTGTTTTCCGTGGAGTTGGACAAGAAAGCGACCATCACTTTCGATCGTCGCGGGCTCGCGGACCTGAGTTTTATTTTTCTACGATGGTGCGGGATAGTCCTGTGCTTACAGCGAGACCTATGCACCGTCAGACGCATGACCGCGCCAGAATTTATTGTCGAGCGGTGAAAGTGTGTGTTTTTGTGTAGGAGATTTGAGCGCACACAGGACACAAAATCTCCCATCGTAATGCAGACGTGTGGTTTTGAAAACGTGACTGCATGTATCCATGCAGCAATTTGCGTGCATGCTTACTGTGTGCTTGCGTGGCCAATATCAAGTACATGCATACACGTTTAAGCAGTGGTCGGTGGTCCCCGCACTGATGTTGCCTGTATGGAGCAGTCTGTCATCAAGTTGATAGATTGATTAGGTCGACAATAATTATAACCAATGACGGTTGTTGTGTAGGAATGAAGAGACGAGGTCAGCGGCAGCCCCAGGAAAATACAACTTCATTTTAGTAGCCTAAAGCAGGGCTTTTCAACAGGTGGTCCGTGGACCTCCAGTGGTCCATGAGAGGATTCCAGGTGTTCCGCAGGCTAAATTATGGAAAGTTGGTTAACTAGATGTAACTCTATGAGAGCATAAAAATGAAACTAAATGTACCTTTGCAGTTGCAGGTCCATTTGGTTTCATGTTTACACTCTCAAAAAATAAAATATTCATCATGTGCATTACACAACGACAAAATGTAAAAGATTAATGGTCATTTTGATCTGTACGTTTGATTATTTTGTTTTCTCCAAAATCCAGCCTGGAATTGTGGACAAAAGCAAAACAAATATAGGTGTAGTTTTGGAGTCTGTGGGGCTAAAATGTCATCAAATGGTGGCCCGGGGCTCAAATTATGAATAAATAATAAAAGGTTGAAAACCACTGGCCGAAAGGAATTAAATAATTGTGAGGCCAGCATGTTTGTGGAGTAGACCTGCAGCTTTAGTGGCAAGTCCATGTGGTCTGTGATTCAAGCTTGGCTGGTTGGGCCAATATACGAATGGATCAGCATAATAATAACAATAGGCTAATAATAATAATAGGTAATAAGCTCATAAGCAGCTAAATCAGGGGTGGACAATTATTTTTTCCCAAGGGGCCAAATGAGATACAGAAAATATTGTGGAGGGCCGGGCTTAAAGGCTGTACTAAATTCTGCATAATATTAATTTAATTTCTATATAAAAGTAGTAAATGACAGTGTTTTGACACTCTAATAAGAGTATTATCATTCTTATTATGCAATGAAAAAGTGTGGTTGTTAGGGTAAGGGTAAATTTGGATTAAAATTGTCATTTAGCTGGGGACCCCCTGGAAGTCGTGTTGTGAGCTTTCAGATTGCGGGTACAAACTAATGGGTCTATGTGTTCCATTTGTACACTACAGTAGTTACAGACCGATAAGGGTGCATTTGTTTCCAAACTATCATTTATATATTTTGCACAGAACAACAGGCCTACAGCCAGTCAGTTGGAAAGCCTCACTGCATGTCGCAGCTGCGGTCATGTGCAACCTGTTTCAGATTGATTGAGACACTAGAAAGAAACTACTAGGCAAATGTGTTTGCATGTATGCTATGTCCTGCTATGGCAAACGTTCAGGGCAGGTCAGATCCAGGCAAACCAGTAGTGGTGTATACTAGGGCTTAATTTGCCCTTCGAACATCGAACAGCAAATTCAGGCCGAGCTTCGAAGCATTGAAAACAATGCATTTCCAACTGCAGTAACAGCGCGTTTGACAGCGAGTTTCTGACCCCTCGATGTCGCACATCTACTAGATGGGGGGGGGGGGGGGGAGGAGTTAAATAAATAAATAAATGCGAATGGTTCGGGATCATTAATATTCGTTCGCGTGGCGACCTTAGCGAGCGAGTGGTTCGAATTTCGAGCTTCGGTATACAGCCTTACAAACCAGCACAAATAAAATCTGTCCTAAACCAGCAGGGCCAACCAGAAGCCATAGTCAGCTCAGAAAGCAGAATAAATGACATTCAAAAGCTCACTTGGGTTACTTGCAGGTGTGTTGATTTAATTATTTCATTAGTAGCCTACTATTGGGTGTAATGGGTTGTATTTATGTATTTTATTGCGTAGGATAATATTAGGACAAATAGGTAAGTATGGTAGAAGTGTTTGTTTTGGTTTAACTTGCCGACTATATCTTCATCAATCAGTTCCACACAGCGTGTCACTGTCCTGCATGATATATCATGCAGGACAATATAATTTGGACAAGTTTGGCAAGCCAGATTAAAAGGCTTAACAGGCTGCATGTGGGCCCCGGGCCGCAGTTTGCCCATGTCTGATTTAGACAGTAAATGAACTGAAAAATGAGTGCTGATTCTAAAATAACAGAAAGCTATGTGACAAAAATGTTTAGGGGGGAAGGGACTAATGGAGAAGAGATCCAGAAGAAATAAAAGACATGCCATTGTATGCTTGACTGCATACTGAAAATATAAGCTCAACACATAGTGAGCTTGTACATTGGCTATGTTGAACATGGAAACAACAGTAAAATCAGCTATGACAATGCCCTCAAGCTCTGCCAACATTCTTGTCTACTAAATCCCCCCACCCTGAGATGACTTGGAATTGTAGGAATTCAGTTGAGATATTACATTGTGTTTTCAAATATGGTGAAAACAACAGATCTACAAGCGCACGTGTTGCAGAGGCGACACATTGTAGGCTTGCAGATCAGCTAATCTTAAGGAATAATTTCATGGTACTCACTACTATTACAATTCCTCTTATGTCCAAAAATTAAGTTGCCTTTGACGAAAGATGCAGTGTTGCAAAGTGTACAAAAATACTTGACTCAACATTTTCCACATTGGAGAGAGCACAGGTCGCCTCAGTCTCATGTGAACACCCCAGACAGGCTTCTGCTGTTTTTGCTAATTAACGACCCAATCAATGCAGTGCAAGGGTGGGGGTTATTCTCCCACTCTCCTAGGGTATTATGATGCCGGTCGTTAATTAACTGGGGGAGAGGGGGGGGTGCTCTCTCCTGCAGCAACTCTACTCTACTCACTGAACTGATCAAACTGGATCTACTTAAATAAGAAGTTCCCTTTATTGAAATACGGAATGCACCAGCTTGATTATATAATAATCCATTTTATTATGTTATTTGGATACCCATAAGAATCATACAAATTGAGTTTGAGACCCCTGTCCTACTGCGTGTTCCATGCTGAAAAATTTCTGTTAAAATGCTTCATTATGGTAAGGTAAGGTGTGCACTTCACCCCACTGTAGAGTATGTGCATGTGCACATCTTGTAACCAGTAGGACTGGAGGATTTCCCAAATCACACAAATCACTTACTATACCTTTTAAATGATTGTAGTGGGTCAGTGGGCCTAATGTTTTAACAATGTTTGGCTCTGAGATGTAGTGGAGTATAATTTCTTGTAATCAATGCACCTGCACAGTTCAACTCAGAGCATAAGCTGTTGAAGAGATCAGACCAACTTTACACACAGCTTCAGTGTATACTGTATACTATATAATATGTTTCTGTTCTATAAATGGAACAGAAAAATATATGGTCTATAAATGGAACCAAATGGACATATCATCTAACCTGACACAATGATGTTCATAATTAATTAGGGATGTATACAGTCAAGATTCCCTGGAATCCAATTTGAGAACCACTGTGTAAAACAGCATTAATAATAGGAATATTTCTACACAACAGCTTGGAAGCTAGTTGACTCAATACTAGCTCTGTAGAATATCAGCATTATGTTCGTACTTACTCCAAATAGTCTTAGGCCGTTTCTCAATTCTACCCTTGTCCCTCGCCCTTGGCCCTAACCCTCGCTGATGCGCGTTCCCGTGAAAAAGTAGTGTTATCCCAATTCTCTTAGCAAGGGACGAGGGGAAGGGCTAGGGCGGGGATTTTACCCCTTGAAACGGAGCCAAACGGCGACCCGACTTAAAACCAAGGGACATCACAGAGTGCGGAAGTCAGACGCGGTAAGAAGTGCTTTTTTCTTCTACGTTATAGAAAAATATGACAATAGCCGATGCTATTCCAACGTGTTATCAATCTGCATTGCGAAATATCGCAATCTCTAGAAGTGGTTAATGTTTACCTAATGTGAACTAACGATACGGGCCGACGCGCTGCATTTCTACAGCGTTGGTCGCTCGCTATACAACTTGACTGTATTATCAGCTGTATCGGCTTTACTATTTTCTGGTGCTCGTGGTCAAAGAACTCTTTCTTCTGCAAGCTAACAGCACGTATCAGTCCGACCTCGACACCCATTACGATGTCAACATTCTGTAGTTTTGAACTATTATTACGTGCATGATGCTGCTTAATATTGGCTACTCGGTATGATATGTTATGCAAATCCGCATGTCCTGACCGCTCTGTCATGTGTGGATGGACGCACAAACGATCCCTGAATGTTGTAGCAAGTTGTAAAAGTTGCAAAACGTATTATAAATGATGTTTTTTTTTTTTCTTCCTGCAGGCAAACCAGCTATGGAACAGACTGCAAGCTACTGTGCAACCTGGAGATGAATTCAACAGCATTGAATGTTGTTGAATTTGAAATGTTTCATCCATACTGTACAAAGCACAACACTAGCTTGTCATAACATATGAAATGATTGAAAATGACTCCAGTTATGAATCACTTCTTAATTATGTTAAAAACAATAAACAGTGACCCCAGGCCCTTAATTCTATACTGTACATTGTTTTCCTTTTTCTAACCCTGTATGGCATTTTGCATAGTAGGCTACAATTACAATTCAGGCATTGAGTAGATGATGAATGTCTTACAGCTAGCAAGAACACCTGGTTAATAACTGTCCAAGAATCATTAATATAATATATAACTGTAGAGAGCTGTAATGTACAGCTGTGGTGAAGGTCCCTCAAATGGACACTAATTTGCCTGTGGACCCCGAAGGAATATGCTAGAGGATCCCATAAGGGAAGATATTTATTTAACTCTGAGAAACAGACATAAAGGTCCATTTGGTTCCTATAATTTTCATTAAGCAACCCCCTGGAACTCCTCAAGTGGGGCCTGGGGACACGGTTGAATTAACAAAATGAACCCTTATCCCTGTCTGTAACTCAGAGTAAACAAATGGTCCATAGAGTAATGCATGTCAAACTCGGGGTCCTTAAAGTAAAACGATTTGAGAATCACTGCTAAAGCCTTCTTTTATTGGTCCATGGGCAAATTCGTTTTTTGGGGGTCCTTGACATAAAGTTTGGGAACCAGTTGCCAATAGTGAGCTTGTAGATCAGCTATATTCTGAGAATATCACCTATATCATGGGGTACTGTATAAGGGGCAATCGATATCTAGGGACATTCCAATTCCTAGGGGGATGATTTATCCCCCTAACCCTTGGCACTCATTTTGTAGAGGCAAGGGGAAGGGACAAGGGACAAGGGCTACGGTTGAGGGTTAAGGGGTAGGGTTGAAAAAAGGAATTGAGAAAGGGCCTTAGTCTTCTAAGAAAGTGCAACCGTTGATGTATTCTAGCACACAGGTTTTTCTCGCAGTCTCTTCTTGTACTGTTGGATTCGCGATTTTATTTATGCAATAGGTCTGCTTATAAAGGTTCGTTCTGGTCGGATACTCGACTGGAACCATTTCTGTAAATATAAAAAATGAACGCGAACAGCAACGTCCACGTTCGTTTTTTATATGTGCATCAACGTGGTGAGCACGTCACCACAGAGGCATTTACCTTATAATGCAACATAACAGCACTACATATAGTATGTTTAATATATACGTGTTGATCTGGTTAAAGACACAAGAGTAATGTGGTCACACAGAGCTATACCCTGTTGTCTTCAATCGTTTCAGCAATGTGCATTACAATGCAGCGTTTGCTACTATTATCATGGGCAATTAGTCACTACGATGGATTCATGTATACATCAATATGGGGTGTGAAATGTGTACAATAGTATGTTCCAGCCAAATACTTGCTTCTTAAAGATGACTTGAATGAGATGAATATATATTTTAGTGTTAAAGAATATAGCTGGGGTAATTATAATTATTTTGATGTGAGGACTATGTCATGAATGAATGAATGAATGAATGAATGAATGAATGAATGAATGAATGAATGAATGAATTTTATTTGTGCATGCAGTAGGCCTACTAGTCAACTGAAAATACTGAATCTACACACCATGCATTATACTTAAGGCCAACTTGTTAATTTCATTTAGAGATGTACAAAACATTTACTTCTATAAAGCCAGAAGCAGCAAACCATAGTGAAAAGGAGAAATATACAGTACAAAGAGGGGAAAGTAGGTGGATTCTGTGCAAACTATCCTGAATGTACATGGCAATAACTGTATTAAACTGTAGGCTTATTCACATGCAAGTAAGGTCAAAATGTCACAAAACATAGCCAGCTTCTGCTATTTATACAGAGTGCAAATCTATGTGGTGTAAATTCTCCTGCATCATGATGCATGTTTAGCCTACATCAAATTCACAATTTCAACAGTGATAGGCGCAGCTTACCTCTGCATTTCATACAAAGAGCACTAGCTCTAACTAAACACATCAAACTGTAAATAGACTCATTTCACTATCTTATAGCAAACATAATGGTGGTGATGACAGCTGCTCTGTTTGTTGACCTCTGTCCCAGGCCATCATCTCACCAGGTTCAATCCTGCTCTCACCAGGGCCAGGCACCAGACTATCAGATTCTTGAGCTATTGTATTGCATAATTTATTTACTGTAGAAATATTCAATAAGTCAGTGTCTTAGACTGTTGCTTACTTTAGGCTGCATTTCATACACACAGCCTTAGTGTATATACTCTAAAAATGTCAGGCATGGTAAATCAATTGATTTAGAATCTGGTAGCGGTGATTATGATAAAATAGTAAGCATAGCTCTGATGTATTTAGGTACTCAGAATGAATAGCTTTTATAGCTGTGGCCTTTCCTGGCACTTAAATAAATAAAGCAATCATTGGGCCTTAGTAGGCCTATATGGATTAATGAGATGCCATTTACACTGCTAACCATTAAGCAATAACAGAACAACTAACCAGCACACTGATAAACAATGCTGGGTTAAAAAGCAATGTGTTAATTCTTATCTAAGCCTGCTGATATCCTGCACATTGACAGTAGAGCCAAACACCAATGTACAGTATACAGTTAATTGATTTAGCAATCATGTTTATTATTATGTTTTTATCTTCCCGCATGTCGTGGCCGAAAACAGTGATGTCATGACAGTATAAATCAGATTAGAAAGCATATACAGTTTAAACCTATGCCGAACTGTGGGCATAGGTTGCTTGAGTATAGTTAAAATGGGGTGACATGTACAGTATGTTATGCGTTCCATGCCAGCAGTGGGGATTGAACCACCCAACGTACATACAAGGGCATGTACGTCACTATGCCACTAGTTACACAGGGCTGTTGGTTCGAATCTCATCTGTTGCACGCAGGTCCGTCACACAACAGGAATAAACTGCTGCAGTGAAGCTGGACTCCTCTTTTTCCTCTCTTTCTCTCGGACTCCTCATTTTCCTAAAATCTATGTGGTGTAAATCCCCCCGCCTGCCGAATGGCCCCCAGCTTGCGTGGCTACTCACTCCCAATCGTCCATCATAATCTGAAGATCACGTCTTCATTCATACTCCAACTTAGCCCGTAGTAGAACTTACTTTAGCACATGTCTACCCTCAAAATCCCTATAGGCTTATGCAAAGGCAATTTATTGCGAACGCATTGAGCCACTTACTATGTCACAGAGCACGGAATATTACTGCACTAACAATCTTAGACTGATGACAGTTACTGTACTCCACCACAGATTACTATTGCAACTCATTTCATGTAGTATTACCAATGTGTTGGCTTTGCTTAATGCAATTCACTCAAGTCTGTCTCCCTGCATGTTAAAAACATATAACTTATGTGGTTGTCCAGAACTGACAATCTAATCAATATTCTCACATTTGGGATTTCCAATACACGCTGTGAAGCTCACAGCTTGTCCACCATTGGTTCACAAAGTGAGGGATCCCAATGGAGGGTATGCGCAATTGCGTTGATCAGCCACAGTGTCACATGACCAAAGTATAAGTACTATTCCAGTTGTTCTCAACCTTTTCTCTTTCGTGCCAATATGTACTGTATGTACACTACAGTATGTGTAGAGTCAGCTGGGGAATTAAGGCTACTGCAGGGCTGTCAACCTTGACAAATTTCTATGAATACACCTGGCACATATGCGTCCCACACTTGCGCGCACACACGCTTTGCCCGGGGCCCTGGGCACGGCATTTTTTGTGACAGGATGCTATGCATGATCATGGCCGCGGGAACTATTTTACAGTAGCAGGGGCTGAGCATGGAAGCGGGGGTGCGCAAAAATGTGCGTGCATGCGTTTCATCACGCGCATTTTCGCGTGTTAAAGTGCCCTTTAATTTCCCTCTCCACACACAAGTTATATGAACAAATTGACAGACAAGATGCCTATACTGTGAAACAGCATATTAATTAGGCCTGGCCTACATAAATCACTTGTTTTGAACATATAGGCTGAATGAATAGGCCTACAGAATCCTCACGCAGGATATATAATCACAACAAACGCCCGACAGCAACACAAACTCAAACAACTGACAGTTCCAAACCCATCATAAAAGGGCATATGCCTATTTAGTCCACATGAGATTTAGCAAGGCACAAAAAATATAAAGGCTAAACAGAGGAGCTGAGGTCTAGTAGGAGGTATATTTTTATAAGTCCCAACAGCAACGAGTTGACAGCGCAGCGCGCTTGGGTTCGGCGACCCGTGTGTTCACATCATCATCACACAGCCCTCCCCGTCAGTATATACGAACAGAACATAATACATAATATCTCACATTAACTTTCAGCAGCAGGCAGCAGTTCAGTTGGCACGGCGGCCATGTGCATGATACAGAACATTCCACACAATAAATGTAGTACATTGCACTAATGCAGAATTATTGTTGTGTTTTACGGTTAAGATTTATAAATCTCTGTGTCTCTGGTCCCAGCTGCATCTGCATCTTAGACATATGATGAGGCTAAAGCCATATGAACTCCCCAGAAATAAAATTGTTAGGTAATTCGACCAAGCATCATTTCACTAATATGCACCACAAAGCTGGGACAATATTCCATACCATTAGGAAACCAAACTATAACTATAGCTATAGCTAAACTCAAGTTTAAAACATTATATAGCATTGCTTTTACTCACACTTATATTGGTTAAGTATTTCTTGCCTGGGCTTTAAAATTAGCTGTACAGTACTTACAGTATGTGTGAAAGATGCTATACAACAGAGCACCTACTTGCTCAGACTTGCTCAGACAGAGTTAATAGTCCACCAATAAATTTAAGTGTGAATGTCAAAATACACTTCAGTGACTATAAAAGTAATGAACATACTCATGAACATGAACTCATTCTAGTCTCACTCTTGAACAGGGCTCAATGCTTAGGATTTTTCCAAGTAGGCTACTATTTTACAATATCAATATATTCACATAGCCAGGTCGACTGAAAGCCGACCATCAATTATGCAAATGAGCCCGGGCCGTCGCGGGTATTGTTTCGGTCGGGTATTGCAACTCTATACAATAGCCCATATTGTTATACTAATGACAATGTGAAAGGGTCCCCCAAATCTTAAGGCCGACTCTGCTTGTAGCAGGCGAATTGTAGCCTAATAGAAATGACAATGATCCGACGGCAAATCAGCCAATGATGGTAAGAATACACAGTGTTGTGCGTCCGAGCGCGCACGTGCATCGTGCGTTATTTATGATTAATCACGGGATAGCGGCACACGGGCGTGAGGCAAAAGGTTGCTGCGCAGACAGTATATGATTCAAATACACGCACAGCGCAGGAAGGTTATAACAACCAACATCAACAGCTTTAGTAGCTCATTCAACGTGTTGGAGAGAAGCGCAGCGTGTTGGCTGTCTGCTCTGATGCTGTGTGCTGCTGACAGAGCAGAGGGAGGGGCGGGGCGGTGAGCAAGGAGAACAGATCTCCAAGCTAAGGATGCCTCGAGCCTCAACACGTTGATAGCTTGTAGATCTGCTCTATTTTAGCGAACAACACCGCCGTACTATAGTAATGTAAATTTCGGTATAACTCATAGAATGTGCACTTGTCATGTCTCTATCACAGCTGAATGGCCAAATGCTCTACTCGCACCGGTGCTATGAACGTTTTAATCACAAATGCGAGCCTGTCGAGCCCTGCTCTGAGCGAAATAGAACGCAAGAAAAGTGGCGTTCACTCACGCCAGAAATGAACGAGTTCACATCGCCGTTCTTCAAGCAGATAGAGGGTCCGTTCCGTTCAAGTTCCTTAAAAATACGGGTACAACTCTGCCTCTCAATGCGCTGAACGAGGCGACATCAATGTGACTTTTATTAGGCTTTTTTTTTCGCCGCCTCGTCCTGATCGCGCAGCAGCCCAGCCTTTCGAAACCCGTTCGTGATCGTGGATGGATGTTTTGACACTTTTCCACGCAGTCAGGACCCACTGCCAGACTTCAGAAAAAGTTGCTTTCCGCATGCGACCAGTTTTGGTGAAAGATTTCTCGCCGCTAGTCATCCAAGCCTGTTTTCAAAGTGGCGAAGTGCCACTTACCAGGGGCTGCAGGTGCTTCGTTGTGCCCCCAGGAATCACGGCTGATATACAGTAGCTTACCACAGCACAATATCCATGAATCCTCACACCAAAATTACAAACCGAAATTGTGGGTTCAGTTCAAGACACTTTTTCCCGACGGTTGAAATGGCAATACGACCGCGAAAATGGCCTTTTTCACACTGCACAGGTTCCCGTTCACGCTCACGGTTCTGTTACTCATGCTACGAAAATGATGCCATCATGCATTGAAACGTCTTCAAATCATGAATTTTGCCGCAACAGAAGGAGAACAGGTTGAAAACTGTATTTAACTTACAAAGTGACACATTACTTTACCTGTCACGGAGTTCAAGAGGGTTGTACGTTCGGAGTCAAGAATTGTTTGCAGAGTTCGTGCTCCTCGCGCCTGTATGCAATTCTCAATTCTCCGATTGCATCAGAAACATGGAGTATAGACAGAGTTACGACAACTCCGTCCACTTCATGGGGCCAGTCCAATGGCGGCTCTTCTACTTATTGAATAGACAATGGGGACAACCTGAGCTTCAATATTCTTAAATCCCTTTATTTTAGATACATAAACATAAAACTAGGCTACGGAGTCTTTAGTAGTTACTCTACAAGAGGCGACTTTAAAACAGTTGTCGCACGTATGCCCTATAATAGCTGTTATTTGCGCTACCCTCATTGAAATTCCAGTTTGTATGAACAGCAGCTCGTGCGCTCACTTTCGGACCCCTCAATGTCGCAACACTTCTACTAGATGGTTGTGGACCGTCAGTACAGTGGACGAGTTCTCCCAAAGGCTCACTTGTGTAACCCAATGTGCGTTAGCCCACTCATCTTGTGAAGTCCGTTTGGCTCCACCCCTAGGTGTGTGTAGAACACACAGATTCTGCAGTAGCATGGTCGATCCTCCAGGGGGGTCCGCGAGCACAAACACACACACACACACACACTCGAATCTAAGAAAAATCGCACTTATAAATTCCGACCTAAAAATCACACCATAGCACCATGTGGGCATAATAACTTGATTTAAACAAAAAAAACTTGTGGCGTCCAGTTTTTGGATTTCACAAGTCAAACGGACTTCACAAGATGAGTGGGCTAACGCACATTGGGTTACACAAGTGAGCCTTTGGGAGAACACACACACACACACACACACACACACACACACACACACACACACACGCACACGCTTGCTGACTTACTTGTAGTGAGTGTAAAAATGAAACCAAATGGACCCGCAAGGATCTATTTGGTAGAGTAGAGTAATAATACACTGGTATATCCATATATTTATTCATTTATTTTTATTTACTGATATTGGTGTGTGTGTGTGTGTGTGTGTGTGTGTGTGTGTGTGTGTGTGTGTGTGTGTGTGTGTGTGTGTGTGTGTGTGTGTGTGTGTGTGTGTGTGTGTGTGTGTGCAGGTATCTGACAGAGTTCGTTGACCTTGGTAATGTTTCTGCCTTGAGAACGTTCAGAGTCCTGAGAGCTCTGAAGACGATCACTGTGATCCCAGGTAACCGCACACACACACACACACACACACACACACACACACACACACACACACACACACACACACACACACACACACACTGAAGGCTTCGGGAACAGGGGCGGTGACGTCACTGCGCAGGTCTATAGAACTCTAATGTGTCTGTGCTCTCTTCCAATCAGTGAGCAGTAACAGCGGTCATGTGACTGTGCTCTCATCCAATCAGTGAGCAGTAACAGCGGTCATGTGACTGTGCTCTCATCCAATCAGTGAGCAGTAACAGCGGTCATGTGACTGTGCTCTCATCCAATCAGTGAGCAGTAACAGCGGTCATGTGACTGTGCTCTCATCCAATCAGTGGCTGTGTTTCAGGGTTGAAGACCATCGTGGGAGCTCTCATCCAATCAGTGAAGAAGTTGGCTGATGTGATGATCCTGACCATCTTCTGCCTGTGCGTCTTCGCTCTGATTGGTCTACAGCTCTTCATGGGAAACCTGCGGCAGAAATGTGTCCTCTGGCCAATCCCAGGAAACCACTCCTTATATGGCAACGCCACAGGAAGTGACACGTTCTTGACAGGAAGTGACACGTTCTTTAGCAACGGGACCGAGGATGGAAATATCACGCTGGACTTCCATGCATACATCAACGACCCTGGTAGTGTTGTCCAGGGCTATTATAGTTATGGATTCTTCATTTTAGTTAGTTTTGACATTTTATTTTCTAATTCAGTTTTAGTTAGTTTTTAGAGCAGGTTTGCTAGTTTTTATTTAGTTTTATTTTGGTGAAAATATTTAGTTTTAGTTTTAGTTAGTTTCAGTTTAGTTATATTTTTTTTTCTTTTTTTTCTTCTCTGCTTTGGTTGTCAGGTATAGGATTTAAAAAGTGTGAAACGGTTGGTATTCAACCCTTGCTTTGAGTTTCTTAGTAGATTGAACACAAGAACACAATTTTTACCGCCAGTGTTTATGGAACTCAGTAGTTGATAGAAGATCTAGAAGCATCTCCTCCTCATGCTGGTTTTTCTGAGAGCGTACAAATGAAACCAAATGGACCCACTAGGGTCCATTTGGTTTCATTTGTACGCTCTCAGAAGCTTTTTAAAAACTAAAACTAAGGGTATTTTAGGTATAATTTCATTACTCCAACCTAATAATCCCAATATGTATTGTATCTGTATTGGTTGTAATCAGTGATTAGCCTTTACAACAAGGTAGTGTACGGCGCGCGCTGATATAGGATGTCCACTTCCTGTTGGAAACTTGGCTCTTTATAACATGAGTTCCACATTGATGAACAGCATCTATTAAATATAAAATAGATACTGGCGGTGGGTTAGGGTTAAATAGAATAGATACTGGCGGTGGGTTAGGGTTAAATAGAATAGATACTGGCGGTGGGTTAGGGTTAAATAGAATAGATACTGGCGGTGGGTTAGGGTTAAATAGAATAGATACTGGCGGTGGGTTAGGGTTAAATAGAATAGATACTGGCGGTGGGTTAGGGTAGTTTAAGCCTCTAAATGATTACATTGTACATGTAATCCCAATCTGTAATATAAATGTAATCCAATGTGTAATCCTTTTGACAGACAACTATTACCATCATGGAGGAGCTCCTCTGCTGTGTGGAAACGCTTCTGATGCAGGGTGAGTAAAACACAGGGTTTAATAGTAAGATACTACAGCACAGGGTTTAATAGTAAGATACTACAACACAGGGTTTAATAGTAAAATACTCCATTACAACACAGGGTTTAATAGTAAGATATTACAACACAGGGTTTAATAGTAAGATACTACAACACAGGGTTTAATAGTAAGATACTACAACACAGGGTTTAATAGTAAAACACTCCATTACATCTGATGCAGGGTGAGTAAAACGCAGGGTTTAATAGTAAGATACACCATTACATCTGACACAGGGTTTAATAGTAAAACATATAATTACATCTCATGCAGGGTGAGTAAAACGCAGTGTTAAATAGTAAAATACACCATTACATCTGATACAGGGTTTAATAGTAAGATACACCATTACAACACAGGGTTTAATAGTAAAACATTCCATTACCTCTGATGCAGGGTGAGTAAAATGCAGGGTTTAATAGTAAGAAACACCATTACATCACAGGGTTTAATAGTAAAACACTCCATTACAACCAATCTCCACATATGGAGCTGAAGTTCAGTTAGTTGATCTGACCTCATCAAACCCTGTGCACTCAGACTCACTCCTTATATGTTCTGTACAGAATCCCTTCCATATGTTTATCTGACCTCATCAAACCCTGTGCACTCAGACTCACTCCTTATATGGTCTGTACAGAATCCCTTCCATATGTTTATCTGACCTCATCAAACCCTGTACACTCAGACTCACTCCTTATATGGTCTGTACAGAATCCCTTCCATATGTTTATCTGACCTCATCAAACCCTGTGCACTCAGACTCACTCCTTATATGGTCTGTACAGAATCCCTTCCATATGTTTATCTGACCTCATCAAACCCTGTGCACTCAGACTCACTCCTTATATGGTCTGTACAGAATCCCTTCCATATGTTTATCTGACCTCATCAAACCCTGTGCACTCAGACTCACTCCTTATATGGTCTGTACAGAATCCCTTCCATATGTTTATCTGACCTCATCAAACCCTGTACACTCAATACACAATCCATATATGGCCAGTCCAGAATTCCTAGTATGATTCTTAATGTAATTAACAGTTATGACTCGTTTGGTTGGGCGTACCTGGCTCTGTTCATTATAATATATGTTAATGATGTTAATGATGTTAATTAACAGTGTGTTAATTAACAGGGTGTTAATGATGTTAATGATGTTAATTAACAGTGTGTTAATTAACAGGGTGTTAATGATGTTAATGATGTTAATTAACAGTGTGTTAATTAACAGGGTGTTAATGATGTTAATGATGTTAATTAACAGTGCGTTAATTAACAGGGTGTTAATGATGTTAATGATGTTAATTAACAGTGCGTTAATTAACATGGTGTTAATGATGTTAATGATGTTAATTAACAGTGTGTTAATTAACAGGGTGTTAATGATTTTAATGATGTTAATTAACAGTGCGTTAATTAACAGGGTGTTAATGATGTTAATGATGTTAATTAACAGTGCGTTAATTAACAGGGTGTTAATGATGTTAATGATGTTAATTAACAGTGTGTTAATTAACAGGGTGTTAATGATGTTAATGATGTTAATTAACAGTGTGTTAATTAACAGGGTGTTAATGATGTTAATGATGTTAATTAACAGTGTGTTAATTAACAGGGTGTTAATGATGTTAATGATGTTAATTGTCTCCACCGAAGGTGGTGACTATAAAACGCCCTCTGTCCGTGCACGCAGCCCGTCCGTGCCCTGGATCTGTCCGTCCCATGACGTCATGACGACGTCATAGTTGACACACTAGTACTAGTACACGTTCAAACCTGAGCCCAGACGGTGGAGACCTGTGCCAGGTCTCTGTCCGTGCACGTAGCCCGTCCGTGCCCACGATCTGTCCGTCCCATGACGTCATGACGACGTCATAGTTGAGCTAGGAGGGCTTTGGGCTAGGAGGACCCTTGAGGCTCCTGAGATGACGTCGAGATAGGGGGGGCTGATCTAGGAGGACCCCGGACCCCTTTGCAATATGCACACGTTCAAACCTGAGCCCGGACGGTGGAGACCTGTGCCCCATAGGGGCACAACTCTAGTTGGTTCTGTTTCAGTTTGTAACTTGCATGAGCAGAGCGGGAGCAAGGTAAGCGATCGGTGCGCCGTCGGTCCAAGGTGGGCGGTCCCTCAGGGTACTCCTATTGGCCGAATGATGTAATAGTGACGTAACTAAAATACCTTTATAGCTAATGTCATGAGTATTGGCCAGCTCCGCTCACGCACTAGAAGGTCATGGCCTACTTGTGCACAGTGCGAAAGTTGCCACTCTAAGTGCTGTTCTAGTTTGGTCAAAGCTTTTCATTTCTCTCCTCCAATCAGAGAGATTGTGGTCGTTGTTTATCTCTTCAATCAAACTGCCCTGGTTTAAATGTTCCGTCTTATGAAATCAAACTTCAACAGACTATGTGAGAATCTTTGGCATGCATTGATCGGTATGGACATATAAGGACCACAGATGTGGTCTAAGAGTGTGAAAATGTGCTTTTCAATTCACCTGCCCTTTAACACCATTGAAGTCATTGATCGTTCGTTTTGGTTGTTACTACGAACAGTTGAAACAGAAGAGTCCTGAATGATCATGTTTGTTTAGCAACAGAGACTTATGCACAAACAAAAAAAGAAAAAACAAAAAACATCACACAGCTGCCCACTGTCATGAGTATTATCTACTGGAGGTGTCATGAGTATTATCTACTGGAGGTGTCATGAGTATTATCTACTGGAGGTGTCATGAGTATTATCTACTGGAGGTGTCATGAGTATTATCTACTGGAGGTGTCATGAGTATTATCTACTGGAGGTGTCATGAGTATTATCTACTGGAGGTGTCATGAGTATTATCTACTGGAGGTGTCATGAGTATTATCTACTGGAGGTGTCATGAGTATTATCACCTGGAGGTGTCATGAGTATTATCTACTGGAGGTGTCATGAGTATTATCTACTGGAGGTGTCATGAGTATTATCTATAGAGGTGTCATGAGTATTATCTACTGGAGGTGTCATGAGTATTATCTACTGGAGGTGTCATGAGTATTATCTACTGGAGGTGTCATGAGTATTATCTACTGGAGGTGTCATGAGTATTATCTACTGGAGGTGTCATGAGTATTATCTACTGGAGGTGTCATGAGTATTATCTACTGGAGGTGTCATGAGTATTATCTACTGGAGGTGTCATGAGTATTATCTACTGGAGGTGTCATGAGTATTATCTACTGGAGGTGCCATAGTATTATCTACTGGAGGTGTCATGAGTATTATCTACTGGAGGTGTCATGAGTATTATCTACTGGAGGTGTCATGAGTATTATCTACTGGAGGTGTCATGAGTATTATCTACTGGAGGTGTCATGAGTATTATCTACTAGAGGTGTCATGAGTATTATCTACTGGAGGTGTCATGAGTATTATCTACTAGAGGTGTCATGAGTATTATCTACTGGAGGTGTCATGAGTATTATCTACTAGAGGTGTCATGAGTATTATCTACTGGAGGTGTCATGAGTATTATCTACTGGAGGTGTCATGAGTATTATCTACTGGAGGTGTCATGAGTATTATCTACTGGAGGTGTCATGAGTATTATCTATAGAGGTGTCATGAGTATTATCTACTGGAGGTGTCATGAGTATTATTGCTTCATCAGGCTCAGGACAGACGGTGCTAATGTCTGAAGGGGAGGGGCTTGTGTGTGGTGAGGCAGCGTTTTAGCCAATCACAGCACAGCAGTCTCCAGCAGATTCCTAATGACCCAATGGAGTGGAGGTGAGGTGGAGTAAGATTCTGTTTCTAAACAAATCTGTTTAAAAAATCATTAAAATTCCTCTATTATCTTTAACTTTTTAACCCTCTTTTAGAACAGAGCCAGTTCGAGTATACCAAAGGTATTTGCGTGGGAAAGGGGCCTCAGTGTTCATGTGTACGCTGTCTTTCTCTCAGGCCAGATGACGAGAGGAGCTGCGTTTGTACCATTGTTATTAAGACCTGGACTGAAGTATGGATAGAGTCTCTCAGTGAAGGAACATCCTGTGTAAGAGTAGAGGTGAACTCTGGTCTCCACGTCATAAAAGGAGACCAGACCCTCCTCATAATCCACAAACACTCCCACTGTCTGGAGATTCTCTCTGACAGGGAGAACGACATCAGGGCGAGCCAGAGCCTTGTACTCATTTCCATTCCTCAACCATATAGTCCAGTAACCATTTCTGGGATTCAGTGTGATGTCTCCCTCCCTGTCGATGGACTCTCTGGCCACTCCTACATCCCAGTCAGTCTTCCCTCCAACCCTGACCTCGTAGTAGAACCTTCCAGAGGAGAACCCTTGTTTTCCTAACACACTGACACATGGGTAGAATCTCTCTTTCATTTGGGGGAGATTTTTCTGTGTGTTTCCAGGACTCACTTGTTTTCCATCCTCAGTCAGGGCGAGTGAGGGGTGTGCTGTATCAGGGTCCAGAGTCACATGCACAGAGTATTGCTGAATCCTCCTCATCTCAGAGTCACACAGTTCCTCCATCTCTTCACTGGCTTTTGTTTTGGTCTTTCCCAAGTTATTGCCAATGTTTTAGTGCTTATATTGTATATTGTAAATTCTGCTTAAATTGTAAACTTTTACTATTGTAAGTCGCTCTGTATTAAGAGCGTCTGCTAAATGACTGAATTGTAAATTGCAACTCACGCTGTGTGGAGACAGATCTTAAGCCGCCAGGATGCATGGACTGACGTCAGATTCATTACTTGCATGAATGGAGCGGGCACAAGTTAAGCGATCGGTGCAAGGTGGAGCGCGGTCGGTGTGTCGTCGTCCCTCGGGGAACTTCGATTGGCCGGTTTGGGTGATGACGTAACTGGGACCTCGGACAGAGACTTAGCACAGAAGGTCTTCTGTTTGTCAGATTCAGCAGATGGAGAAATGTAATTATTTCAGAGGAATAAGAGTTAGTTTTTGTTGTTGTCTCCACCGTAAGGTGGTGACTATAAATCGTACCCCGTCATTCCGCCCGTGTCTGCGCCATCATGTTCGTGCATACGATGACTATTCCGTTCCGGTGACTATAAATCGTACCCCGTCCTTCCGCACGTGTCTGTCCGCCATCATGTCCGTGCATACGATGACGTCATGATGACGTCATAAATCTCATACCCTCTCCATCCGAAACAACAATGTCCCGTTCCTGTGCTCCTCATTGTCTCCACTGTCTCCACCGTAAGGTGGTGACTATAAATCGTACCCCGTCCTTCCGCCCGTGTCTGTCTGCCATCATGTCCGTGCATACGATGACGTCATGATGACGTAGTGACTAAGATACATTTATATATAATCATGAGTATCATGAGTATTGTCTCTGAGCCCGGACGGTGGAGACCTGTGCCCCATAGGGGCACAACTCTAGTTCATTTCTGATTCGCCTGCTCCGCTCACGCGCAAGTGTTTATTACTAGTGTGCAACGCACAAGTATGTACTCTACCCAGTGCTGATCTAGTTTAGATATGGAGTTCCAGAGGACCTTCTGGTGTTCTTCTGGAGTTCCCAGGCTGAGGTCAGAGGAGATACAGGAGGACCTTCTGGGATGAGAGAGCTCTCCAGACACAGTGTTAACTATACGGCTGTATAGAGAGCTCTCCAGACACAGTGTTAACTATACGGCTGTATAGAGAGCTTCTCTGCACTCACCAGCATGTCTGCTGTGTGGAGACATACATTGACCCCATGACTCAGACATCAAGGGTGAGATCCAGTACTAGTGACCAATGACCACCAGGTTGTCTTCTGGTTGCGTTTGAACTAAGGCTTCTGGTGGTCGTGTTTGGTTGTGGACCAGGCCACCAGGCCACTACCAGGTTTGACAGTTTACCTTGTATTTGTTTTTGGTCTTTGTTCATCTCTATTGGGCCAAAGAGGCTAGAAAAATGGTTTGTCACGTCTCCATTTTAGATAGGTAGTTGGTTCTGTTTCAGTTTGTTAATTGCGTGAGCAGAGCGGGAGCAAGGTAAGCGATCGGTGCGCCGTCGGTCCAAGGTGGGCGGTCCCTCAGGGTACTCCTATTGGCCGAATTTTGTAATGGTAATGTAACTAAAATACTGCGTTTCTGCTGTGAAAGGCACGGCCATATGAGCAGTGTTGGGACATGTGCACTACGTAACTTAATATATTACATAATATATTACCAAAATGCAGTAACTTGTAATATAAATATATTACTTAACAAAACAAATCTAATATACTATACTTTACTTTCTGCATTACTGCACTACTTTCAATATTACTTTCTGTCAATCTGTCTCATTGAAAATTATCTTGACAACTGCAGAGGTTAAATAATTACTTTAATTTGTCATCAAATTATTTACTGGCTTCCATGAATTTAAGGAATACATTGCAGGTATGCCACTGACCTACGCAATATTTGATTAATAGTGATACTAAATATTTAATTATATATTTTGTAAAAGGATTTTCTTAAAGTAATATGTAATAGTAATATTAATATATTACACTTGCTCAGACAGCAATATTGTAATATAGTATATTGCTTTAAAATGAAGGTAATAATTAATAAGTAATATATTAACAAGGTAAAGTAATATTCCCAACACTGACGGCCATAGATATATACAGGAAGGCTTTCTTATATACTGTACTTCTATGGACACGGCTCTTGCTGGTCTTGCCCATGATTGGTAACGCTCAAGGAATCTACAATCCTCATCAAGGCTTTTCAAGCAGTACGTAGTTGTTGTTGTCTCCACCGAAGGTGGTGACTATAAAACGCCCTCTGTCCGTGCACGCAGCCCGTCCGTGCCCTGGATCTGTCCGTCCCACGCCCTCTGTCCGTGCACGTAGCCCGTCCGTGCCCTGGATCTGTCCGTCCCACGCCCTCTGTCCGTGCACGCAGCCCGTCCGTGTCCTGGATCTGTCCGTCCCACGCCCTCTGTCCGTGCACGCAGCCCGTCCGTGTCCTGGATCTGTCCGTCCCACGCCCTCTGTCCGTGCACGCAGCCCGTCCGTGTCCTGGATCTGTCCGTCCCATGCCCTCTGTCCGTGCCCTGGATCTGTCCGTGCACGCAGCCCGTCCGTCCCCTGGATCTGTCCGTCCCACGCCCTCTGTCCGTGCCCTGGATCTGTCCGTGCACGCAGCCCGTCCGTGCCCTGGATATGTCCGTCCCCTGGATCTGTCCGTGCACGCAGCCCGTCCGTGCCCTGGATCTGTCCGTGCACGCAGCCCGTCCGTGCCCTGGATCTGTCCGTGCACGCAGCCCGTCCGTGCCCTGGATCTGTCCGTGCACGCAGCCCGTCCGTGCCCTGGATCTGTCCGTCCCACGCAGCCCGTCCGTGCCCTGGATCTGTCCGTCCCACGCAGCCCGTCCGTGCCCTGGATCTGTCCGTGCACGCAGCCCGTCCGTGCCCTGGATCTGTCCGTCCCATGCCCTCTGTCCGTGCCCTGGATCTGTCCGTGCACACAGCCCGTCCGTGCCCTGGATCTGTCCGTGCACGCAGCCCGTCCGTGCCCTGGATCTGTCCGTGCACGTAGCCCGTCCGTGCCCTGGATCTGTCCGTCCCACGCCCTCTGTCCGTGCACGCAGCCCGTCCGTGCCCTGGATCTGTCCGTGCACGCAGCCCGTCTGTGCCCTGGATCTGTCCGTGCACGCAGCCCGTCCGTGCCCTGGATCTGTCCGTCCCACGCCCTCTGTCCGTGCACGCAGCCCGTCCGTGCCCTGGATCTGTCCGTCCCACGCCCTCTGTCCGTGCACGCAGCCCGTCCGTGCCCTGGATATGTCCGTCCCCTGGATCTGTCCGTGCACGCAGCCCGTCCGTGCCCTGGATATGTCCGTCCCCTGGCTCTGTCCGTGCACGCAGCCCGTCCGTGCCCTGGATCTGTCCGTCCCATGACGTCATGACGACGTCATAGTTGACACACTAGTACTAGTACACGTTCAAACCTGAGCCCAGACGGTGGAGACCTGTGCCCGTAGGGGCACAACTCTAGTTAACAGTGTGTTAATTAACAGGGTGTTAATGATGTTAATGATGTTAATTAACAGGGTGTGTCCAGAAGGCTACACCTGCATTAAGGCATTATAATATATGTTAATGATGTTAATGATGTTAATTAACAGTGTGTTAATGATGTTAATTAACAGGGTCTGTCCAGAAGGCTACACCTGCATCAAAGCAGGTCCTAATCCTAACTACGGATACACCAGCTACGACTCGTTTGGTTGGGCGTATCTGGCTCTGTTCATTATATTAATGATGTTAATGATCTTAATGATGTTAATTAACAGTGTGTTAATTAACAGGGTCTGTCCAGAAGGCTACACCTGCATCAAGGCAGGTCCTAATCCTAACTACGGATACACCAGCTACGACTCGTTTGGTTGGGCGTATCTGGCTCTATTCAGACTGATGACTCAGGACTTCTGGGAGAACTTATTCCAACTGGTAAATATAATTATTATTACTAATTAATACCACTGTTACGTAATCATGTTCCTGCCCCTTTTAATGACGCCATCTTACATGACGTCATCTTTCATCTTAGAAATGATTTAATCGTCCCAAAAGATTGTGTGTGTCACGACCCAAGGCGTGTGCAGACTACGCGCCACAAGATTTCAACGAGTGGTCCTCAGGCTAAATGGTGGAAAGTTGGTTGAGAGCGTAAACATGAAACCAAATGGACCTGCAAGGGTCCATTTGGTTTCATGTTTACGCTAAATGTTTATGCTAAATATTCATCATGTGAATTATCCTAGTCTACACAAGTCTACACAACTAGAGAATGTAGAAGATTAATGGTCATTTATATTTGTATGTTGGACTGTTTGGTTTCCCCAAATCCAGCCTGGAATTGTGGACAAAAGCAAAATAAATCTTTAGTTTTGGGGTCTGTGGGGCTAAAATGTCATCAAATGGTGGTCCTCCGTGGCTCAAATGCTGAATAAATAGTGGTCCCTGGCATGATAATGGTTGAAAACCACCAATATGAAGATTATTATGTGGACAAACTTCCATTACTGTACTGTAGCTTGATGCTGTGTGTGTGTGTGTGTGTGTGTGTGTGTGTGTGTGTGTGTGTGTGTGTGTGTGTGTGTGTGTGTGTGTGTGTGTGTGTGTGTGTGTGTGTGTGTGTGTGTGTGCAGACTCTACGCGCTGCAGGGAAGACCTACATGATCTTCTTCGTGTTTGTGATCTTCCTGGGATCGTTCTACATCATTAACCTGATCCTGGCCGTAGTGGCCATGGCCTACGCTGAACAGAACGAAGCTTCCATCGCTGAGGCCAAAGCTAAGGCTGAGGAGTACGAGCAGATACTGGAACGGATGAGAGCACGAGAGCAAGCACGAGAAGAGCTGGTTAGTTCACTACTATCTGTTACTATCTGTTCACTACTATCTGTTACTATCTGTTAGTATGAGAGCACGAGAGCAAGCACGAGAAGAGCTGGTTAGTAACACTAGTACACTACTATCTGTTAACCTCTGAACTGGTTAGTTCACTAGTTCACTGTTAGTTCACTACTATCTGTTAGCCTCTAGTATGAGCAGATACTGGAACGGATGAGAGCACGAGAACAAGCACGAGAGCAAGCACGAGAAGAACTGGTTAGTTCACTACTATCTGTTACTATCTGTTCACTACTATCTGTTAGTATGAGCAGATACTGGAACGTATGAGAGCACGAGAGCAAGCACGAGAAGAGCTGGTTAGTACACTACTATCTGTTACTATCTGTTAGTATGAGAGCACGAGAGCAAGCACGAGAAGAACTGGTTAGTTCACTACTATCTGTTACTATCTGTTAAGATACTGGAACGTATGAGAGCACGAGAGCAAGCACGAGAAGAGCTGGTTAGTAGCTAGTTCACTACTATGTTAACCTCTACTATGAGCAGATACTGGAACGTATGAGAGCACGAGAGCAAGCACGAGAAGAGCTGGTTAACAGTTTTCATGCCATGGAAATAGATCTACGTCATCCGTTATCATTATGATTTACAGTAACAACTGATGCCGCTGACGTTAACGCTACTGTACGTGACGTAACTTACCGGCGCCGGTTCAATACGATCCCCATGCTAACAGCAGCTAGCAGCGACCGCGGCGACCATTGCTAGAGCATAACAAGGGACGGCCTAACCCGGAACCAAAAGTGTGTGTCCGTCCACTAACTTGTCCGTGGGGAAACATGGACCGAAATATGAAATATGAGTTTTTGATGAAAAAAACTGGCACTGGCTACCTCCAAAAATATGAAAAAGGGCTGGCACGGAGAGTGTTAATAACACTAGTACACTACTATCTGTTAACCTCTGAACTGGTTAGTTCACTAGTTCACTGTTAGTTCACTACTATCTGTTAGCCTCTAGTATGAGCAGATACTGGAACGTATGAGAGCACGAGAGCAAGCACGAGAGCAAGCACGAGAAGAACTGGTTAGTTCACTACTATCTGTTACTATCTGTTAGTATGAGAGCACGAGAGCAAGCACGAGAGCAAGCACGAGAAGAACTGGTTAGTAGCACTAGTTCACTATCTGTTAACCTCTGAACTGGTTAGTAGCACTAATTCACTACTATCTGTTAAAAGGATCCCTGTCTAATAAGATAAACATCGCTTAAAACATTATACTTTCCCTATATAACTAAAATAAACAAATAAAAACACCAATGGCATCTTATTTCTTTCATAAATAGAGAATATTTCACTCAACAGGAACTGCTCCTGGTGCAGGATGATGATGTCACATGTCCATGTGTGATCTAGCTCTATGGAATATATTGATTAACAAGGTCCTACCTACCTACTGTGTGTGTGTGTGTGTGTGTGTGTGTGTGTGTGTGTGTGTGTGTGTGTGTGTGTGTGTGTGTGTGTGTGTGTGTGTGTGTGTGTGTGTGTGTGTGTGTGTGTGTGTGTGTGTGTGTGTGTCTAGGCTGAAAAGAACAAACCTCCAGATGGTTCAGATGCACAGAACGATACCAACGAAGAAGAACTGGAAGGTAAAAATAAATAATCGTTACTATACTAATGTGTAATGTTTGTACACTCAGAAACATCATTTGCATGGTCAAACACAACGTGATGATGTCATCAGGCTGTGTTTCACCATGTTAATGGTAAAAAATGTTATAACACTAAGTATTATTTAAAAATATAATTCAAATTATTTTTACAATTTGTTTTTAGTTTGTATTGAATCATTTTCAACCAAATGTTCACTTAGCAGACTAAAAAGGTTATAAAATGTTCTGTCCAGTGAGGCAGCAGCAGCAGCAGCAGCAGCAGCAGCTGCAGCTGCAGCAGCAGCAGCAGCTGCAGCAGCAGCAGCAGCAGCTGCAGCAGCAGCTGCAGCAGCAGCTGCAGCGGCAGCAGCAGCAGCAGCCTTGTTGTTTTCAGATCTGTGGGAGTCTGGGAAAAAGGATCACATGACACCAAAGAGGGCTGTGATTGGAGGATTCTGAAATGTTGCCCAGTAGAGGGCGCTAATGATCTGACTTTTCTGAACAACCAGGAGTTGATCATTTTCTATAGAAAAGTGAAAAGTCATCATTGATAGTTGACGTTGCTTGTTGATGTTGATCAAAACATTTCTAGGTGTATCAGGGCCTTAATGTCCTCCATAATGTTCTCCATAGAACCAGAGAAGGAACGTGCATGCTGTCTATGTTCTTTGTATATAATGTTCTCCATAATGTTCTTAATAATGTTCTCCTCAGAACCAGAAGAACGTGCCTGCTGTTCTTGCTCTCTGTATATAATCATAATGTTCCTCTCAGAACCAGAGGAACGTGCATGCTGTCCTTGCTGGTATAATGTCCTCCATAATGTTCTCCATACAGTAGAACCAGAGGAGGAACGTGCATGCTGTTCATGCTCTCTGTATATAATCATAATGTTCTCCATAGAACCAGAAGAGGAACGTGCATGATGTTCTTGCTGGTATAATGTTCTCCATAATGTTCTCCATAGAACCAGAAGAAGAACGTGCATGCTGCTCATGCTGGTATATACAGTATAATGTTCTCCATAATGTTCTCCATAGAACCAGAAGAGGAACGTGCATGATGTTCTTGCTGGTATAATGTTCTCCATAATGTTCCTCTCAGAACCAGAAGAAGAACGTGCATGCTGCTCATGCTGGTACTGCTTCGCTGACATCTTCCTGAAGTGGAACTGCTGTGGATGTTGTTGTCCATGCTCTCTGTACAGTATATAATGATAATGTTCTCCATAATGTTCCTCTCAGAACCCGAGGAACGTGCATGCTGTTCTTCCTGGTATAATGGTCTCCATAATGTTCTCCATAGAACCAGAAGAAGAACGCGCCTGCTGTTCTTGCTGGTATAATGTTCTCCATAATGTTCCTCTCAGAACCAGAAGAAGAACGTGCATGCTGCTCATGCTGGTACTGCTTCGCTGACATCTTCCTGAAGTGGAACTGCTGTGGATGTTGTTGTCCATGCTCTCTGTACAGTATATAATGATAATGTTCTTTATAGTTCCAGAACCAGACGAAGAACGTGCATGCTGCTCATGCTGGTACTGCTTCGCTGACATCTTCCTGAAGTGGAACTGCTGTGGATGTTGGCGCTGGCTGAAGGGCTGGTTGTACATCATCGTCATGGATCCCTTCGTGGATCTGGGAATCACCATCTGCATCGTTCTCAACACGGTCTTCATGGCCATGGACCACTATCCCATGACCGAGGAGTTTGACAACATGCTGTACGTCGGAAACCTGGTGAGAATTATACTTTATTACCCCTTTGTGTGCTGAACGCGTTTTGGTGTTTTATCTGTTGAAAAACAGCAGATCTACAAGCTCATATCGCATGAGCTTGTAGTTCTGCTATTTTTGAAAAATTGTGAAAATGTGGTGCAAATCTCTGAATATATTATTTTGGAATCAAATATTTTAACTCAAATCTTTGCTTCTGGGGGGGGGGCTAGAACAACATGTTTTTAGATGAGGTTCTGCAGCTAAATACCTGTAATAGATATTTCTGGGAGCATCACTGACACAGAAAGAGATTTTTCGCACCAGGGACTACAATTTAGTGTCACAAACTAGAATCTAGTGTCAGGAACTAGAATCTAACTTCAGAAACTACAGTCTACTGAGAGGAACTAGAATCTACCGTGATCAGACATCTGGTGAGACTCTTTATTAAATTACAGATCACTAAATACTTCTTTAAGGTCTCATTTAGGACATCCCGTTAGTCATGTGCGGGTCAGGGTTTTTCATGACCTGCGGCTCCTGCATGTTATGATGATCTGACTCAGTCCAGCTCGCCCCGCAGCATTAGATTCATGAGCCTATTTAAGATTGGTAGAACGTCCAACCTACGGCGCCAGTAATGAATCGCTCTGTGCTCGATATATAATCCTGGCGGCCGTCCTACCCTCTCCTACGACGGCAGAACGTGGCTCTAGGCGTCGTGTTACAACGTGGACCAGAGCTACGCTGTAGAGGAGCGTCACCATGGAAACCAGAGCTACGCTGTAGAGGAGCGTCACCATGGAAACCAGAGCTACGCTGTAGAGGAGCGTCACCATGGAAACCAGAGCTACGCTGTAGAGGAGCGTTACCATGGAAACCAGAGCTACGCTGTAGAGGAGCGTCACCATGGAAACCAGAGCTACGCTGTAGAGGAGCGTCACCATGGAAACCAGAGCTACGCTGTAGAGGAGCGTCACCATGGAAACCAGAGCTACGCTGTAGAGGAGCGTCACCATGGAAACCAGAGCTACACTGTAGAGGAGCGTCACCATGGAAACCAGAGCTACACTGTAGAGGAGCGTCACCATGGAAACCAGAGCTACGCTGTAGAGGAGTCACCATGGAAACCAGAGCTACGCTGTAGAGGAGCGTCACCATGGAAACCAGAGCTACGCTGTAGAGGAGCGTCACCATGGAAACCAGAGCTACGCTGTAGAGGAGCGTCACCATGGAAACCAGAGCTACGCTGTAGAGGAGCGTCACCATGGAAACCAGAGCTACGCTGTAGAGGAGCGTCACCATGGAAACCAGAGACACCAGTAGAAGAGGTGGATCCTGTCAGCGTCGCCTGCTTTATGAACTATGTTGGGCTTCTGTTGCAACTGCGACGGACCACGCCTACTGCTCTCGTCCTGTCCAAGGCCTAGAAACGGAAACTTAAATTCCCTATCTTCACGACTCAACCTGCCCGCAGCCCGCCCACTTTAAATACCCGCAAAATATGCCTATAAAATGAATAGGCTTTGGTACCGTGAACGGTACCGGTGCTGGTATCGTTTGGGACATAGTGATACCTAGTGGTATCGATTCACTTCAAAATGAACGGTGCCTTGTTTCAATACTTTCTAATCTCATTCGGTGCCGCAGCACCTCAAAGAGTCAGCAGGAAGGACTGACTGAACAGATAAAACAGCTGTCCTCCTAGTTGACTAATTATGACAAAGCTGAGAGCTTTGACTAAAAGTGCGTGTGTGTGCGCGCGTGCGTGCGTGCACGTGCGTGCGCGCCCGCACCTCTGTTTACTCTATGGGAGAGAGAGGGAGGGAGAGTAAAGTAATTTCCTCAGAAATTGACAAGTCCTAAGCAAATTCTCCATGGCTGTAGGTAGGAAGATTAAATGCCATCGCTGTGAACTAAACTTTTTTTTTTCTTTTTCCCTGTGCACAACACTGAACTCAGTCTAACCCTGGCCCATGCTCCTCTTCCCTGCTCTATGCATAGCCATAGAACACAGTCTAACCCTGGCCCATGCTCCTCTTCCCTGCTCTATGCATAGCCATAGAACACAGTCTAACCCTGGCCCATGCTCCTCTTCCCTGCTCTATGCATAGCCATAGAACACAGTCTAACCCTGGCCCATGCTCCTCTTCCCTGCTCTATGCATAGCCATAGAACACAGTCTAACCCTGGCCCATGCTCCTCTTCCCTGCTCTATGCATAGCCATAGAACACAGTCTAACCCTGGCCCATGCTCCTCTTCCCTGCTCTATGCATAGCCATAGAACTCAGTCTAACCCTGGCCCATGCCCCTGTTCCCTGCTCTATGCATAGCCATAGAACTAACCCTGGCCCATGCTCCTCTTCCCTGCTCTATGCATAGCCATAGAACACAGTCTAACCCTGGCCCATGCTCCTCTTCCCTGCTCTATGCATAGCCATAGAACACAGTCTAACCCTGGCCCATGCTCCTCTTCCCTGCTCTATGCATAGCCATAGAACACAGTCTAACCCTGGCCCATGCTCCTCTTCCCTGCTCTATGCATAGCCATAGAACTAACCCTGGCCCATGCCCCTGTTCCCTGCTCTATGCATAGCCATAGAACACAGTCTAACCCTGGCCCATGCTCCTCTTCCCTGCTCTATGCATAGCCATAGGGTAACTGTAAAAATAATAAGGCATATTTAATAAATGATTTAATAAATGATCCCTCCCTGTGTTTCAGGTGTTTACAGGAATCTTCACAGCTGAGATGGTTCTGAAGCTTCTGGCCATGGACCCTTACTACTACTTCCAGGTTAGCCTGACCCCTTAGCCCCTCCCCCTGACCCCATGGACCCTTAATACTACTTCCAGGTTAGCCTGACCCCTGACCCCTTAGCCCCTCCCCCTGACCCCATGGACCCTTACTACTACTTCCAGGTTAGCCTGACCCCTTAGCCCCTCCCCCTGACCCCTGACCCCTTAGCCCCTCCCCTGACCCCATGGACCCTTACTACTACTTCCAGGTTAGCCCCTCCCCCTGACCCCATGGACCCTTACTACTACTTCCAGGTTAGCCTGACCCCTGACCCAATGACCCCCAGGTTAGCCCCTCCCCCTGACCCCATGGACCCTTACTACTACTTCCAGGTTAGCCTGACCCCTGACCCTATGACCTCCAGGTTAGCCCCTCCCCCTGACCCCATGGACCCCTACTACTACTTCCAGGTTAGCCTGACCCCTGACCCTATGACCTCCAGGTTAGCCCCTCCCCCTGACCCCATGGACCCTTACTACTACTTCCAGGTTAGCCTGACCCCTGACCCCTTAGCCCCTCCCCCTGACCCCATGGACCCTTACTACTACTTCCAGGTTAGCCTGACCCCTGACCCTATGACCCCCAGGTTAGCCCTCAGCCTGACCCCATGGACCCTTATTACTACTTCCAGGTTAGCCTGACCCCTGACCCTATGACCCCCAGGTTAGCCCCTCAGCCTGACCCCATGGACCCTTATTACTACTTCCAGGTTAGCCTGACCCTGACCCTATGACCCCCAGGTTAGCCCCTCCCCCTGACCCCATGGACCCCTACTACTACTTCCAGGTTAGCCTGACCCCTGACCCCTTAGCCCCTCCCCCTGACCCCATGGACCCTTACTACTACTTCCAGGTTAGCCTGACCCCTTAGCCCCTCCCCTGACCCCATGGACCCTTATTACTACTTCCAGGTTAGCCTGACCCCTGACCCCTTAGCCCCTCCCCCTGACCCCATGGACCCTTACTACTACTTCCAGGTTAGCCTGACCCCTGACCCCATGACCTCCAGGTTAGCCCCTCCCCCTGACCCCATGGACCCTTACTACTACTTCCAGGTTAGCCTGACCCCTGACCCCTTAGCCCCTCTCCCTGACCTCTGACCCCTTAGCCCCTCCCCTGACCCCAATGACCCCCAGGTTAGCCCCTCCCCCTGACCCCATGGACCCTTACTACTACTTCCAGGTTAGCCCCTCCCCCTGACCCCTTAGCCCCTCCCCCTGACCCCAATGACCCTTACTGACAGGCCACTGACCCCTACTACTACTACCATGGTAACTCATCCTGTCATGTCCATATATGGTGACTCTTCCTGTTATGTCCATATATGGTGACTCTTCCTGTTATGTCCATATATGGTGACTCTTCCTGTTATGTCCATATATGGTGACTCTTCCTGTTATGTCCATATATGGTGACTCTTCCTGTTATGTCCATATATGGTGACTCTTCCTGTTATGTCCATATATGGTGACTCTTCCTGTCATGTCCATATATGGTGACTCTTCCTGTTATGTCCATATATGGTGACTCTTCCTGTCATGTCCATATATGGTGACTCTTCCTGTTATGTCCATATATGGTGACTCTTCCTGTTATGTCCATATATGGTGACTCTTCCTGTTATGTCCATATATGGTGACTCTTCCTGTCATGTCCCTATATGGTAACTCTTCCTGTTATGTCCATATATGGTGACAGGTTGGCTGGAACATCTTCGACAGTATCATCGTCACCATGAGTCTTGTTGAGCTGGGATTGGCTGGAGTCCAGGGGCTGTCAGTGCTGCGCTCCTTCCGATTGGTCAGTCTGCTGACACACACACACGCACGCACGCACGCGCACGCACGCACACACACACACACACACACACACACACACACACACACACACACACACACACACACACACACACACACACACACACACACAGAGTTCTGTTCTACGTTGCCTGCATAAACTTATTTATGAACTTATTTATTATCATAATTATATTTATATGTTAGTGGAGGATTTAACCCCGAAAAAATTGACGTTAACTTCAAGTCATGACACAGATAATCCCTTTGGCATGGAAGTACCTTAGGGTGATAGGAAAAGATTCATCCAAAGACACAAGCTGTATCACCCTTCATTTCTGAAATATACACTTTTTTCGAAATGGCCGCCACCATTCTCAGCAATACGGCATAGCCCATATCTTTGCTTCTGTTAGACCTATGATAATAATATTGGTGTCAAAGTATACATTTTTAGGGCCAAGGAATCCAATAAAATACATTTCAAGACTAAAAAACTCAATATTGTTTTCGTTACCATGACAACCGGGGTAAAATATGCAAATTTCATTCAAAAAACGTGTTTTAACAGGGTAACTTTGTACCCCCTCACCTGCTAAAACTTCCATTTTGTTTTCTCTTTGGCATGGAAGTACCTTAGGATAATAGAAAACATTTATCCAAAGAGACAAGCTGTATCACCTTTCATTTCTGAAATATACACGTTTTTCAAAATGGCCGCCACCATTCTCAGCAATACAGCATAGCCCATATCTTTGCCTCTGTTAGAGCAATAATAATAATATTGGTGTCAAAGTATACATTTTTAGGGTCAGGGAATCCAATAAAACACATTTCAAGAATAAAAAACCTAATATTTATTTTGTCACCATGTCAATGGGGGTAAAATATGCAAATTTCATTCAAAAAATGTGTTTTAACAGGGTAACTTTATACCCCCTCACCTGCTAAAACTTCCATTTTGTTTTCTATTTGGCATGGAAGTACCTTAGGATAATAGGAAAACATTTATCCAAAGAGACAAGCTGTATCACCTTTCATTTCTGAAATACACGTTTTTCAAAATGGCCGCCACCATTCTCAGCAATACAGCATAGCCCATATCTTTGCTTCTGTTAGAGATATAATAATAATATTGGTGTCAAAGTATACATTTTTAGGGTCAAAGAATCCAATAAAATACATTTCAAGACTAAACAACTCAATATTGTTTTCATTACCATGACAACTGGGGTAAAATATGCACATTTTCATTAAAAAATGTGTTTTAACAGGGTAACTTTATCCCCCCTCACCCGCTAAAACTTCCTTTTTGTTTTTTGTTTTTTTTTTTTGCATGGAAGTACCTTAGGATAATAGGAAAACATTTATCCAAAGAGACGAGTTGCATCACATTTGATTTCTGAGATATACACTCTTTTCAAAATGTCCGCCACCATTCTCAGCAATCCAGCATAGCCCATAGCCCCATGTTAGAGGTATAATAATAATATTGGTGTTTAAGTATACGTTTTAAAGGTCAATCAAGCCAGTAAAATACATTTCAAGCCTCAAAAAACAATATTGTTTTCGTTACCACAACAACAAGGGTAAAATATGCATTTTTTCATTTAAAAAAGTGTTTTAAGAGGGTATAATATAAGTTAGAAGAAACAGGTTTTAGCAGGGTAACTTTCCACCCCTTCCAAACCACTCTGATTTTTCATTTGGCATGGAAGTCACAGGGCATGGCACCATAAAATAATAATAACTTAACTCTCCGACACTGGAAGTACAATAAGGCAATAAGGACATTATCAAAATAAGACAAATTACTCTTAATTTCGGAAATCTATGCGTTTAAAATGGCCACCACCATTTGAAATAATACAACAGCAGTCAAGTATTGGACATTTGGACTTCAGTTAAAGCTATAATAATGGTAAACCTCAAATTGTACATTTTTATGTACCATTTTGTATCATGACAATGAAGTTTCAAATCCTATATAATGTATATGAGACAAGTTTGCAGCTGTTTTAGACTTTGATCAACATTTACAGTAGAATCCAATATCTCCACATGACATCTGCAGAAAGCCATGTCTGGCTTGCATGCAGTGTTCAACGTACCTTACATGGGGTCTGCATGGAGCACCTGTGTAGAGGATTCCGTAGCATAGATTCAGTAATGCACATGTGGGCATGGACAGACACATGGGAGTGACATGATTGGGAGGAATGATCTCCCTCATCTGAACTGGAGGCTTAGATTTCTGCTATGATCATGGGCTGACCATAACAGTTATAGTGGTTCAGAAATTCGGTTAGGATGCCACTCGAGCTTCTCCCTACAGAGAGATACTTGTTGCACATCACACTGGGAGGAGACCCCAAGGCAGAACAAGGATAGGCTTGAGGAATTACACCACTCATTGGCAATGGAATCCCTATAGATCCACCGGTTATGAATGTTGCTCTGGAGAGGGAAGTCTGGAGCTCTCTGGTGACGCTGTCACCCCCGCAAACCATTATTAATGTTGCATGGAATGCAACATTGGACAATACCTAAAGAGTGACAGACTTCGCTAGCTTTGCCACTCATTAAGAAAGGAAACCATAAGATGTGTGCCATTTATAGATATGATTGCTTAGTCCCCCAAACAAAGTTTACACTAATGTATAGTACTAAAAAGGAGGTTCTAGACGATAATCAAACTTCTTCAAGAGGAGCAAGGTGCATTCTGTTCTGATCATGAATCTGAATAGCTATTCATTCTTGAATATGGGGTGAGGGGCTCTTTGTTGTGGGTCATTCAATCTCTGTACACCTAAAGTAAGATCTGTGTCTGTTTCGTGAGATACTGTGTGTTGGGCAGTAACTCACGAAAGGTGACACAGCATTGGTCCAAATTTGACACTTACGTGTGCATATTTCACCATCAATGTGGCGATAATTACAAAACAGTTTTTTTTTAGCATATAACTGTGGGCATGCAGCTTTGTGTGTGTTTGTTAAGTGAGTGTTGCTCACCTCAGAGCAATGCTATTATTTTATACACAGACACAAAGATGGGATCTGATGTATTGCTATATTTGTGGCAGACATTTTAAAAAGTGTGTATTTTTTAAATGAAAAGTGATACAACTTGTTTCTTTGGATATTTTTCCTATAACCCTAGGTATATTTTACCACTGTTGTCATTGCAATGACAAATGTATTGGTTTTCTTTTTATTCAATTGTTTATTGAATTGGATTACTTGGCAACAAAAATGAATTGGATTACTTGACACAGATATTATTATAGCTCTAATAGGAGCTCTAATTGGTGGTGGCCATTTTGAAAACTGTGTATATTTCAGAAAAAAAGTGATGCAGTTTGTCTCTTTGGATAAATCTTTTCCTCTTCCATGCCAAAGACAAAATTAAATGAAAGTTTTAGTGGGTGAGGGGGTATAAATTTGCACTGTTAAAACATATTTTTCAAATGAAATTTGCATATTTGCCCCTGTTGTTGTGGTAACAAAAACAATATTGGGTTCTTTAGTCTTTAAATGTATTTTATTGGATTCTTTGACCCTAAAAATGTATACTTTGACACCAATGTTATTATTATAGCTCTAACAGAAGCAAAGCTATGGGATATGCTGTATTGCTGAGAATGGTGGCGGCCATTTTGAAAAATGTGTATATTTCAGAAATGAAAGGTGATACAGCTTGTCTCTTTGGATAAATGTTTTCCTATTATCCTAAGGTACTTCCATGCCAAAGAGAAAACAAAATGGAAGTTTTAGCAGGTGAGGGGGTACAAAGTTACCCTATTAAAACACATTTTTTGAATGAAATTTGCATATTTTACCCTGGTTGTCATGGTAACGAAAACAATATTGAGTTTTTTAGTCTTGAAATGTATTTTATTGGATTCCTTGACCCTAAAAATGTATACTTTGACACCAATATTATTATAGCTCTAACAGAAGCAAAGATATGGGCTATGCTGTATTGCTGAGAATGGTGGCAGCCATTTTGATAAACGTGTATATTTCAGAAATGAAAGGTGATACAGCTTGTCTCTTTGGATAAATGTTTTCCTATTACCCTAAGGTACTTCCATGCCAAAGAGAAAACAAAATGGAAGTTTTAGCAGGTGAGGGGGTACAAAGTTACCCTATTAAAACACATTTTTTGAATGAAATTTGCATATTTTACCCTGGTTGTCATGGTAACGAAAACAATATTGAGTTTTTTAGTCTTGAAATGTATTTTATTGGATTCCTTGACCCTAAAAATGTATACTTTGACACCAATATTATTATAGCTCTAACAGAAGCAAAGATATGGGCTATGCTGTATTGCTGAGAATGGTGGCAGCCATTTTGATAAACGTGTATATTTCAGAAATGAAAGGTGATACAGCTTGTCTCTATGGATAAATGTTTTCCTATTATCCTAAGGTACTTCCATGCCAAAGAGAAAACAAAATAGAAGTTTTAGCAGGTGAGGGGGTATAAAGTTACCCTGTTAAAACCCATTTTTTTAAATGAAATTTGCTTATTTTACCCCGGTTGCCATGGTAATGAAAACAATATTGAGTTTTTTAGTCTTGAAATGTATTTTATTGGATTCCTTGACCCTAAAAATGTAGACTTCGACACCATTATTATTATTATTATAGCTCTATCAGAGGCAAAGATACGGGGTATGGTGTAATACTGGTTCATTGTCGGCGGCCATTTTGAAAACGTGAATATTTCAGAAATGAAGGGCGACACAGCTTGTGTCTTTGGATGAATCTTTTCCTATCACCCTAAGGTACTTCCATGCCAAAGGGATTATCTGTGTCATAACTTGAAGTCAAAAGTTGATTACATCCTCCACTATGTATGCATTTCTCATTTGTCTTCGTAGATGTGAGTGTTTAAACTGGCCAAGTCCTGGCCTACCCTCATATCATTATATTTACCGTAATTTCCGGATTATAAGCCGCACCTGAATATAAGCCGCACCAGCTAAATTTGGGGCAAAATACTGATTTTTCCTTGTATAAACCACACCTGACTATAAGCCGCACCAGGCTTATAGTCAGGTGCTTCATGTTAGAGCAGTGGTTTTCAACTTTTTTACAATTTAATGACATCTTCACCCCACAGACCACAAAAATAAAGATTTCTTTTAGTTTTGTTCACAATTCCAGGATGGATTTTCACAAACAAAACATCAAAATTAGACCAAGATGAACATGACTTATGGTGCTAATTTAGATGGTAAATATCATAACTCTTGAGAGTGTAAACATATGAAACCAAATGGACCATTTGGTTTCATTTTTACACTCTCAAAGAGTTACATCTGGTTAACCAACTTTCTATCATTTAGTCTGCGGAGCCCACCTGGAATCTGTAAAATCCATAGATTGGCCGCACCGTTGTATAAGCCGCAGGGTCAAAAGCATGTGAAAAAAGTAGCGGCTTATAGTCCGGAAATTACGGTACACAGATGCAAGTGTTTAAACTGGCCAAGTCCTGGCCTACTCTCATATCATCATATATATTTATATTTATGTATTTCTCTCCGTAGATGCGAGTGTTTAAACTAGCCAAGTCCTGGCCTACCCTCATATCATCATATATATTTATATTTATGTATTTCTCTCCGTAGATGCGAGTGTTTAAACTAGCCAAGTCCTGGCCTACCCTCATATCATCATATATATTTATATTTATGTATTTCTCTCCGTAGATGCGAGTGTTTAAACTAGCCAAGTCCTGGCCTACCCTCATATCATTATATTTATGTATTTCTCTCCACAGATGCGAGTGTTTAAACTGGCCAAGTCCTGGCCTACCCTCATATCATTATATTTATGTATTTCTCTCCACAGATGCGAGTGTTTAAACTGGCCAAGTCCTGGCCTACCCTCATATCATTATTATATTTATTATATTTATGTATTTCTCTCCACAGATGCGAGTGTTTAAACTAGCCAAGTCCTGGCCTACCCTCATATCATTATTATATTTATTATATTTATGTATTTCTCTCCGTAGATGCGAGTGTTTAAACTGGCCAAGTCCTGGCCTACCCTCAACATGCTCCTGAGGATCATTGGAGACTCGGTTGGGGCTCTAGGAAACCTCACCCTGGTTCTAGCCATCATCGTGTTCATCTTCGCGGTGGTCGGCATGCAGCTGTTTGGGAAGTCCTACTCTGACTGTGTGTGTAAGATCAGTGAAGACTGCACCCTGCCCAGATGGCACATGACAGACTTCTTCCATTCATTCCTCATCATCTTCAGAGTGCTGTGTGGGGAGTGGATCGAGACCATGTGGGACTGTATGGAGGTAGGTTTACTATTAAACCCTGTACCCTGCCCAGATGGCACATGACAGACTTCTTCCACTCATTCCTCATCATCTTCAGAGTGCTGTGTGGGGAGTGGATCGAGACCATGTGGGACTGTATGGAGGTACTATTAAACCCTAGATAACCATATAGAGACCATGTGGGACTGTATGGAGGTACAGTATTACTATTAAACCCTGTAGCATGGAGGTAGCTTACTATTAAACCCTAGATAACCTCATCATCTTCAGAGTGCTGTGTGGGGAGTGGATCGAGACCATGTGGGACTGTATGGAGGTACTATTAAACCCTGTATAGATAGTTACTATTAAACCCTAGATCATCTTCAGAGTGCTGTGTGGGGAGTGGATCGAGACCATGTGGGACTGTATGGAGGTACAGTATTACTATTAAACCCTGTAGCATGGAGGTACAGTATTACTATTAAACCCTAGATAACCATATAGAGACCATGTGGGACTGTATGGAGGTACAGTATTACTATTAAACCCTAGATAACCATATAGAGACCGTGTGGGACTGCATGGAGGTACAGTATTACTATTAAACCCTAGATAACCATATAGAGACCATGTGGGACTGCATGGAGGTACAGTATTACTATTAAACCCTGTAGCATGGAGGTAGAACTATAAACTGATACATTATCACATTGAATTAAAAACTGATACATTATCATGTTTAACTTCTCTCTCCTCTTCCAGGTTGCAGGAACCACCATGTGTTTGATCGTCTTTATGATGGTGATGGTCATAGGAAACCTGGTGGTAAGTACATGATAATGCCATTACTACTGCTAATGCTATTACTAATGCTACTACTACTGCTAATGCTACTGCTATTACTACTGCTAATGCTATTACTACTGCTACTGCTACTGCTATTACTACTGCTAATGCTATTACTACTGCTACTGCTACTGCTACTGCTAATGCTATTACTACTGCTATTACTACTGCTAATGCTACTGCTAATGCTATTACTACTGCTATTACTACTGCTAATGCTACTGCTATTACTACTGCTATTACTACTGCTAATGCTACTGCTAATGCTATTACTACTGCTTTTAACATTTCTAACATGTCATATTCCAGGTTTTGAACCTGTTTTAACATTTCTAACATGTTATATTCCAGGTTTTGAACCTCTTCTTGGCGCTGCTGCTCAGCTCCTTCTCGGGGGACAACCTCGCTGCTCCAGAGGACGACGGTGAGAAGAACAACCTCCAGATCGCTGTAGACAGAATCGCCAACGGCATCGACTGGGTCAAAGCTTTCCTTCTGGAGCAGATCCTCAAACTCATCCATAGATCACCTGCTGAGACCAAGAACACCCTGCCTGGAGACAGCAAGAACACAGGTAGTAATGTAAGATAAGATAAGATAAGATAAGATAAGATAAGATAAGATAAGAATAAGTAATGTACTGTATGTGTATTCATTAACTACAAAATTAGTAATTCATTATGTATTGCGAATCATTTAAATTGTGTATTACATAATTAGTAATTCATTATGTATTCATTATATTTAAACTTGTGTATTACATAATTAGTAATTCATTATGTATTCATTATATTTAAACTTGTTTATTACATAATTAGTAATTCATTATATGTTCAGTATAATTAAACTTGTTTATTACATAATTAGTAATTCATTATGTACTCAGGATAATTAAACTTGTTTATTACATAATTAGTAATTCATTATGTACTCAGGATAATTAAACTTGTTTATTACATAATTAGTAATTCATTATATGTTCAGGATAATTAAACCTGTTTATTACATAATTAGTAATTCATTATAATTAAGTTCAGGATAATTAAACTTGTTTATTACATAATTAATTGTTTGTTGCAGAGGAACAGGAAGTAGCAGAGTACTTGTTAATAATTGTTTGTTGCAGAGGAACAGGAAGTAGCAGAGTACTTGCCCTTGGACCATGTGACCTCCAGCCAGCCGGGGTCATTAGAGGTCAAGGTCATCCCACTGGGGTCAGAGGTCAAAGGTCACCAAGGAAGTAACTACAGCAGCATCGTCACTCTGAGGGTATGTGACCCCTGACCCCTTGAACCCTAGAACCCTCTAAACCCTTAAACCCCTAAAACCCCTCCCCTTACTGACCCCTAGAACCCTAAAGTAACTACAGCAGCATCGTCACTCTGAGGGTATGTGACCCCTGACCCCTTGAACCCTAGAACCCTCTAAACCCTTAAACCCCTTAAACCCCTCCCTGACCCCTAGAACCCTAAAGTAACTACAGCAGCATCGTCACTCTGAGGGTATGTGACCCCTGACCCCTAAACCCTTAAAACCCCTCCCCTTACTGACCCCTAGAACCCTAAAGTAACTACAGCAGCATCGTCACTCTGAGGGTATGTGACCCCTGACCCCTAAACCCTTAAAACCCCTCCCCTTACTGACCCCTAGAACCCTGTAAACCCTTAAAACCCCTTACTGACCCCTAGAACCCTTAAAACCCCTCCCTGACCCCTAGAACCCTTAAAACCCCTAGAACCCTTAAAACCCCTCCCTGACCCCTAGAACCCTGTAAACCCTTAAAACCCTTAAAACCCCTTACTGACCCCTAGAACCCTAAAACCCTTAAAACCCCTTACTGACCCCTAGAACCCTTAAAACCCTTAAAACCCTTAAAACCCCTTACTGACCCCTAGAACCCTTAAAACCCTTAAAACCCCTTACTGACCCCTAGAACCCTAAAACCCTTAAAACCCCTTACTGACCCCTAGAACCCTAAAACCCTTAAAACCCCTTACTGACCCCTAGAACCCTTAAAACCCTTAAAACCCCTTACTGACCCCTAGAACCCTAAAACCCTTAAAACCCCTTACTGACCCCTAGAACCCTAAAACCCTTAAAACCCCTCCCTGACCCCTAGAACCCTGTAAACCCTTAAAACCCTGGAGTCAAAAAGGTTGAAAAACCCTGGGTTTAAGGGTTCTAGGGGTCAGTGAGGGATTTTAAGGGTTTTAAGGGTTTAAAGGGTTCTAGGTTTAAATCCCCACTGGGCTCTCTTAGGTCCTCAGATGAACTACTGAGTTGTGCTTGAAATCTACTGTAAATCTCTAAGCTTAGTTTATCCTGTATCTTACTTACATATTGTTGTTTGTTCATTACTATGTATTACTATTTGTTATTATTATTTATTAAGGTTCCCATGGCAACAGCAGAGTCAGACGTAGAAGATGATGAGGATGAGGATGAATATGAAGATGATGAGGAGTTGGAGGGAGAGGATGAGGAGAAGGTGAAACCATATAATGTGAGTATGAATGTTAAAGGTAGGGGAAGTGATTTCACTTTTGTGACATATCACCCAATTTTTTTTCTGTTAAAATGCTCTATTATAAGGTGTGCAGACCATATATGGAGTTTCCCCCTCCCCCACGTTAGCAGAGGAGCTAATAAAAGTTCCCCAGGTGGAGGGTGAATTCTCCTCCAATCAGGATGGAGCAGCAGGTTCACATAGTGTAGCTACTCTTGGGCGCCCCTAGTGCACCAGGCTGGTACTATACAATGAATTTCAAATCACTTACCCTACCTTTAACTCGCCAATAATGTATTAATTAACATTAATTACAGGATGACTCATCGTCATTATGCAGTACTGTACAGAGAACTGTAATAATGTATTAATTAACATTAATTACAGGATGACTCATCGTCATTATGCAGTACTGTACAGAGAACTGTAATAATGTATTAATTAACATTAATTACAGGATGACTCATCGTCATTATGCAGTACTGTACAGAGAACTGTAATAATGTATTAATTAACAGTAATAATGTATTAATTAACAGTAATAATGTATTAATTACAGGATGACTCATCGTCATTATGCAGTACTGTACAGAGAACAGTAATAATGTATTAATTAACAGTAATAATGTATTAATTAACAGTAATAATGTATTAATTAACAGTAATAATGTATTAATTACAGGATGACTCATCGTATTGCAGTACTGTACAGAGGACAGTAATAATGTATTAATTAACAGTAATAATGTATTAATTAACAGTAATAATGTATTAATTAACAGTAATAATGTATTAATTACAGGATGACTCATCGTATTGCAGTACTGTACAGAGGACAGTAATAATGTATTAATTAACAGTAATAATGTATTAATTAACAGTAATAATGTATTAATTAACAGTAATAATGTATTAATTACAGGATGACTCATTATATTGCAGTACTGTAGAGAGGACAGTAATAATGTATTAATTAACAGTAATAATGTATTAATTACAGGATGACTCATCGTATTGCAGTACTGTACAGAGGACAGTAATAATGTATTAATTAACAGTAATAATGTATTAATTACAGGATGACTCATCGTATTGCAGTACTGTACAGAGGACAGTAATAATGTATTAATTAACAGTAATAATGTATTAATTAACAGTAATAATGTATTAATTACAGGATGACTCATCGTATTGCAGTACTGTACAGAGGACAGTAATAATGTATTAATTAACAGTAATAATGTATTAATTAACAGTAATAATGTATTAATTAACAGTAATAATGTATTAATTACAGGATGACTCATCGTATTGCAGTACTGTTCAGAGGACAGTAATAATGTATTAATTAACAGTAATAATGTATTAATTAACAGTAATAATGTATTAATTAACAATAATAATGTATTAATTACAGGATGACTCATCGTATTGCAGTACTGTACAGAGAACAGTAATAATGTATTAATTAACAGTAATAATGTATTAATTACAGGATGACTCATCGTATTGCAGTACTGTACAGAGGACAGTAATAATGTATTAATTAACAGTAATAATGTATTAATTACAGGATGACTCATCGTATTGCAGTACTGTACAGAGGACAGTAATAATGTATTAATTAACAGTAATAATGTATTAATTAACAGTAATAATGTATTAATTACAGGATGACTCATCGTATTGCAGTACTGTACAGAGGACAGTAATAATGTATTAATTAACAGTAATAATGTATTAATTACAGGATGACTCATCGTATTGCAGTACTGTACAGAGGACAGTAATAATGTATTAATTAACAGTAATAATGTATTAATTACAGGATGACTCATCGTATTGCAGTACTGTACAGAGGACAGTAATAATGTATTAATTAACAGTAATAATGTATTAATTAACAGTAATAATGTATTAATTACAGGATGACTCATCGTATTGCAGTACTGTACAGAGGACAGTAATAATGTATTAATTAACAGTAATAATGTATTAATTACAGGATGACTCATCGTCGTATTGCAGTACTGTACAGAAGACAGTAATAATGTATTCATTAACAGTAATAATGTATTAATTAACAGTAATAATGTATTAATTAACAATAATAATGTATTAATTACAGGATGACTCATCGTATTGCAGTACTGTACAGAGAACAGTAATAATGTATTAATTAACAGTAATAATGTATTAATTACAGGATGACTCATCGTATTGCAGTACTGTACAGAGGACAGTAATAATGTATTAATTAACAGTAATAATGTATTAATTAACAGTAATAATGTATTAATTACAGGATGACTCATCGTATTGCAGTACTGTACAGAGGACAGTAATAATGTATTAATTAACAGTAATAATGTATTAATTACAGGATGACTCATCGTCGTATTGCAGTACTGTACAGAAGACAGTAATAATGTATTCATTAACAGTAATAATGTATTAATTAACAGTAATAATGTATTAATTAACAATAATAATGTATTAATTACAGGATGACTCATCGTATTGCAGTACTGTACAGAGAACAGTAATAATGTATTAATTAACAGTAATAATGTATTAATTACAGGATGACTCATCGTATTGCAGTACTGTACAGAGGACAGTAATAATGTATTAATTAACAGTAATAATGTATTAATTACAGGATGACTCATCGTATTGCAGTACTGTACAGAGGACAGTAATAATGTATTAATTAACAGTAATAATGTATTAATTAACAGTAATAATGTATTAATTACAGGATGACTCATCGTATTGCAGTACTGTACAGAGGACAGTAATAATGTATTAATTAACAGTAATAATGTATTAATTACAGGATGACTCATCGTCGTATTGCAGTACTGTACAGAAGACAGTAATAATGTATTCATTAACAGTAATAATGTATTAATTAACAGTAATAATGTATTAATTAACAATAATAATGTATTAATTACAGGATGACTCATCGTATTGCAGTACTGTACAGAGGACAGTAATAATGTATTAATTAACAATAATAATGTATTAATTACAGGATGACTCATCGTATTGCAGTACTGTACAGAGAACAGTAATAATGTATTAATTAACAGTAATAATGTATTATATAACTGTAATAATGTATTAATTACAGGATGACTCATCGTATTGCAGTACTGTACAGAGGACAGTAATAATGTATTAATTACAGGATGACTCATCGTATTGCAGTACTGTACAGAGGACAGTAATAATGTATTAATTAACAGTAATAATGTATTAATTAACAGTAATAATGTATTAATTAACAGTAATAATGTATTAATTAACAGTAATAATGTATTAATTACAGGATGACTCATCATATTGCAGTACTGTACAGAGGACAGTAATAATGTATTAATTAACAGTAATAATGTATTAATTAACAGTAATAATGTATTAATTACAGGATGACTCATCGTATTGCAGTACTGTACAGAGAACAGTAGTAATGTATTCATTAACAGTAATAATGTATTAATTAACAATAATAATGTATTAATTACAGGATGACTCATCGTATTGCAGTACTGTACAGAGGACAGTAATAATGTATTAATTAACAGTAATAATGTATTAATTAACAGTAATAATGTATTAATTAACAGTAATAATGTATTAATTACAGGATGACTCATCGTATTGCAGTACTGTACAGAGGACAGTAATAATGTATTAATTAACAGTAATAATGTATTAATTAACAGTAATAATGTATTAATTACAGGATGACTCATCGTATTGCAGTACTGTACAGAGGACAGTAATAATGTATTAATTAACAGTAATAATGTATTAATTAACAGTAATAATGTATTAATTACAGGATGACTCATCGTATTGCAGTACTGTACAGAGGACAGTAATAATGTATTAATTAACAGTAATAATGTATTAATTACAGGATGACTCTTCGTATTGCAGTACTGTACAGAGGACAGTAATAATGTATTAATTAACAGTAATAATGCATTAATTAACAGTAATAATGTATTAATTACAGGATGACTCATCGTATTGCAGTACTGTACAGAGGACAGTAATAATGTATTAATTAACAGTAATAATGTATTAATTAACAGTAATAATGTATTAATTACAGGATGACTCATCGTATTGCAGTACTGTACAGAGGACAGTAATAATGTATTAATTAACAGTAATAATGTATTAATTACAGGATGACTCATCGTATTGCAGTACTGTACAGAGGACAGTAATAATGTATTAATTAACAGTAATAATGTATTAATTAACAGTAATAATGTATTAATTAACAGTAATAATGTATTAATTACAGGATGACTCATCGTATTGCAGTACTGTACAGAGGACAGTAATAATGTATTAATTAACAGTAATAATGTATTAATTAACAGTAATAATGTATTAATTACAGGATGACTCATCGTATTGCAGTACTGTACAGAGGACAGTAATAATGTATTAATTAACAGTAATAATGTATTAATTAACAGTAATAATGTATTAATTAACAGTAATAATGTATTAATTACAGGATGACTCATCGTATTGCAGTACTGTACAGAGGACAGTAATAATGTATTAATTAACAGTAATAATGTATTAATTAACAGTAATAATGTATTAATTACAGGATGACTCATCGTATTGCAGTACTGTACAGAGGACAGTAATAATGTATTAATTAACAGTAATAATGTATTAATTAACAGTAATAATGTATTAATTACAGGATGACTCATCGTATTGCAGTACTGTACAGAGGACAGTAATAATGTATTAATTAACAGTAATAATGTATTAATTACAGGATGACTCATCGTATTGCAGTACTGTACAGAGGACAGTAATAATGTATTAATTAACAGTAATAATGTATTAATTAACAGTAATAATGTATTAATTACAGGATGACTCATCGTATTGCAGTACTGTACAGAGGACAGTAATAATGTATTAATTAACAGTAATAATGTATTAATTAACAGTAATAATGTATTAATTACAGGATGACTCATCGTATTGCAGTACTGTACAGAGGACAGTAATAATGTATTAATTAACAGTAATAATGTATTAATTACAGGATGACTCATCGTATTGCAGTACTGTACAGAGAACAGTAATAATGTATTAATTAACAGTAATAATGTATTAATTAACAGTAATAATGTATTAATTAACAGTAATAATGTATTAATTACAGGATGACTCATCGTATTGCAGTACTGTACAGAGGACAGTAATAATGTATTAATTAACAGTAATAATGTATTAATTAACAGTAATAATGTATTAATTACAGGATGACTCATCGTATTGCAGTACTGTACAGAGGACAGTAATAATGTATTAATTAACAGTAATGTATTAATTACAGGATGACTCATCGTATTGCAGTACTGTACAGAGGACAGTAATAATGTATTAATTAACAGTAATAATGTATTAATTACAGGATGACTCATCGTCGTATTGCAGTACTGTACAGAGGACAGTAATAATGTATTAATTAACAGTATTAATGTATTAATTACAGGATGACTCATCGTATTGCAGTACTGTACAGAGGACAGTAATAATGTATTAATTAACAGTAATAATGTATTAATTAACAGTAATAATGTATTAATTGACAGTAATAATGTATTAATTAACATTAATTACAGGATGACTCATCGTATTGCAGTACTGTACAGAGGACAGTAATAATGTATTAATTAACAGTAATGTATTAATTAACAGTAATAATGTATTAATTACAGGATGACTCATCGTATTGCAGTACTGTACAGAGGACAGTAATAATGTATTAATTAACAGTAATAATGTATTAATTACAGGATGACTCATCGTATTGCAGTACTGTACAGAGGACAGTAATAATGTATTAATTAACAGTAATAATGTATTAATTAACAGTAATGTATTAATTAACAGTAATAATGTATTAATTACAGGATGACTCATCGTATTGCAGTACTGTACAGAGGACAGTAATAATGTATTAATTAACAGTAATAATGTATTAATTACAGGATGACTCATCGTATTGCAGTACTGTACAGAGGACAGTAATAATGTATTAATTAACAGTAATAATGTATTAATTAACAGTAATAATGTATTAATTAACAGTAATAATGTATTAATTACAGGATGACTCATCGTATTGCAGTACTGTACAGAGGACAGTAATAATGTATTAATTAACAGTAATAATGTATTAATTAACAGTAATAATGTATTAATTACAGGATGACTCATCGTATTGCAGTACTGTACAGAGGACAGTAATAATGTATTAATTAACAGTAATGTATTAATTACAGGATGACTCATCGTATTGCAGTACTGTACAGAGGACAGTAATAATGTATTAATTACAGGATGACTCATCGTATTGCAGTACTGTACAGAGGACAGTAATAATGTATTAATTAACAGTAATAATGTATTAATTACAGGATGACTCATCGTATTGCAGTACTGTACAGAGGACAGTAATAATGTATTAATTAACAGTAATAATGTATTAATTAACAGTAATAATGTATTAATTAACAGTAATAATGTATTAATTAACATTAATTACAGGATGACTCATCGTATTGCAGTACTGTACAGAGGACAGTAATAATGTATTAATTAACAGTAATAATGTATTAATTAACAGTAATAATGTATTAATTAACAGTAATAATGTATTAATTACAGGATGACTCATCGTATTGCAGTACTGTACAGAGAACAGTAATAATGTATTAATTACAGGATGACTCATCGTATTGCAGTACTGTACAGAGGACAGTAATAATGTATTAATTAACAGTAATAATGTATTAATTAACAGTAATAATGTATTAATTAACAGTAATAATGTATTAATTACAGGATGACTCATCGTATTGCAGTACTGTACAGAGAACAGTAATAATGTATTAATTACAGGATGACTCATCGTATTGCAGTACTGTACAGAGGACAGTAATAATGTATTAATTACAGGATGACTCATCGTATTGCAGTACTGTACAGAGGACAGTAATAATGTATTAATTAACAGTAATAATGTATTAATTAACAGTAATAATGTATTAATTAACAGTAATAATGTATTAATTACAGGATGACTCATCGTATTGCAGTACTGTACAGAGGACAGTAATAATGTATTAATTAACAGTAATAATGTATTAATTAACAGTAATAATGTATTAATTAACAGTAATAATGTATTAATTACAGGATGACTCATCGTATTGCAGTACTGTACAGAGGACAGTAGAGCCTGAGGATGAGGAGGAAGAGGAGGAACAAAACAACATTCCTGAAGTCTGTTGCACCGACAGTAAGAACACACACACACACACACACACACACACACACACACACACACACACACACACACACACACACGCATACGCACACACACACACACACGCACACACACACGCACGTGCCTGACGCAGGCATGCGCACGCACACGCACACACACGCGTTAGTACCAGGGTCTGATGTAACATTGCCTTCATCGACTTAATCGCCCGACTTCATCGTGCGACTTCATCACCCGTGGCGTGAACGATGAAGCCGCACCCACACCATTTTCACTTACAGGACTTTTATTAGTCAAGTAAAGCATCAATAATAACATCAGTTGTTGTTGAAGTTGCAACAGACACGCAGCATGCATAAAGCTAAAGGTCTGACTCAGAGAGTTTTCTGTTTTCAATGATGAAATGCTGTTGGTTTAGTGGTGACACAGCTGTAGTTAGTTAGTAGCAGTAGTAGTGTTTCACAGCATTTTAAATAGAAGCACTTTAATTTGAAATATCTTTGTTTTGCATACCATCATGTTTGGTGTGGCAGACTGGGCATTTAGGGGGGCACTGCCCCCCCATGCCCATGCCTAGATCCGCCCCTGCTTAGTATTGTGCAGGACGGTCTGTAAACCACAGGCTGAGTTGAGATATTTGAACTTTACTGATGTCATAAAATGAATAGTGTGATTTTTACTCTTCCTGTTG